>LR749890.1:569799-639960 GCA_902729485.2 Mus minutoides | reverse complement strand
CGATCTTAAAGTCCTGGGGTGTCCCTAGCTGTGTCCGCTGGGCTCAGAGGAAAGATGGCGCGGAGGCGCGGGTGTTCTGGCTGGGAGAGGCCCAGCCTCCGGTGGGGCGGAGTTCTCAGTTCCTGCCCCTGGAGTGAACTGCTGACCCGCTGCTCCCAAAACCACCTCTGCACTCACGCGTAACCCCAATGCGATCTTACAGTCCTGGGGTGTCCCTAGCTGTGTCCGCTGGGCTCAGAGGAAAGATGGCGCGGCGGCGCGGGTGATCTGGCTGTGAGAGCATTCTTGTAGATTTTTAAGAATTTCTTATCTATAGCATCAAATCATCTGCAAATAGAGATAGTTTGATTTCTTCTTTTCCTATTTATGTCCCTTTAATTTCTTTCTCTTGACTTAATGCTACAGCTACTACTTCAAGCAAATTGTTTGAGAAGAGTGAGGATGGTGGACAGCCCTGTCTTATTTCTGATTTGAGTGCAATTGCTCTAAGTTTTTCCAGTTACTAGGATGTTGGCTCTGTGTTTCTCATACATAGCTTTTATTAGTTAAAGTAGGTCCTCTCTAGACCTACTCTCTCTAGCACTTTTGTCATAGAGACATGCTGGATTTTGTAAAAAATAAAATAAAATAAAATAAAATCTGCATCTACTGAGATGATTATGTCATTTTTGTCTTTTAGTCCATTTATGTGATGTGTTATACATACTGTCTTGTATATTTTGAACTATCCCTGAATTTCCAGGTTAAACTGAATTTAGTCAATTTCTTAGAGTTTCTATTCCTACACAAACACCATGACCAAGAAGCAAGTTGGGGAGGAAAGGGTTTATTCGGCTTACACTTCCATACAGCTGTTCATCACTAAAGGAAGTCAGAACTGGAACTCAAGCAGGTCAGGAAGCAGGAGCTGATGCAGAGGCTATGGAGGGATGTTCCTTACTGGCTTGCTTCCCCTGGCTTGCTCACCTTGCTTTCTTATAGAACTCAGGACGACCAACCCAGGGATGGCACCACCCGCAATGATCTGGGCACTCCTACATTGATCACTAATTGAGAAAATGGCTTACAGTTGGATTTCATGGAGGCATTTCCTCAAGGGAGGCTCCTTTCTCTGTGGTAACTCCAGCTTGTGTGAAGTTAACACACACAGTACAGTGGGGATGTATAGAAGAGTGGGTGAGACATGCATTCAGCTAGACCTCAGTGAAGGACGTGCAGGATCTATCTGGGTAGAAAAGTTGGATGTAGTGTTGGTGGCTTTTTCAAAAAGAAAGTCTCACTCCTCTCCTCAGAACCATGGAGGGCATTGTGAAGAGACAGTGGTTCATTTTCTACTGTTATACCAAATCAGAGTTTGAACAGAGGCTAATTTAAATAGATAAGTTGAAGCCCTCTTTTTAACATTTGTCTCTTTATGAGATTCCTCTAAATCCTTGAGAAATTTACTCAACATAGTTTGCAATATATTAATTTTACTCGTATGTGTTTCAACACGTTATCTGCATGTCATACAAGTAACATTCTCCACCATCTTATCAGCAGCGGTTGTTATAACCAATGAATCATCGTTCAATGCAGCCAAAGTGAAAGCAGCTTCCAGTGCAGAAGAGAATGCAGGAAGACGTGGTGAGATGGATCAGCAGATAACGGCAATTGCTACCTACCATGAGGATCTGAGTTCAATTCCCAGGTATCATGAGGTGGAATAGGAAACCTGACTTCTGCAGGCTGTCTTTTGACTTCCAAACATACATTGTGGCACACACACATGCCCAGGCATGCACATGTGCACACAGAGACACAAATGCAGAATAGGTACATACAATTTAATAAAAATTACAAAGAGGAAATACAGGAAGCTCTTCCTACAGGAGAAGACTGGTTTCTCTCACTGAACAGTTGCTTACCACTCCCTAGGGAGAGGAACTATCCTGGGACATAGTAACCAACCCACACAGGACTTCCTTACACAGTTTTCAGTAGCAGAAAGGAGACACTCAATAGCTGAGGTGACTAAGTCAGTGAACTATCAGCTATAGCTGGAATTTATGGGAGGAGTAAAGGCTGGTTATGTGGAGGATTGACAGGAGGGCTGTTTAGACTGAGTATGATAGACTGTGTAGAGTCATGGAATTTAGAGCCATTTATTTTTTTTAATTTTATTTTAACCACTTTGTGCTTTTCATTTTCATTTATTCTTAGAGCTGTATTTTATTTAGTTTACAGATATTTGGAGATTCTTTACAAATGCTTCCACAATGCTGTTATGTTTTTCCAAATTTGGATAGCACTGTATTTACTGTGGATTGAACTATAGTAGATTTGCTAAGAATTTTAAAATAGAGTATCTTAGAAAATATTCTGCATGCAGTTTAAATTAATCTGTATTTTGCTGTTTGGAGGTAAAGTGTGCAGTAATTATTAATTTTCTTAGATTGGTCAATAGTGCTGTTCAAGAATTCTGTATTTTTACTGATTTTGAGACACCTTATATTAACTATTAATATGTTACATTCAATATATATGTTGTACAGATACATATATTTAAATGACATATATATGTATTTGTATATATTCTCTCTATATAATTATATGTATTGAAATCTGTGCATGATTTTGAGTTGGTATTTTCTTTCATTACTCTAAGTAAAATTAATCCCTTGTTATTACAAACTTACCTTCTTCATCATTGGTGATATGCTTTGTCTGACATTGACTTTTTCTAACAATATAGCTTTGACTATTTTGTTTTCTTATTTTTTAAGTGTTATATTTTCTAACACATCTTGTTACTTTTAGCATATTTACATCTTTTTATAAAAATGCACTTGATTTTTTAAAAGTGTATTTTTTTTAAGTAGAGTGCAGTAAGGTCTTACTTGTTCTTTTCTTTTCCTTTTTTTTTTTTTTTTTTTTCGAGACAGGGTTTTTCTGTGTAGCCCTGGCTGTCCTGGAACTCACTTTGTAGACCAGGCTGGCCTTGAACTCAGAAATCCGCTTGCCTCTGCCTCCCAAGTGCTGGGATTAAAGGTGTGCGCCACCACCGCCCAGTAGGTCTTACTTTTTAATTCAATATGATAGCCTCTGCTTCTTAAAAATTATTTAGGCCATTTATATTTATTTTTTCTTAGAACAATTAGGCTTAAATTTATTATCTTGAAAGTTTTAAAAACTTTATTCTGTTTCTGTTTATATTTTTCTATCTTCCTTGAAATTAAATATATTTTATCATTTATCATTCCACGTTATCTTCTTTGTTGTCTGTCTTCCCTTGTCACAATTTGTGAAAATGACATTGTACTCTATGTCTGAAATAAAAAAGGATATTATCTTATCGTTTCCAGTGTTTTCTAATCAAACTATGCTGACTATCAAACTATCCTGGCACCTTCTTTTCCAGCTCAGTTTTCCTACAGTGGGTCTGTCAGTGACACACTGTCACTCAGTACTGGTGATGTTCTGATGGAGACAGCCTTTAGAAGTCTGAAAAAGGTTTTCTTCTGTCTTCTCTTTGGAACACATGTTTTCACTGGCTATGAAAATCTTGGATGATAACTCGCAATTTTTCTCTAGTGTTTCATTTGCATTAATTTGTATATTTGTTTCTCACTTGTCCTCTCCCTCTGGCTACTTATAAAATTCTCTACTAGGAAATGGTTTTGAGCAATGATGCTGTAACTTGGGATAATTTTCTTCATGGCTCTCTGCATGGAATTCTTTGAGTGCCTCATACTTGCAGATGTGTAGACTTGTTTCTTTTATCTCTTGAAAATTTTCAGCCAGCAAATTATTCCACATTTCATGGATACATTTTCCTTTTGAAAGCTATATATTTCCCCATTTAAAAAAAAAATTTAATTTCCTTTTTCTTACAGTTCACATTTAGTTACTTTTCCATTAACAGCGTCTAACATTCTGTTAGTGCACCCAGCATGTCTCCTTCTATCTTGCACGGTTGTCTTCATTTCTGAAAGTTAGATGCATCACTTTCACCTCCTTCATGCCTCTAATTTAAAATTTTTTTAATTAAATAATTTGTTATTTTTGTTTTTTAATCATGTTTGTATATTTGTGTAGGTATATTCACATAAGTAAAGGTACCTGGATCAACTGGAGCTGTAATTACAGGAAGTTGTAGACTGTCAGATATGGGAATAGAACTCTAGCCCTCCACAAGAGCAATAGGAGTTCTTAGCCACCAAGTCACCTCTCTAGCTTCTTATTGTTATTGCTAATGTTGCTGGGGCAGGATATGCATTGGATGGTATATATGTGGAGGTCAGAGGACACCTTTGTAGAGTCAGTTTTCCCTTCCCCTGTGTGTGCTCTCCAGATCAAGCTCAGTTCACTAACCTTACGCAGCAAGCACTTTACCCATTGAGCCATCTTGCTAGACCCATGCCTTTTAAACTTTAAAAATATAGATAAAACATAGCTGGAGAGAAGGCTCTACAGTTAGGAATGTGTGCTGTTCTTGCAGAAGACCAGAATTCAGTTCTCCACACTCATATTACTATGTACAAAACAGCTATAATGCACTTAGCGCTGTGTGAATTAATTCTACCATTTTTGGGTTTGTATTACTTTCAAGTAGTTGCTTTTATCTTTATTTTAGTGTGTGTATTCCTAGTGATTTTTCATGTGGTGGTTAATATTGATTGTCAAGTTAACATGATCTAGAATCATCAAAGAGACTATCGTATGGGTGTGTGATATATGTTGAGAGATCCTCTAGATTAAGTAGATTGAGGGGAGGAGCTCCCCTAAATGTAGAGAGCATTGTTTCAAGGGTTGGGTCATGAACTGCACAAGAATGACCAATCAGGCTGAGCTCTTCCTTACTTTGCTTCTGACCGTGGAACCAGAGTGAGCAGTGCTTTGCACCCCGACTGCTGTGCTCCCCACACCCCAACTGCTGTGCTCCCCGCACCCTGACTGCTGTGCTCCCCACAGTGATAGGATGTACATCCAGATGGAGCAAGAACAGAATCCTTCCTCTTGAATTCACCTTTGCCAGGCATCTTATCATAGCAACAGTAAAAGCAACACATATAAGCTGCTCATCGTTGATTGAATTCTAGACACTTGTGAATTTGACCTTGTTTGTGGCTTTATGTTTTTCTACTTTAAATGTTCTCAAGGCTCCTCTTTCTGAGATGCAGTTAAGTTATAGGCAGTTTCTTTTTCTGTGGCTGTATTTCTTAAGTTTTTAGATGAAACTAGAGAATTGTTTAAAATTGGACTTACTATTCCTACATTCCTGAGTGAAGACAATTGTGAATATCTCCACTGTTCATTTTTTGTGGGGGAGGGGAGGAGTCAAATTGGGGAAGGCTACTCTATTCTTCCTTGTGTTATTGACAGTGCTGTTTCCTACATAATATTTCGAGGTAGCAGATACAGTCTGTCTGCTTCAAGTGTAAAATGCCAGATATTTTTTGCATTAAGCAAGTCCTGTAGTCATTGCCATGTCTATTTTGACCGTTCCCTCAGCTCCTCCACCACAGAATATTTCCTTCTTGTTTGCCTGTTAAACGTCATTCTCTTGAGACAGGCAACTAATAAAATGCTGCTAAGAACACTGACACATGCCTTTGCTGGACTGTGTGATCCAGTCTGGGGGTGAATACCCGGGGGTGTAATCAGTATGTAGTGACGCACACCCTTGCTTCACTTTTGAAGAAACTGCCAAAGAATTTCCCAGTGTGGAATCAGTCTCACAACGCCACACATGTATCCTGCTTCTTTAGATCTTTGTCAATGACTGTAGGCTTCGATTTTAAAAACCTACTTTATGGTTCTTACCTGCTTCAACCTCCCTACTAGCCCACCACCCATGCGAGGTAAGGGAAAGAAATCAGGTCTGTGGACCTGTTTAGAAATAGTTCTTTGGAGGTGATTCCAATCTTCATTATCAGCAGTCCAGTCCACTAGCAAACGCCTAATGTGAATCATCAGCTGCAGTCTGGTCCACTTGGGAAATGCTAAACATGAATCAATAGCAGTGGCTCCATCCAGAAGAAACATCAAGGCTCCATGGATCAGCATGAGTGCTACAAAGCAGCGAGAAGCAGCCGGAATGAGGACCAGTAAAGAGTGTCAAGTCCAACCAGCACAAGAGCATCATCCACTGTCTGTCGGGTTGTTCCTTTCCAAACATCCTGTGTTCTCCCAAGTGTCTGCTTCAACAAAACATCACATGCCCTTTCATCAGGCAACTTCCAGAAAACACAAGTTTTCTTCAGCAAAACATGCTATCTGAAAAACATCACGACACAACTGAGTTTCCAATGAAACTAGAAAGTCCAACTTCAAACGAATTCATCATAAGATTTCTAGTTGCAGCCATTATGGAGGGAGTAAGGTTTTTTTAATTAGATATTTTCTTTATTTAGATTTCAAATGTTATCTCCTTCCCTGATTTCTCCTCCGAAAACCCCCTAACCCACCTCCCCACCCTGGCATTCCCCTATACTGGGGCATTGATCCTTCCCCGGACCAAGGGCCTCTCCTCCCATTGATGTCCAACAAGGCCATCCTCTGCTACATATGCAGCTGGAATCATGGGTCCCTCCATTTGTACCCTTTGGTTGGTGGTTTAGTCCCTGGGAGCTCTGGGGGTACTGGTTGGTTCATATTGTTGTTCCTCCTATGGGGATGCATGCTCTTTCAGTTCCTTCCATCCTTTCTCTAGCTCCTCCATTGCTGACCCCATGATCAGTCCAATGGTTGGCTGAGAGCATCCACCTCTGTATTTTTCAGGCACTAGCAGAGCCTTTCAGGAGACAGCTATATTAGGCTCCTGTCAGCAAGCACTTTTTGGCATCTATAATAGTGTCTGGGTTTGGTAATTATATATGGGATGGATCCCCAGGTAGGACAGTCTCTGTATGTTCATTCCTTCTGTCTCTGTTCAACATTTTGTCTCTGTATCTCCTTCTATAGGTATTTTGTTTCCCCTTCTAAGAAGGAGCAAAGTATCCATGCTTTGGTCTTCCTTCGTCTTGAGCTTCATGTGGTCTGTGAATTGTATCTTGGGTATTTAGAACTTCTAGGCTAATATCCACTCATCAGTGAGTGTATACTATGTGGGTTTTTTTTTTTCGTGATTGGAAATGCAAATGAAAACAGCCCTGAGATTCCACCTCACACCAGTCAGAATGGCTAAGATCAAAAACTTAGGTGACAACAGAGGTGGTGACAGAAATGCTAGCAAGGGTGTGGCGAAAGAGGAACACTCCTCCATGGCTGGTGGGATTGTAAGTTGGTACAACCACTCTGGAAATCATTTTGGTGGTTCCTCCGAAAACTGGACTTAGTACTACTGAAGGACCCAGAAATACCATTCCTGGGCAAATACCCAGAAGATGCTCCAACATGTAATAAAGACACATGCTCCACTATGTTCATAAAAGCCTTATATATAATAGCAAGAAGCTGGTAAGAACCCAGATGTCCCTCAACAGAGGATACAGAAAATATGGTATATTCACACAATGGAATACTACTCAGGTATTGAAAACAATGAATTCATGAAATTCCTAGGGAGTAATGTTTTTCTAGTGTGGATTTAGTTTGCATTTCCTTAATGCAACACTGATGACCTTCTCATACACCTGAAATATCTGTAGAAATCTCTTGCCTGTCCATTAGTTGGGATAAACAGACTCTGAATAACTTCTCATTCTTCGAAACAGACACATCGGAAGTACGTACAGAGAAAGAATAGAGTCTACATAGAACGTGTCCAAAGGGGAAACAGGGAAAGTAAAAATGTGACTTCGTTACTAGTATATTTCCTTTGTGACAACTCGAGAAACACTCCAAGTCACAGACGTAGGAGTACAAAGACTACTCAAGCATCTTCAGCAAGCTCAACTTGTCTCCTCACCTCTACAGACAAACACTGCAGGCCTCCAGGTCTTCCTGCACACAGCTTTAGTCTCCCAATTCTGACTGTATTTGTCCCCATAACATCATTTTGTCTCATCCACCCAGGGCATATCATTCTCTTGGTTTCTGCTTTGTATCATGTCCCGGAAACTCTCTAGGCAAAAATCCAGAGCTACCCCAGAGAGATCAGTTCCCACATTCTGTCTCTCAGGAAACCGTTCTCAGAGATAGACAGGTAGACCCTGATGTCTGTTTTCTTTAAAGTTATTTTAGAGGTGTTTTACGCCCTCTAACTTAATTTACTTTTTCATTATTTTTGGTGAGAAGACAAATCAGGTCTCTGTAACTTCATTGCAGCCTGAAGTGGTGTTGATGTCAAGGGCAGCATGCTGGCTGAGAGCTAAATGCAGGAAGGAAGATATAACAGTCTGTGGAGGTCACGGGGAACGGCTTCTAGAAGGAGCTACCCAAGGTCTGGGAGGACTTGACCTCTCAGAGGAGCTGTGAGTGGGGCAGTGTGCTGTGGTTCAGGAGAAGAGAAAAGCAATCAAGTCTAGTGTGGAGAGACTCTAGTGTGGAGGTTGGAAGAGTGGTGGTGGTTGTGGTTGTTGTTGTGGTGGTGTGTTTAGGGTAAGACAGCACATATTTCCTGATTGTGTTAAAGAGTTGGAACTTTCTGACTCTCTTAGATCAACATAATTGCATAGTACCCAGTGACTCAGCTATATTTTGCTTAACAAATTTCCTGTGGCAGATAGGCTGCTGGTCTGCTGGTTCTCATGTGACATACAAAGGGCATCCTGACTCCTGCTCTCTAGCCACTTTTGACCTTGTTCTATTCCTGGCGTTACGTGCCCAAATAGCTCCATCTTGGTCCTTTGACAATCTCCTGGTTTTATGTGCCCAATGGTTCCATCTTGGTCCTTGGACAATGCCCCCAAAGTTCAGCCTCCCTCACCTCACCTCAATGTGTTGCTCCTACTTCCCAGATGACACAGCTTTTATAATGCACAGGCATTAGTGAACATCCTCATTCACACTCTCACCCAAGCACATACTATATAATGTGGTGGAGTTGGCACACATATGCACATCAATACACGTTGTATGACATCCTCACTCATACTCAGATTCATACTATGCACCATGATGGGGTGGACACACAGATGCATGCCAATACACACTGATGGGAAATCTAGACTTAGGCTAAAGTAAAGGTCAAAATAATGTAGTAAATCCTTGTTTGCCCTCTCCAGAGAAACATTTTAATGGAGAAGCATAAATGGTGTGTAGATTGGGGGGTCCTAACAGGGCTGGATTGCTTTCCCTCCAGGAACTTTCTATAGCTCCAGTAGGCTAATTGGGCATTTGGAAATGTGTAAGGGACTGAAAATATTTATAACCATAGGAATTATTATTATTGTTATTCTAATGCATGCTTTCTGTTACCTCTCCTGGGGAGAAAATTGGTAGGTACTCAGTCTGTGGAGCAGAAAGGAATGTACCCTGACAAGGTGTTTTTGTGGGTTTGTTTTCTTTGGTGTGCAATCATGAAGACTGTTCCTTAATGGTCTCCTGGTGGGTTACATGATTCCAGGCTGTAATTGTCCCATCTCAGCTTGGAACACTTTATCCCTGTCAATTTTGTCTCTTTGGTTATATTTTACTAAAAAAATGTCAACACACAACACTCACTTTGTTGTTGCCTTTCCCTTCCATCCCAAGCTTGCATCTCATCACCATTCACAACTGTCTGCTGGAGCTTTGAAAGTTGCAGACAGAGCTCTGCTTCATGTCTTCAGATTGGAATACAAGCCAATAAGGTATATCTTACTCATTAACAATTTCTTGGGGCTTACTGGAAGTCAAAGAGAATGGAGACATCATGCTTTCCCTACAACATGGTAGCCATGTACAAATGCCTGTCAATCTAGTCGTCATTAGTTAGATACATAGTCTATCGTAAACTCAAAATGCTGCAATGTAAGTTTTCCAGCAGTGGGAGTGTCCTGCTGAAGACCTTCAAGTGCAGACCTGCCTCCTTCAATGGGCTGTGCCCACTCAGCCCCTTAAGTTGGTATACAATCCAGGGTTGCATGGAGACCCTGTAGAGACTTTTTAAGTGGCCTGGTGGTTCCATGAAACAGCTGTATGAAGGGTAATGATGAGGTATAAGGATAAAGAAGTGAGGGATGAGAGAAAGGAAAGAAATGGAAAGAAGGATTATACTATGAGCAGAGACTCTTCTAAACACTATGTAGTCTAGTGACCTGCATATACTGAGAGAGAAGCTGTAATTCTTATCACTCTGACCATGGGACACTCCCTTAAGCACCTTGTGAAAAACAGGCTTCTCTCCATTCAGCTTACNAAGAATAACTAAGTCTGTAAATATCCTCTTGCCTTCTGGGCTCTTAATCACAGTAACTTACATCACTCCCAGACCCCACCACCTCCATGGAAGGCCATTTCCCTCTTGACCCCCACCCCCAGCAAAGAAGAAACTTTACATGTCCATCTGTTGAAATCCTGTCAGTTTCCCTTGGATGAGCTGAGGCTACTGGCTGTCCATTCTCAGAGGGGTCAGTGGGCAAGATTTACTCCTGCGCAGCCTGAGATCCATGTACACCTGTATCCTGGGCTGTGAGCCCTGTGGCCACCTGTTTACTGCTCTGCTCAGCTGTGTTCACATTGGAGGTAGGTAGGTGGTCCTTCTGTTTCCTTTATTTTGTCTTTGTCAGTTTCCTGTCCTAACATATTCGAGTCTGAAAAACTAATGAAATTAACAATCAAAATGCCCACAGATCAAAATGTCTGGTGGAATCTCATTCATTATAATTACATCACTATAGCAAGCTAGTACTTAAGAGGGACACTACTTAGCCCCAATGCAGTTTGCTCCAGAACCTTCTACATATAGAAATTTCTAGTCTTTCTTTCTTCAATAACCGAAAGGAGAAGTGGACAATCATACAGTCATGAGTTTTTGTTTTCCTGTGGACAAAGTCTATGGGAAGCAAGCTGACACTTCTCAGGCTGAGGAACAGATGCTAATCTTGAAGAGGTTACTCAAGGACTTATTAAGCCCTACTGTCCTTGTCAGCTATGGGCATGAAGTCCCTGGACCTGCCTGTTCTATTCACAAAGATTCAGCAATGAAGGTTTCCTTCAGGCTGAGCACACACATTCAAATGAGGATTCCTGGAACTCAGCTCTTCCTATGCCATCGACATGTCCTCAGAATTGTCCCAACATGTCTCTTCCCACCCTTAAATCTATGCAAATTATGTCCAGCAAACAGCTTTTCCTGCCGTTTGCCATCTTGGCTGCTATTCTGAAGTCTTCTTATACTATAATACACTGGTCACTGTCCCCCTACCCACCCAGTGACCAAATGTTTCATTTAACTTGTACAAAGGAGACTTTGCAAATATCCCGAGAGTCTTGAGATGGGGAGATTACCCTGGGCTGTCTACACTGGCACCATCTAATCTTTATGTGAGGAAGGCAGGTTAAAGGTCAGGTAGAAGGCTCAGGTCAAAGTCAGGCATATAACAATGGAAGCAAGAAAGGAGGGGGACAGCAGCAGAGGATAAAGGGGAGGAGGGAGAAGGCAAGGGGGAGGGGGAGAGGAGAGAAGATGTAGAGCTTCTGGCCTTGTAGACAACAGTTTCTAAGCACCACTGCTAACAGCCACAGCTTCAGGACTCCAGATCTTCAGAACAGCCAGCCTTGAGATCCACATGTACAGTTGTGTCCATGGTAATATTTACTGTTTGCCATAGAAAACAAGCTGGAACTTTACATTCTCTCTTCTTGTAAGCTAAGGATTATCCCTGGTCTTCCCACACCCAGCTTTTATCTGAAGTTCTAGTCTAGAGTGGCTGACTCTCCTCAGAAGCATGTAAGCCTGGTGTCGGTTGCTTCTGACAGGCAAACTGAGAACTAACCTCGCCCTTTCTCTTCACTGGCCCCTGAGAATTCCTTAAATCCAAGTTCTACCCAGCTTCTCCATGGCTCTGTGCTATTCACCTGATTGCTGCTTCTGGAGACAGGAGGCATGGCTGCATGCTCTTTCCTCAGACCTGGAGTGTCAGGTCTCATCTGTGTCCTGGGTCACATCTTTCCTACATCTTCCCTGGACATGGCATGAGGCATGTCCCATCAGATGGCAGGACTATCAGCCTGGCACCGGGGCTTTCTTCCCAGGACAGCTGACTGGTAGGCAGGGTGGGGTTCACCCTGCTTGCCACAGTCTCCCCCTCCACCCCTAGCACGCGCCCCCCCCCAGACAGCATCAGTAGCAGGATCTTAAAGAGCCCAGTTCTGAGTTTAGTTCTTTAGCCCTGTTTCTTTATTTCACTGATTAATATTAATAAATCCCTACTTTCCTTTCTGAGAAATTCTTAGCACTTTGTTTGAAAGATAAAGAACCTATTTTGCATGAAAGCTTAAAGTATCCAACTTTCCAACCTCTTTTCTTTACTAAGGGTATGTTAAAGTGTGTGTGTGTGTGTGTGTGTGTGTGTATGTGTGTGTGTGTGTGTGTGTGTGTGTGTGTGTGTGTGTGTGAGAGAGAGAGAGAGAGAGAGAGAGAGAGAGAGAGAGAGAGAGAACAAAATTGCCCAACAGTTCAAGCAGAAATCAAAAGGGAAGGGTCATACTGTAGTCTGTGTGCCTGCAAATGTATTAAGGACAGCACAGTTTAACTGACACAGGTGTTGAACAGCGAACTTCCCACAGAAAGGCCACAAAACCAGAACCACAGTTAGTTTAAAATAATTCAATTAAGTGAAAAATCACTCTATAAATAAACGTATTGGGATGTCCAATGGCACACCAGAGCTGTGATGAATTGAGTGTTTCCATATCAAAATTAACCCAGTTTTTAACATGTGCATTATTACAATGTGGGCATGTCTGGGTTCATGATGCTCATTTTTTAAACCATATTAAATATATGTTCCATTAAACCAACTACTATGCATATGCATAGTCTCTGTAGTAATATAATTTATATAGGGAGAGCATAAAAACATATGTCCTTTTAAGATTATGCTGATTTAAAAAAATGTGTACCACCATCTCTACTCTGAACACATTCATTTATGGACATATAAATTTTCTTTGCTGTTATGGCTTTCGCAGGCCCTACAACCTATGCAGGGTTTTCTGGAAACAAAGTGCAGGGTTTTCTTATTTAACTTCTTTCTTTGGGGTGGGGGCGGGGGTGGCCAGCAATGGAGCCTGGACTCCTGGCTTTGACAAGTTGCCTCTCCTACCCTGCAGCAGCCAGGGCGTCTCTTTTCTCTTTCACGGTGGCGGCGGCGGCTCTGAGGCTCCTCACTGGCCTTCAATAAGGACACTGTGTGCTGCGGAGCAGCTGCGCAAGACTTCACAAATGCTGGCTGACAAGAAGTGACAGCCCTGTATATCTCTCACTGGCATTGACAGCTGACAGATGGATACCACTCACACACAGAAGAAAAGCCCCCGGGACGATTCGCCAGCATTACTCTCTGTTCACAGGGCCACATGTGATCGAGTGCCGCTCAGAATAATAAACCCGGCGGATGGCTGCAGCGCCAACTCCCATACAACACACAGGGCTTGTCCACACTCTAAAACGTGAACAAATACATACACTGAAGCTCTGTCTTGTGGGTTATTTTCTGTCTGTTTTTGTTTAGAAATGAAAACAAAAAGCGACGAGAGGCAGAAGAAAGGAGAGAGATGCCAGCATTTGTGAGGAGACTTGTCCGGGAGTATAGGACATAATCCACATGGAGCGGCAGCCCAGACCCCTGCATGGGCTTTGCGTGATACTGCCATTACCCCTCCAATCTGTTTGTTATTATCTTTGCGCTGTTGTTATTTCCTTTCAGAAACCAGTCCATTTTTTAAAGTATGGCTGTTTGGTTTGTTGGAAGATGGTGTCATAAAACTGGATGGGAGGCGAGTTGATACAACGCAGGGAGGAGAGTGGGAGGGGGAAAAAGAAGGGGATGAGAAAGCAGAAATGTCCATCTGAATAGGAAGGTGATGAGGACCAGGGAAGAAGAGGGAAGGACAGCCTGGGTACAGAACTACAGACATCGGAAAATATTGCCAAGACTTTCTGGGTTTGAAGTGGGCAATCACTCAGTGAGTGTTTGCTTCGGCTATCTGCTGTGTGACCCACAGATGCATTCTCTCTGGAGTGTTGTGACCCCCGATGCAGTCGCTCTGGACTCTGCTGGAGCTTTTCCTCCTGTGTAAGGGTAGTTTCTTCCTTCTGCCAGACCAGGATGAATCTGAAGACAGCCCCAAGCACACAACATCTGACCCATCTCTTACTCGAATTACCCTTAGCGTGGGAGTCCCAGAGCAAGGGGCGAACTTGCACTTTGACTCTTAGGCAAATTGAGCAGAAGCACCTCAGAGCATTCAAGTGATTCAGTCCCATGCCTAGCATCATGTGGTAACCCAATGGCCTTACTGAGGTTCAAGCACCACCTTAGCTAGCTTCCAGGTACCTGCCTGGCTTGGGGGAGGCCCTGTCTCCCAGACTGTTGTTCTTGGTGATCATACAATTGCTTCATCAGTCTGTTTGGCAACCTGAAGTTCTGAGAGGGAATCAGCAGGGGTGCGGAAGATGACTTACAATAGTGCCTTCTGTGGTTACTATGGAAACCTCAGGTGAGGCTCCCCAGGACTCTGCCTTGCCCTAGTTCCTAGTTCCTGGGAATGAGGAAAAGGGATGGGAAACCCCGTGTTTGTAGGCGTGTAGAAAAAGAGGCTGGCACCTTGCCAGTCCTAGGCGACTGAGCATGATGGGAAAAGTAGGAAGAGATGGCTGCTCAGGTCAGGGCAAATGAGCAGTCCCAACATGGATGGGATTTTCTTCTGCCTCTTCAGAGCCTATCTCCCTGCAAGAGTAAGTATTCAGAGGATGTCAGGAGAGAGGAGAGAGGAGCCAGTAGTGTCAGATTGGATGTCCTTAGTTGGTACAGTGGTCAGGGTGGCCAGATTTGCAAACGGGAAGGAATGTTCATATTTTCAACCTTGTAAATCAGTTCAGCATGTTCTACTCATGCCTAGGGAAAGTCTATGGAGTCATAATCCTGATTGCGCAAGTGGTACACCAGGGACATTATCTTCTCCCATAATGCACTACTCCCTTCTACTCTTGCAGTAGGGAGTCTGGTGTCCCTACACAGACTATATCACACTGTGACTTAAGTGAGTGTGTGTTCTGCTATCAGCTGCACGGGCCGGGCCTCACCACACTGCCTGTTCTGGAATGACCCTTTGATTAAGGATCTGCAAGTGTTTCACAAAATCCCGACTGAGGAAGGTCTGCAGCACTTTTGAGTCATGGTATTTATTACTCAAAAGGTCTGTGTTGTGCTCTTCAAAGCAGCAAATACAACATTCACTTATTCAAATCACCTCATTTGTCTCTTGCAACTTCATAAAATGTTCCTGGAATGGAAATTTCCCAAGTGGGTCTTGGCCAGAGGAAGTTTCCAGCAGGAATAAGCAAGGAAAACAAAGAGGGGGGAGAGGGTTGCGCTCACTTTACAGCTTCTTTTCCTTTTAATTAAATAAAAGCAATGGCCTGTACAGAGCTGGATTCCTGCCATATTAATCAACCTGGGGAGAGAATGGCACAGAGCAGCAAAAATCTGAAAACACCATGGCTGGGTCATTTAGAAGCCGGGCCTGTTTCCTCAGATCCAGAATTTCGTTTGTATAATTCTTCCGAGCCGAGCTGAGCCGTGAAACCCACTCAGCCTGTGGAATGTGGACTCACCCTGTAAATTCCTGACACGGGAGCTCAGCAGAGCTGGGCCCATTTAGCTAGGACTAACACTGCTCGGGTCTCTCTCTACGTAGTGTTTCTAGAAGATTTCATGTACAAAAATCTCTGCCCATATATTTAAAGTGCAGGCATGACACTCTAGGACTGTTGTGAAGAGTCTGAGCCACTCTGAGGCCTCACAAGACAATGCCTACTGTTATAGAGTATTTGTTTCTGTATTAGGCTAGGTTCTTAGAGAAAACCGAATCAATAAAAGAAAAGCTATATGGTAGGAGAGGATTTACTGTAATGGCTTGCAGCCTGTAGGGATTAGGGCATGCAGTGGTGGCTGACAGCATGCTGGAGAGGTTGCAAGGCAGCAGCAGAAGCAGCAACAGAGTAGATGCACTTAGCAGCAAAGAGAAAAGTTAGGTAAGCACACATCACTCTCCTCAAGCATCTTTATCTCTGGGCCACACGAGAGAAGGTGCCACCCACTTATACTTCCTGTAAGTGCCTTCACAGACTCATTCTGAATTATGTCTCCTGTTTTACTATTGGTCTTGTCAGGAAGATTAACCATGACAGTTCCCTGACAGACAGCTCTGGGTCGCCGTCAGAGCAGCTCCAACAAACAGAACAGATCATTGAACATTATCATTCATTAGTTTTCCACGTCTTTTCTCGCTCCCGAGTCTTTATGTCTAACTCAGGCTAGCCTGAAACTCATGGTCATCCTGTCCCAACCCAACAAGTACTGGGAATATGGTTGTGTGCCACCACCCTGGCTCTTGCTGAAATGCTTAGAGGAGTATATGGATTTTTCTGAGCATAAGTACTGGTCATAGAGTCCCGGAAAAAGACAGGTCATGGAATATGACAAGGCAGAAGAGTTCAGCCTGACCTTCACACAGAGAAATCTTCAAAACAGAGGGACAAAATGTCATGGGATGGAAATGAGCCCCTTACTAGACTCAGGCTTAGGGAAAAGCAGGCTATCCTCCAGGGAGAGAGACCCCTGGTCATTAGAAGAAGCCCTAAGCCTGCGTCATCTCACCAGATCCTCTGGTCTGACATATGAGCCTTGTGGAAATCTGGGTGTCGCTGAGATTCATCTGGGGAGAAGCAGAGAAAAACCTTGGTAGCAGAACTTTCTCCGTTACTCAAGGGCATCCCTGGGAACAGTAAGTGTGTCCTGGAAAGGAAGAAACAGGACCTCATCCTATCCCAACAGTTCTAATGTTCACAGACGAGCCTTGAAGAACACGCTTAACTCAGGTTTATGGGAAGTGCGGTTAAACCTAATTTCTTCAGGGAAATAGCCGAGTTGAGAAGAGGGCATATAGCTCTATAATGAAGCATCTAAGTTAAAAAATGGCTGTATGGGGACAGGCAGGTCTTCCTCATGTCTGTCTGTCAATCTCTGGCCACAGCAGAAACCACAGCTTCATGTTTATAAGAAACCAGGGAAGAGAATAGAGGGGAGAGGAGTAGGAGTCCTTTATATTTACCAGGTAGCTTTCTTCTCAGTTTTCCTTAGATCTAATCCTACTAGAACCCCAGATGATAGAGTTTTTGAGAGTTGCATGCCCATTTTTCAGTTGGGATAATCAAGTTCAGACAGACACATGCCAGCAGTCAGCTAATATGGGACTTCACCTGCTTCCCCTAAATAAGAGGATTTCGCTCCTCTCCCATGCACTGCTCAGTACAATCACGAATACTCTTACCTCTGTGCATCACAAGCAGCCATCTCTGCTTGACTTCTTCTAGATGCCTCTTTCAGGAAAGAGCTCTAGGTCAGCCAGTGAGAAGTATATGGCAAACCTATCCTCTATGCTGTTGCTACAGCAGATCAAAACCTGAGATGCCAGCCTCCCAAATCTTAAGAAGCGAGAGGTCACCTAGTCCCCATCTTAAGAGTGGAGAACCTACAGCTCTAAGCAGTGTAAATGAGACAGAGAATAGGTATCAGCGTGTGTCTGAAGAGAGGGCCTCAGAAGCCCAGATGCATAATATGAAACTTTTGACTTTTATAGAATAAAAGCAAGGGTATGAAATTCTGAGTGCAAAATGAGGAAGGGTGTTGTGGTCTTTTTTTTTTTTTTCTGTGATTGAAAAAAATACTCAGACAAAAGGAACCTAAAGGAGAGAGGCCTGTTTTAGCTTACATTTCATTCACACAGTGCACTGTGGAGGAGCAGTCAAGGTGTCAGGAAGTGGAAGCAACTGTTCATGTGGCACCTGCAACTAGAAGCAGAGAATTGTGCATGCATCCTGCTGCTTAGCTCCCTTTCTCCATTTACTACTTCAGGATCCCAGCTAGGGAATGGTGCCACCCATTGTGAACATACATTCTCAAGCCAATACAGTTAATATACCCAACTAGGGAATGGTGCCACCCACCCATAGTGAACATAACTTCCTTAAGCCAATACCTTCAAGATACCCAACTAGGGAGTGGTGTCAGCCATAGTGAAGTAAACATACCTTCTCAAGCCAATACATTAAAGATAATCCCTCACAGAAGCCAGAAGCCTGTCTTCCACATGATTCTAGATTCTGTCAGGTTGACAACACTTGCCCCCATAGTAAGGGGTACTAACATGTAATTGGACTTTATATACCTAAGTTCTGTGGAATAGTTTGCATTTTAAACTGAATGGCATGGGAGACTGAAATAAAGTGATATGTTCTTTTGCATAATTTTGCTCCTACTTAATATGGATTGAAATGCTCAAAGTAGCTTCTAAAACATAATGATACACCAGAGAAGGGAGACAAAAAAGAGATCTCTTGAGTCCCATATTCTAATGTCTTCTTGTGTGTGGCAGTGGATGGCAGACATTTCCACTTTTTTTTTTTCAGGGCCTCTGCTAACAGGCAGCAGTGGCTTGAAAATTCACCTCCCAAAGTTGGCACAAAAAATTTCAGTGACTAATTGTGTGTTCAACTTCCTCTTTGAATGGAACCGTGTCATTCATGAGAGGAGAGAGGAGCATCCTGAAGCTCTTATCTCCTGTGTCTGTGGTGAAATTAAGTGAACTAAAATTAGGCTGTGTGTGGGAAAGTTCTTTGGAGATGGGAAGACTATGCAAATGCCATTATAAATGGTATTCAGTGTATTTCTTTAAAAGAATGCTCCAGGAAAAAAAAAGACCCTTGTTCTCTTCTGTGAGATCCCTAAAGGCCAGAAAAGTGTTTGTAGATAATCATGGATTAATTGTAAACATAAAGAAAGATGTTTAAAAAATATATCAAAGCTGTTGCTTGAGGGCAAACTCGATACCATGAAAGCTGCAATGTTTTCTTTTATCTAAGATGCTTTCCTGGCACCTGAAATTATCTCTTTCATGTCTGATACAGAAGAGTGAAGAGGCAGGGCTTCCTGGAGAGGAGCCTTCTCTGCTGCAGTCTCATAACTAACCCATTGGCGGCCAGTGCGGTTTCAGGTTACATCTGTCACTCACAAGGCGAGGTACTACCTGCAGATGGAATTGTCCAGCTCTGCCTCCTTCTGCTTTGCCCACCTGGCATAGGATGCATCCTTCCCACCATCCCAAAGATGGCTGTGGAGCCACACCTGCTGGGAGTTGGTACAAGGCAAACACCAGGGCAGATGACAGCTTGGGAGAAAGGTCGCTGGTTATGCCCCTGCTGCTGGGAACACTGTACTTCTGGCTGCACAAACATCCTTTCTGGTGAAGTGAGCTTCATTCTACTGGGTAGAAGGTTGGGAAGTAGGTTTGGGGAATACTTTCTTGGATCTAGAGAATGCTTGTACCAAAATCAGGAACAGACTGAGAAACCTGCAAGGTTTTCTGTTACCACAGAAAGGTGTGTCTGATGTACAGCAGTGACCATTGGTAGAGAATAGAATCCGCTTGGCACTGTGTAGCAGAGGGACCACTCCAAAAGGGTCTTATCTGCCACCAGAATTCACTCCAGGGACTTCAGAGCCTGAAATGAATTTGAGTTAATAATGTTTTATTTTTCATAAAACATCATCATTATTGGTATGGGAAGCAGGGGTATGCTAGGTAAGAGCTTTCCTGCTGAGCTACATACTCGTACACTCAGCCTTCCCTGAATATGGTTATGAAGTTATCTGAAGTCAATTTTCAACTTAATACAATAACTCTGCTCTGATACTTCTAAGAGGTTTACTCTACCCAAATCTTCTTCTTCATTCTACTTGAAATGTAGGTCTGGCTCCCATATAGAAGATCATCACAGTTTAGGCTCAGACCACACTTCTCCTTTACCCTTGACCCAGATCCCAGGGAGTTGAGGTTTGTGTTATCTGTATACTGCCTCTCCCAGCCCCCCAAATATTCAGAAAGGCAGGATAAAAACACTTGCATTAACTGTTTGTTCTGAGAATAAGGAACTCCTCCACTATTTTCCTGGAGACTTAAACTTTAGAGATATCTAAAATATCCAGTCTCTCAAAAATAGTTCATAACTTACTTGGGATTCACAAGGAAGGATTTTCAGCATGCAGTGAGTGCCATTAACAAACCTTGTGTGTGTGTGTTTCTGTGTGTGTGTGTGTGTGTTTCTGTGTGTGTGTATGTGTATCTCTCTGTGTGTATGCTTGTGTTTCTGGGTTGGAAAAAATCATGTGTAGATTCAAACAGGAGAGAAGAAGGGCAGGAATTAGGGGGAGATGGAAGAAAGGAGAGAAAGAGAAGGAGGAGGAGAAAGGGGGGTAAAACACCTTTAAATGCAAGTTTTTAAAATATAATCCCATCCTTTTCCACCTTACCTTCTTCTCTTTGGCCTCTCACAGTTCCTTCCTTGCCCCCTCAGGTTGATAGCTTTCTCTTACTTGACCATTATTGTTCCAAATATGTATTTATACACATGTGCAAACATATAGATACAATGTGTTGAGTCCATTTGTTATCTGTAGGTATAGGGTTTCAGGACTGACCAGTGACACCATCTTTATTACACGTGACTAACTATATCAGCCATTCTTTATTTTCCTTGTTGCTCCTTTAAGTTCCAGGTTGATCTTGGAAAATTAGGTGTTATTATTCCAAATTTATGGGAAAAAAGAGCTTGTCATACATGCAGTAAGTTATAGAATTGGTTTTTAGAAACGAGAGCCTCTAGCCCCCAAACGAGAGCCCTTACGCCCCTTTGTACTGTGTCTGATTAGTGCAAGAACAGCCTACCTGGGGAGAGAAACCTTTGAAAGCCGCACACATTGGCTGTCCTTCTGGTGTGGACTATACACTATGGTGGCTCATAGGCCCCACTTTTCCATGTTTCTCCTATCACTTTGAATAGTTGGTCTTTCAAGGGCTGTAGTCTCACACCATCACTTCTGCCAGGCTGTTTCTAGAATGTCATGTCTATCCTGTTAGCCTGGTTAGGTTAGACAGACACTCCTCCCTCACATCAGTGCCCAGAGACCATGGGTTTGGTGACCAGGGCCCAGCTGATAAGTGTGTGCTCAGATCTGATGGGATGCTACTCCATCTCTTTCCATTATATTACAGCTGTAGCTTTGGACAGGCCATACTTAGTGGGAAACAGAAAAGGATTTGTATTAGTTACTTCTCTTGCTCTGGACCAAGGCAACTGAGAAAGAATTTGATTGGGTTTCCAGTTTCAGAGGTTTAGAGTCCACCCTGACAGAGCAAAGGCATTGGGTTAGGGACATCTGAAAGCTCCCATCTTGATCTACAGGCAGGAGGCCTTGAGAGCACACAGTGGGTGGTGTGAGTCTTTTGGAAACCTTAAAGACTGCCCCCAGTGACACACCTCCTTCAACATGGCCATGCCTCCTAATCCTTCCCACAGAGTTCCACATCCTGGGGAAGAAGTATTTAAGCATATACACCTATGGGGGACCATTCTCTTCCAAGCCACCATAGAAGTGATCACATAGTGACCTCAAAGGGGTAGCTTTATCCACCCTAGTGCGGGCCCTGTGACTTCCACATCAGACCCTTGCTTTCTCTTGATAAGCATGGTGAACATGGATATGGACAGGGTTTTATCCCATATGGAGTTGAGTATTCCCCAGGGACTGAAAGGACACTCATCATGTCCTATAGGACAGATACAAACAGGAACCATGACACCAGAGAAGCTGTTGTTCGTGGCTGCTCTGTAGTAGGTTGGATATCACAGCCTCCAATGCAGGAACCAGAACCTGGAGCAGTTTTGCATGTGTGAAGTAAATATGTGCTCATAGAATCCTTAGGACAACGGTGAAAGTTGGGGTCCAGTCACCTACAGATATAAACCATATTCAGCATCTCTGAACCAGAAAATCAAAAGAACTTTAGAAAGCTAATCATCAAATTGAATTCCTGGGCTGATCATAAAAAAAGTATTTCTTTAAAACAGTGCCTTCCTTCCTCTTTAAGTGTGTAAATGTATCACTTTATTGAAGCATGTGTCCATTTTTATAAGCTGATTTATGGTGACCATAATGGGATTCACCCTGTCACCCTGTAAATAAAGGCACCACTTCATTAAACAAGGTAATCAAATTTAAGCAGCTCCGCTTCCCTGTTAATAACAGGGACTTCCGTGCCTATTGCTCTAGAGATCCGCCTACTATAATGAATGGGGATTCTTGGAGGGAAGTGGCCCACTACTGACGAAGGGTTAGGCGGAGGGGTGCTAGCTGCTTGTGCACACAACCCCACAGCAGCATTAATAACAAGCAGCCATTTCCTGTAATGAAGTGCTTTAATGCACGGACTTACTTCTCGGGTGGGAGGAGCATCACCTGGCTCATCAGACTTAGAATGTCGGGGCAGGCTGGGCTATCAGTAACCAGGCTAAGAGAACACTCCCAAAGGGTGTTTTCAAGAGGATACTTTTCATGCTGTCTTTTGTCTTCCCATCTGGTGTTATACCACAAGCTGGCACACACAAGATGAACATGGAATAGATATTTCCATCACATCGTGTTCCTTATGGGCTCATCTGGGGATGTGTGCCTTTGGGACATCAGTCAGAGAGCTGTGCTTACCCCAGCCATGACCTACCTCTTCAGCTGGCTCCAACAGTTGCTAAGCTGTTTGACTGTGGACCAAGGAATGTCTCCGGGATGGATGCCTACAGGAGACACGAGCACTACTCAAGCTGTGTCCAGGAGTCAAGTGAAGGAGGACCCTTCAGTGAACAGGCAGGCACGGTGACAGGCTTTGATTTCAGGTCTTGAGATCAAGTGTCCTTGCTATATAACATGGGAGCACCCACATCGGGAATGTCACTGTCACCTATAAGTAAAACTCTTCTGGCTTCTGATTTATTGCAGGTAGCCTTTGTATTTGACACGGCCTGTTGTACAGTATGTAGTGAGATTGATATCCTATTCATGGTCTGTTCACGTAGCCAAGGATTCATAATGGTGGTATATGGGCTCTTGAACATGGTCACATGTATATCATTTACTGATGTGCCTTAGTATGAGGGTCTAGCATTCTAGTGTTTCCTATGACCCTTTCATATATCTGTTGTCAAGCTCATGTTACCCTGTTAGGCAGCTTTTCTATTTGGGTCCTGTAACATTCTCTTCCACCAAAAGCATCTTCTCTAGGTCCCAAGTTCATACACATGAGGTGGGCCAGTTTTAGGACTAATAACCTCTCTTTCTGGAATTTTCATATTTAAAGTGATTAAAACAGTTTTAGGATGTCCCTTCTCATGTCAAACAGAATATATTGGGAATATTTGTGGCTTATGCATCTGGGGAAGAGGAAGCAATTCAGGGGCTTTGGCAGTGCAGATTTGTGGAAAGTATCCTTATCTAGGGGATCAGGAAGGCAAATACCCCGAAAGCATGGGAGGGAACCCAGAAAACAATATGGAACCGGAATGGGCAAGAGACATTGGAAATTTGATGTAATTGGGAATTTGTGCATATAGACTGTGTTTGAGGCTGTACCATGCTGTGAGTTTAGATAGAGAAGGGGATCAAGAATTGAGCCCTGGAGCTAGAGAGAGTACCCAAGAGTTGTAGGGGTCTGCAACCCTATAGATGGAACAACAATATGAACTAATCCCAACCCCCAGAGCTCATGTCTCTAGCTGTATATGTATTAGAAGATGGCCTAGTTGGCCATTATTCAGGAAGAAAGGCCCTTGGTCTAACAATGTTTATAGGCCCCAGTACAGGGAAATTCCAGGGCCAAGTAGCGGGAGAGGGAGGGTAGGGGAGCAGGGCGGGGGGGAGAATATAGGGGACTTTTGGATAATACTTGAAATGTAAATGAAGAAACTCTCTAATAATAAATAAAAAATAAAAAATAAATAAAAAAATAAAAGAATTGAGCCCTGGGAGCTGGAGAGATGGCCCTGTGGTTAAGATTGCTGCTTTTCCACAGGATGGGGGTTTGGTTCCTAGCACCCACATCAGGATGCTCACAGCCACCTGCAACTAAAATTTTGGGAGATTCAGCACTCTCTTCTGGCTTTTGTGGACACACACACAAAACCTCACTATCTCAGTCACTCTTCCATTGCTGTGAAGAGACACTGGTACCAAGGCAACCCTTTTGTGCTTGTGTGTGTGTGTGTGTGTGTGTGTGTGTGTGTGTGAGTGTGCTCGCGCACATGTGCATGTGTGTTTTCTTTCAATAAGTCCTGGTTTTGGGGAGTGGAAGAAACGTAGGAGTAAAAAGAGCGAGTTAAAAGTCATCAGCAAGATCAGTGAACATAGGAACCCCGTCTCTCCCACCCTGAACCCCCAAGCCTCAGTGGCACCAGGCAGCTGTTTCTCAGAGGTTCTTTAGTTGCTTCCAGTTCTCCACATGTGCTGCAGCTAGAGAATAGGAACAGAGTTTTGTGTCATTGTGACTGTTTGTCACAAATCATCTTGGTATCTGAACATTCCTTGTTGCTTTCATGTGGCTATCACATGAACCAAAGGGTGGATAATGCCAGGCGTCTGCAGCTAGTTCAAGTGGTGCAACCGATGTCGCTTTAGGGTAGCACTGCTGCTACAAACGCCTTTCCCTAAGAGTGTGGTCTGAGAAAATACAACACAGAAAATAACTCTGGGGATGGGGCATAGCTCAGTGGGCAAAATGTACTTCTGTGCAAGCATGAGGACCTGGGTCTAGATTTCCAGAACCAATGAAAAGCTGGCATAGCAGCTCTCATCTGTGACCTCAGCATTGGCAGAGTGTAGACAGGCCAATCCTGGGGGCTCAGTGAGCAGCTAGCCAGTCTAACAGAAGGTTGAGGTTTAGAGAGAGTCCGTGTCTCTCATAGAATGATCTGCTGGCTTCAACCTCTTGCCACCATGTATGTCTGTGTGAGTGCGAATATCAGCAGACAGCTGTGAACATTCACTCATTCACACCATACATACACTGAGAGGGGCAGCAGCAGATAGACAGATAGAGAGATGGACAGAGAGACAGAGGGGTCAAGGGAGAGAAGATGGGGTGTTTGAGACACATGACTTGAAGTGAGGAGGAAGCGCTGGCTGGTAAGTCAGGGCTATTACAGACCCAGCGGTGGAGCTGAAGCATGAGGTACGGAAGGGAGTGGTATACACAGCCTCCATGGGAATTTGATAAATTAGCATGGCGTGTACAAGTTCTAAGTTCATCTCTCTCACGTGATTACACAAATGGTCCCTTCATGAGCATCATCCATACATCAGGATTTTAACAAGCAATTTTATTATAAATGTCATACATTATTTTAGAACACTATGCAAAGACATGCAAAAAACAAAAACAAAAAAACAAAAAAAAACAAAAACAGAAACAAAAGGACTCCAGGCTCCCTCTATTGAGATCCACATTTCCAACTGTTAGGAATTTTCCCTTTCTTTCTTTTTCTAGTAACACGCACACAAACTCTACATTAAAATATTGTGTATAGTTATGCACAGTGTTTAATTTTCACATTATTTTGCATTTAGAAGCATTGCTATTTCTTTTAGTCAGGTTTTACCACATTTTTAAATGTATTCATCCCATTTCTGAAACCCATCTCATGGGTAGAGTTCTTGGACATCTTTGCACTAAAGATCAAAGTTAGAACCCATCATCTATATGAAGCTACAAGATTTGACCCTCCTCATTTGTATTAAAAATAATAGGTATTAATTTTATTCACATGGTTATTGCATTTATTTTCAAACTTCATGGGCTCAACATTCTCTGACCCCCAGACCAGAATACATCCCCGGACAGGTGTTACATTAGCATAATTAAGAATTAATAAAACAAATATTATTTGAATTGTTTTTTTTAAATAAATCTTCAAAAGTTGCAATATCAACATGCCTCATAATGCATTTAACTGATTCTCTCTGGCAGAACCTTTAATCTCATTAAGGAAAGTATTTTTGACAATTCCCAAGTAGACAGAGATTTGACACTGCCACAGGGGTATTTCTGCTTTTGCCCAGAGCAAAAGAGGCTGATGTGCCACAATATAAGTAGAAACTGTTACATTTCATGTTTCCTTTTCCCAAAATCAAACTAGACTTGAAGCTGGGTGTGAATCACTGTCAAATTCAGTCTTCAACCCTTTTGATTAAGACACACATTTGCTTACCCTTTCTGCTCTATCTTAGATTTGGTAGGTAGCAGTCTATTATATGCCCAAAATAAGATAAAAAAGAAATTGCAATTGTATGTAACAATGAATCTTCTAATTTTCCCCTGGGTAAATTAATAAAATGGATGGGAGCCTGCGACTCTAGCTGCTCGCCTGCGCTTGCACACTTGCACTCCTCTCCTGGTGGCTGAATGCTCTTCCAGTTTCACTAATTTGAGATGCTATTTTTATCACACATCACTTTCCCTGCACTGTTGCATGTAGAATTGTTTGCATGGATTCATTTACAGCCAGCTCTCTGAGCTGCTCTGAGTACACACTGCCGCCTACATGGGAGCACAAGAAAGCGGTGATCTCTAGAAAGGCCACTAGCTGAAGGGCTCTTTAGGGTCCCGATGGCTTCTTCCAGGGATATGTTGAAATGACAAACACAAAGTCAAAGAAGAGAAGCCTCTGTCGCAGTCTCTAGGCCCCTGACACATGTTCTCTAGGCCTCTCAGGAGATTCAGAGCTGTTCTTATGCTTTCATACATGGGAATCTACAAGAAGGATGAAATTGTAGACATTCAAGAATAGAACACCTTTCAAAAGGAAACACACACACACACGCACACATGTGCACACAGACACAGACACACACATGTACACACCGTGCACACACATCTACACACATGCACATGTGTGCACACACATACATATACACGCATGCATACACATACACATACACCCATGCACACACATACACAAATGCACATGGATGAACACACATGCACACACCTTCACACCTGTGCATACACATGCACATGCACACATGTGCACACACCTTCACACCTGTGCACACACATGCACATGCACACATGTGCACACACCTTCACACCTGTGCACACACATGCACATGCACACATGTGCACATACCTTCACACCTGTGCACACACATGCACATGCACACCTGTGCACACACACATACACACACATGCACACATATGTACACACATTTGCACATGTACACACACACAGATACACACACACACAACTGGATGAAGCAACAACATTCCTCTGCATGGGGAATTGTTTTAAACAAGCAAGGTAAGGGTAACATTCTTGCTCAGAGAGTTTAAGTCTTCTGTGCTAGGTAGTTTTATGTCAACTTGACACAAACTAGGGTCATTTGGGAAGAGGGAACTTCAACTGAGAAAATGCATCTACCCATCTACCATATTGGTCAGTGAGCAAGCCTGTGGTGCATTTTCTTAATCCAGGATTGATTCTGGGGAGGAGGGGTTCATGATGGGTGAGGCCACCTTTGGGCTTGTAGTCCTTGTATAAGAAAGCAGTCTGAGTAAGGCACGAGCATCAAGGCCGCCGGCAGTACCCCACAGTGGCCCCCACATTGACTCTGTCTCCATTTTCCAGCCCTGTTTGAGTTTCTGCCCTGACTTCCTTTGGTGGTAGATTGTGATATGGAGTGTAAGCTGAAATAACCCATCCCTTCCCTAGTTGTTAAGGTCATGGTGTCTTATCCTTGTCCTAGAAACCCAAAGATGCATTTCAAGCATCGTGAACACTCTCGGAGCCAAGACAGCCTTCTTAAACAGGATGCCAGAGAGAAAGGGACCTGGGTTCTACTGCAGTGGTGCTCCACCAGGAGAGGGACGCTTCATTCTAGCCTGAGCTGATGGGGCACATTCCCTAGAAACTCACAGCTTAGTGTGAAAAAGTCAGAAAAGACCTAGACTGTACCAAACAAAATAAAACAAAACAAAACAAACAAAAAAGCAGAAATTCAGCCACATAAATCTTGTTTGGAGAAAGCATAAATTCTAAGCTCCAAACAGAAGGGACGTGTGATGTCATTTTTCTCAACACTGGGACAAATATCTGACAAGAGAAACGCAAGGGAGAAGGGTTTATTTTAACTTACAGTCTGAGAGTTCGGTCCATCACCCTGTGGGGTCTTGGGCAGCTGTCTCTGCAGTCAGGAGGCAGAAAGAGATAAATGTCTGTGCTCAGCTTGCACGTCAGTCAGCCTGGACCGCAGCACCTGGACAGGCAGTGAGTACAGCGAAGTCTTCCCATGTCAGTTAACCACCTGAGAAATCTCCTCAAACGCCTGCTCAGGGCTTTGTCACCGAGGTAGTTCTAGATCCTGTGAGGCTGACACTCAGCATTAACCACCACAGAGAATCAATAGATTGCTGTCTTGGGAAGAGTACGTCTGTCTGGTCCTGCAGATGCACCACAGATCTGGTTTTTATTTCCCACTCAATGCCATAGTAGCTGCTCCCTGGCTATGAGCTTGAGAAGGAGTTTCAGTTTGAACCTTTGGGAATTTTTACTGATCTACTTGATTTCCCGGGGTTCTTTGAACGAACCCTGTTTGCTTATGAGCCTTGTGGGCCAGGGTAAATACTTCTGTTGGTAAACTACTTGCTACACAGCAGGACCTATGTCACTAATACCCATATATATAAAAGCTATGCCTACAGGTGTATGGCAGTGATTCCAGGACTGTGGGGACAGAGACAAGATGACCAGTGGGACTTGCTAGTGCTCTTGTACTAGTGACCTCCAGGATCAGAGAGGGACTGTCTCAAAAAATAAGGAGAAGGAGCTACTGAACATGGCTCTCTCTCTCTTTCTCTCTCTCTTTCTCTCTCTCTCTCTCTTCCTCTCTCTCTCTCTCTCTCTCTCTCTCTCTCTCTCTCTCACACACACATGTGCATGTATAGAACATATACTTGTGGGTAGACACATAAATGTCTAGTCACAGGCACATGCAAGAATGATCTTTATAAAGGAGTACTAATTTCATCTTAAAGGCTCAAGTGAGAACTTCAGTCTATATAAAGAACTATGAAATTATTTCTCTCTCATTATTAAATTTTCAACTGGCTTGATATAAATTATATTTTATATGTAGGAAAGAAATTGAGTATCTATCCTGTTTACCTAGGATATATAAGTGTAAACACATAGTTATTCGTGAGTTAACAGTGTGAAAGGCCTTGCTGATGAGGCTTTTTGTGTAAAGCTTGCTTTAACAAAACCTTGTTTTCCTTTTTAAGATTATAAGTTGATTGAAATAACATTTTGCTGCACTTTGGAGGCACTGAATGATTTTTATTATCATTATTGTTTTTCCCATACTTGACTTACAGTCTATTAAGTTGAGAATTCTAGGTGGGAAGTGATTTTGTCCAGGAAATTTGGAAATATTTGCTCATTAACTGTAGTGGCCTGAGCTACTGTGGGATGCTCACATTCTTGGCTTTCCTGTGATTTGTAGTTTGGCCTTCTGTGATTGTGTGATGTATTTCCATTGTGTCTATTTCTCTGAAAGTCATGATACCACATCGTGTGGTAATGTTACTTCTGTTCATCATGGTAGGAAATGCTTATTTCCTTCTGAGTATTTAAGATATTATTATTATTATTTATTTATTTTTTCTTTTTTTTTTTTTTGAACTTCCATTCAATAACGCAGGAAGAATCCTGGGACATTGGAGCTTCTGAAATTGTCATCTATCTTAATCTCAAGATTATTTTAGTCTTTTGTTCCTGTCGGTTATTTTTTTCCTTCCCACTGAATGCTCTCTTCGAGTTTTTGCTAATTATTGCCTTGATTGAAGAATGGAGACCTGGTGCCTTAGAGCCCTTCTGAGACCCACCCGAAAGGTCTCTGCTCAGCAGGGCTTTCCCACGTGTGTCCTTGCTGGTTCTCTATTTGGTGCTTTTATTCTTATTTTAAATTATTATTCTTTTCTGCCTTTGCTAGGCCTCTCATCACATCTGAGACTTTTCTCATTCTTGATTCCTCCCTATGACTTCCCTTCATGAATATAGTAGGTCAGAGTTGACCAAAAGATGCCCAGAGCTCCTTACACTTGTTTTCCTGGTAAAAACGCCTTAGCATCTGTTATTTCTCTTCCTCTTCACAGTAGGTATTCCCTTTCTCTTCTCTTGAAGACATGCATACCCCACAACCCCCACGTACTCCACACTTATCACAAAGCAATGAGCTCAATCTATATGCCTTCTATGTACTTGTGACCATTTGGGTATGTGTCCTTGTCCTTAGCCTTGGCACTGCCCCATGGGGTCACTTGAAATTTTAACAATTGGGCTTACCCATCAACATGCTCTTTAACCCAGTTCCAATTCTGGATTAGCCAGCAAGGTGCTACCCAAAGCCTTTGAGTGAGCTGTGTGGAGGAGAGGGCTTTGCTCCTGTGATGAGTTTGAATGTTCACACTTTTCTCCTCTCCTTGGACATTTAGTGGGAGTGTAGGGCTGCTGTGCCAGGAAATTTTAACAGATGCCATTTGCAATGAAAGCTGAACCGGCCTTTCCCTGCCCCAAATCTGCCTCTTAATTTTCCCAAAGTCCACTCTTTTGTAAGATCTGCCACAATGCACCGCAATTCTCAATTTCAACTTGTACGTTTGCCCTTTCCACCGATTAAACAAATTCGCGCACAACTTCCACCCTTGGCTTTGTGCTCAGTAATCCAGGGATTGGCTCTGTTCCATGTCTCCCTGATGATGAGAAATGTGGACCCAGGCTGACAGAGTGCATGCTGCTGGGAGCCACACAGCGCCATTGGTATCACATTTATTTATTATTTACATATTTAACGACCTTATTGATATTATGTGCTGTTAGCACTACTAATTATAACACAATAAACATAATTTATAAACCCAGAGCGTGGTGGTGTACATAATCAAGTATGAGCAGCACTACCTGGAGCAGCTGCACTCTCCCCATTGGGGAGGACTATCCTGTGAGAGTGAGCTATCAGCTCACCGAGAGCCTTTAAAGTAAAACAAAAAAAATATTTTAATGAATTAGAAACAGATTGGAGATAACATGTGTGAAGCTGCCTCAAAATAAATCCAAATGATCATTTTATGAGAGCCAGTGTACTTCTCTGTCCTTGGAACTTCACGGAAGAGTCACAGAAATTCCCTAATATAACTTCACGTGATATTTACTGTGCAGGTCACCTTAAGGGGGACAGAGGATCCCAGGATAATGGCATGGTCCCAAAGAAGAGGGTGTAACTTGTAACTCTGCTTGTCCTTGAAATCTGGAAAATGTGGTACTAGGGACATAAGAACATTTTCTGTCTAAATCCAGACACAGAGAATTGGGTCGTAGTTGAACAGGAAAAGAGACAAGGCTGGATAGACCTTGTTTCCGGTCCTCCATGCAAAGGAGTGGAAGGATTTTGACCTGCTCCTTTGCAATCTCCAAGAATTCAGAGAGGTGACAGAATTTTGCAACAACAAAAAAAGATGCCCTGACTCTCTTCATTACATATGCTCACGATGTGTGAAAATATTCTTAACTCAATAATATCACCAAGGTGTTGATGATATCAATAAAATGCTATCCCATATTTTCAACATAGCAGGTTTTTAAATAATGTGGATTCTCAATTGCTAATCAACCACTTTGATATAACTAATATTATTTTGCATATTATAGATATCATCTAGAATGATGTCTAGTGTTCATTCAGTCACTTCATCTAATTAGGCCTCTTAATGGTTTCACCTCAGGGTACCTGTGTATCAAGAAGACAAACAGCTATGCCCACTCTTGCTCCAGCTGTTGTGATGGTTAATTATCATTGTCAACTTGACTAGATTTAGAACTCCTAGAAAACACTCTGAGTGTGTCTTTCAGGATGCTTCCAGGTAGGATTAATGGACTTCCGTGAATATGGGTGGCACCAGAGTCCTGAACTAAATAAAAAGGGAAAAAGAGAAATCCAGCTGAACATTAGCATTCTCCTTTCTCTGCTTCTTGACATAGCCAGATGTGAGTAAGTACCTGCTGACACAGCCACAGCCACAGCCACAGCCACAGCCACAGCCACAGCCACAGCAGCAACCACAGCCGCAGCCACAGCTGCAGAGACAGGCACAGGCACAGGCACAGTCACAGCCACAGCCACAGCCACAGCCACAGCCACAGCCACAGCCACAGCCACAGCCACAGCCACAGCAGCAACCACAGCCACAGCCAACAGCTGCAGAGACAGGCACAGGCACAGTCACAGACACAGATGCAGCCATGATTTAGCCACAGATGCAGACTCAGACACAGACTCAGATGCAGGTGCAGATGGAGTCGCAGGCAATGCCACAGTCACATGCATAGCCCCAGCCACAGGCCTAGCCACAGACGCAGTCACAGCTACAGCCAATGCCCAGTCACAGATGAAGCCACAACTGCAGCTGCAACCACAGCCACAGCCAAAGCCACAGACATAGTAGCCACAGCCACAGTCACAGCCATGGAGGCAGCCACTGTCACTGCCACAACCACAGATGCAGTCATACATAGTTACAGCCATAGATGCAGCCACAAACATAGTTACAGCCACAGATGCAGCCACAAATGCAGCCACAGCCACAGATGCAGTTACAATCACAGCCACAATGACAGACACAGACACAGATGCAGTCACAGACACAGACACACCCATAGTCACAGATGCAGCCATAACCACAGATGCTGCTGCCTGGAGTGTATCCCCAACCTATTAGCCCCCCCCCCCCAATAACCCACCATAAAACAAAACAAACAAAACATTCTCCATCCTTCCTTAAGAGAGGTAACTAGTGTAGATGTCAGATGCTTTATATTTCTGGTTGTGCTCTCGTACACCCTGAGTACACACTAGAACTTCGGACTGTGCTCTCCTACACCCTGAGCGCACACTAGAACATCTGACGTGTTTTTCTTTTCCCTCACTCCTAGGCCTGGTCCTTCCTTTCCAGCAGGGCTCCCTCTCCTCACTCACTGCTTTTTCTGTTGACAGCTCTTCATGCGCACTTCTCAAAGGCCCGAATGACATTGATGTGGTTTCTATCTATAAGACACATTTCTCTCCCAGAAAACATTTTCTTGGTAGAAGAGTGTGAAAGTTCCCTCAGTACGCACATACCAGCGAGTGCCACTCTTTTGTTTATTAATCTTACTGGCAAATGTTGTTATTTTACTCTGTAATTCTCCATTTGAAGGATATTTGCTCAGCTAAATTGCCTCTTTATTAATGAGAGCTTCTGTTCTTTAAGGTTTTAAATTTTTATGTGTGTTTATCTGCATGAATGCATGTATACCACATGAGCAGAGGCCTGTGTAGGCCAGAAGAGAGTTTCTGATCCTATAGAACTAGAGTTACAGATAGCTATGAGCTAAAAGATGGGTGCTGGGAACTAAAACCTGGTCTTTTGCAAGATGCTCTTGATCACTGAACTAGCTCTGAGTTCTTTAGATGTTCTAGATGTTAGTGCCCCACCACAAGAGCAGCTGGAAGATCCCCTCTTTCTCTGCTGAGTCTTTATTGTTTCCCTTGCTCTCTCTCCTTTTCCTTCCACAGTGGACCTGAGCACAGGCCTTGCACACACTAAGCAGGCATTCTGACCGGGCTCCACCCTTGGCCATTGTAATTTCCCTTATCAGTTTGAAACAGGGCCTCACTATGTCACCCATGATGAGCTTGATCTTGCCATCCTCCTGCCTCAGTCTCCTGAATGGCTGGGGTCTTAGATTGGTACAAGCAGGTCAGTTTTGAACTTGACCCATTCTCATTTGTCAATTTATAGTCTTATTTCCTGAGCTGTGGGGATCTTATTCAGAAAGTCAAATAACTCTGTTTGTAGAAAATATGATTCCGTACATAAAAGGCCTGTAAGAGTCTATCTGAAGTCTTTGAAATCTGATGAACATTTTTTAGCCAAGAAGCAGGATAAACTATTAGCACACAAAAATAAGCAGCTTTTCTGTATGTCCATAACAAATCAGGGCTATGAAAGAAACCAGGGAGAAAAATCCCATTCCTATAACTTCACTTAAAAAAAAATACCTAGTAATAAACCTAATCTAACCTAATCTAACCTAACCAAAACTAATTGAGGAGATTAAAGATCTCTACAATGAAAACCACAGAACACCAAATGAACAAATAGTAGAATACTCCACAATATGCAAAGATTACCCCCCGCCCTGTGCTCATAACTGGCAGAATGAATGTAGCAAAATGGTCACTGCGCTAAATATGACATGCCATTTTGATGCAATTCTGGTCAACATTCCAATGACATTCTTCACAGAAATATAAGAGAAAATCCTAACATGGATAAGGAAGCATGAATATGCTGCATGAGCCAATGCCACTCTGAGTGAAAATAGCAATGTTGGAAGGATCACAGTGCCTAACTTAAAACTGAAGTACAGAGCTATAAGGATGGAAACAGCTTGGTTCAGGAACAGAATAGACACACAATCGATAGGATATAACAGAGAACACAGGAATACACCTGTATAATTGCAGCTACCTAATCTTTGATGAAAGTTTCAAAGCCTTTTGGGGAGGGGGTTCCCCGGTACCAAAGACAATTCGTAATGCATTGTAACTCTTAATGAAAGAACCAAAACTTCAATGCTATTATAGGAAGCCAGTTGTACTCCAAATGCCTACTGAGTTTATCTAATACAACTTTACCCATGTAGACTGAATGATGCCCTGGAATCTCTGGGATTCTCCAACAGAAATGATGAACATGACTCCCAGATGTGAGCATGCCCACCTAACCTCCTCATGGGCTGTTAGGAAGTCATGACTCTTCCTGGAATCAGCAAACAGACGCATTCAAGTTGCTTTTCCTCTCTACACTCTTCATATTCGCAGAAGCCTGTCCCCGGCAGACCTGTGCAGAACCGGGAATGTGGAAGAATCCATTTACCATATTTCATTGCTTTTCTTAATCTGAAAAGAGGGACAGTTTTACTTGACTAAGTTTTCATGAGCTAAACTGAGTTTTCATGAGCTAAACTATAAATATAAATAAATCTCATAAGAAGCAACTTCCAGATAGAATGGTCAAAATGCAAGATGCCAGTCTACAAAATGCATAATCCCAGTGGTACTACCCTCTCATTGACACACATTTTCCCTGGTATCTGTGAAAAATTCCTTATGGGTAAGATACCAGTGTATTTCCAAGTACCAGACAGCATGGTGTAGAACTGCTAATATTGGGTAATCTTGTTACACATGCGCATGCGCGCACGCGCACACACACACACACACACACACACACACACACATACACACACACACATACACACGCAGCAGTTTTATAAGGCTTGGTCTAATATCAAAGCATTACTGGGGCTTTCTAGACAGCATAAATTTTATTGCACACACCTAAGCAAATAGGAAGTGGTGGGTGACCATTTAAGTGGTTTAAATAGCAGACTGTTCTTTCCTTTTCTTTTCTCTTTTTTTTACAGTTGTGGCTTTATGAGTCTCTCGAAAAGCTCATTTGGTTCTCTGAAGTACTGGTCTTCCTACCCAGAGAAGAGAGTACATTCCCTGGCAGCAAAGCCGGGTGATACTAAATAAGACATTGGCGGAAGAGGCCCCGTTCTAATATCAGGCAGCCATTACTCACTGGCACCATCTCTTCACAGTGACCCGAAGACATTTGGAAGTTACAACACAGCTCAGGATGTACTTTACACACCTTTAGTTCAGGTCACTTCCCATAGTTAAAAACAGAATGAGATGGCTGCTGCAAGATCAGGAAATGGAACCAACTAGATGTGCATAAGATAGATTACTTTTTATGTACCCGAGAGAATTGCATTGACAATGTATTAAAATGAAATTATCTTTAAAATGAACATGATTAATAACAATATGTAAAATGAGCCACAATGTGTATGGTGTAAGCAAAGTGCCACGACTCTGCCTGCATTGAAGTTAGTCTCCTGACACCCACATGGCCAAATTATTATCGCCTGGGTGACCTAGTCAGGGAGAATAGGATTCTTTATGGGACTGACTTAAGTTCCTCAAGTTCAGTTTAGTAAGTGGTGCAATGATCAAGTTGAAATATTCATGGGATAATATTTCTTTTTCCTCGTCTTTATGGATGTCATGCTGGGTCATAATAACATGTTTTCTTGGACCCAGAACTGGAGGTCTGTGTGATTGGATGTGTGAATGGCTATGAGCTAACTAACACAGAAGGACTCACTAACACCAGAGCCTTCTGCGTTCTTGGTTTTCCTTCATACCCTATCAGTATCTCAAAACATGAAATTTCACCTAAGTCATGCTTTCTCCAAATATAATCACAAAGCACCAAGTAACACTAAGAATTAAATGGTAAGAACACACAGAGATGTATCTTTATGGATGAATGGTGAAAGTTCACAGGGTACTTATTTAATGCCAAAGATCTGAGTAACTAAAAAATGCTATTTTGGGATCATATGGACTGAGCATTTTTATAAAACAAATTTGAGACTGTGAGAGCCAAGTTGTTCTACTAAGAACAACATCCTCATAGTTGTGTAACTTAGAGATGTAGGCCTTTCATTTTTCTAGATTATGTCCACACACAATTTTATTTGTCACCAGAGCTATAAGCAGAGAGAGAAAGAGGGTTCCAGTAGAATGAGATGGTGCACGGTATAGCAGTGGGTAAACCCACAAGCTGATCTCACAGCAGCAGATATTCAACATCTTATTTTCTATGCCCAAAATAAGAAAACCACCTAATATTATTTGTGACAAATTTAACACAATATGTGATCCCTAAAAAAAAGTATGCATTCAAACAATCATATCCAATATGAGAACTTACAAGGCTTCTCTGTGTGAGATGAAACAGAGAAAGACGCAGAAGCTGCGAGTAGGCACATCTTCACAGAAGACACAGCAACGGGCAGCCTGGCTGTGCAAAGATGCTGCAGTCAGTGACGATAAGGGAAAGACAGATCAAAACTATTACACAGTCTCACCGCCTAACTATGAAGATAGCTGTATTCAAAAGGTCAGAAAATTAAATGTTATCAAAGGTCTGGGGAAAAGACATCAAGGCAAGCCATCAGTATGAATGTGGATTGGAACAGTCATTTGGAAAAACTATGAGAAATTAAAAGCACAGCTATACACACACACATACACAAATATATGTGTGTGTGCACATGTATGTATGTATATTTATACATACATATATACATATACACACATATTTGATGTTCATTGACATGGAATAGAAAATTCATAGAAAGGGAGAGGCAGACTGCTGACATCCAGGTCAAGCAGATATACCTCCTTTGGACTCAGTGGACCCAGCTTTGCCCTTTCTGTGGGCAGAGGCAGCCAGCAGAATCTCACATCACCTTGCATAGCTACTCATGGTTCTAAGTGACCATTAGAGTGGCCTGAGACTGAGCTATCCTGTCACCCAGCACTCATCACAGGTCACCTGACTGAAGCAAAGCAAATGACCTGTGTTGCCTCTTCCCTTGAAAGAGTGTGTTGTGTCTACCACTGTCTGTGTGGAGGACTGAGCACTTTCAGCTCATCCTCTCGTCTAAGTCCTATATTTTGCCCTCTTCACCCCTTTAGATAAATGGCTCCTGTGACTCCACATGGAACATCCTTCCTGGGCCACTCCAGATCTGGCATTAGAGTCCCTAAGTGTCCGGCATTACATGACCCTGAGAGTACCCAGACACTATAGCACATAGACCTCAGCCTGCTCAGCACAATGTGCAAACAAACCAGTGAAGAAGGTTCATTTCTGGGGTGTAAAGAGTCGAAGAATTGGATCAAAAATTAATTGTCAGAGGCAAAAATTACTGAACCGTGATGGAGTTGGAATCAGATGGTTTCTCTGAACTACTGTAGTTCCAGTATCCTAATTCTTCCCGGCATAATTTTAAAGATTAACACTCTTTCCCCTCCCCACCCCCAAGGAGAGCTGATCACTTACAGAGATTTATGTCCATCATCTTCAGGAGCAGCTCCGAGTCACGGTGGATATTTTTTACATAAGTGTAATTATATGTAAGTGCTATAATTTAATTACCACGATTCCATCCCTATTGATTTCAGATACTCACTTAGAGCATACAGACATGGTTGTGTGGGGCTGACAGACAGGATCATCTGTTCCAATGCCCACAGCTGCAGATGGGATATGGGAAAGACCACTGGTTAAAGAACCACTGTGGGGGCAGGGGTGGTTCATTCAGGAGATGTTAAGGTAAAGAGGACAAAATGTAGCACAACAAGAAGGTTAAAGGCAACATTTGAGAACAAGAGAAGTAAAAAGTTAAATACACTGATACAAATTAAATGTCAAGATGCAGTAGACACAAAAACCTTAGCACTGGAGAAAAGCTTTCTAGGAGTACTCAAGACTATGGGTATTCATGTGGAAGAAATGAAGACTGAATTTCAGGGTGAACACACAGGCTCCTCCTGTCTCCAAAAGCAGCTCCTGGGAGAGGAACTGATCCTTACATTGTCTTTCAGTTGGAGAAAGTTGTCCTGGGAACAACTCCTTCAAGAGAAAGTCCTCCTCCACAACTGTGGGTTGCCCTTGAGACCAGGATGATATCTGAAAGGGCATCTCTCAGGTCTCACATGAGTTGAGACCATTCTATTTTTTTGCTTAGAAAGCATCCCAGCCTGGTAGGGGCAAGGCAGGCTCTTGTACAAGATACAAACAATGCTAGCGTAGGGTGAAGAGTCCTTCGCTGAGTGCCATCTCATCCCCACTGTCGGCCATCCCCACTGCTGAAGTCCCAAGGTCAAAATAAAATAAATACATTGCTGGGTATGGTGGTACATGCCTTTAATCTCAACACATGTGAGGCAGAACTTGTAGATAGATAGATAGATAGATAGATAGATAGATAGATAGATAGACAGACAGAGACATAATAGATGATGGATAGACAGAAGACATGAAAGATAGATGATAGATACATAGTTACATGGATACATAGATAGATGGATAGATAGATAGGGTAATACTGGTACCAATATCTAATTACTTTCTGAAAGAAATATAAAACTTATTACAAAGACACAGATGGGGAAACACGTCAAAAAATTTACATTTATCTATATACCACTTAATATAGAAAATTTAATAGAATAGGAATTCCAGATAGAAAAAGATGATTTGGCAAAAGAAAATTAGAAGCACAACATATAACTCATGGTCGGCATCTCTGTTTCTATGTTGGAACTGTAAGAATGATACAAAACAGTTTTATATACATGGTCCACTCTCTCAAACCAGTTCTACCCAGCCAACAGCTGCTCAGATTTGGACTGAGTAATAGTGATGAATTTTGGTGTGTGTGTGTGTGTGTGTGTGTGTGTGTGTGTGTGTATTGGAAGATGTTCTCAAAAGTGTAATATTAATTAAAGTAGTAAAACTTTCATTTAAAATTGATGGCTTTATTGTTAGACTACTGGTGGGGTTTTTAATTCATATTTATTAATTATATCTTGAACTCCCCCATGAGGCATCCTGGACCCCAGACAGATTTCTGATTAAACGTTTCATGTTAGTAATAAGCATGCTCCATCCTCCTCTTCCCTCTGGTGTTTCCTGCCAGGCTGACATGATGGGAACCCATAGAGCCATTCCTACACACAGTCAAATGGCTGCAAGCAGTGTGGGGGTCCGTCCTATGCACTGACTGGGCTACCACATCAGGCAGTATAGACAATAACTGGAGGGTTGCAAAGACAACTTTCTGTAGGTGTGATGGCACCTCTGAGTACTCTGTGTGATCCAGGTGGGCTCCGTGGAATCAGCTGAAGTTCTAAAATCAGAAACGAGGTTCACAGGGGAAGAGGGAATTCTACCCAAGTGGACTTCGATGTCAACTAGTGGTGTTTAGCACCAGCCTGTTGTCTAGTTCTGATTGATGTGAATTCTGTCACTGAGCACAGGGTGACAGAGTAACAAACTCCAGAAGACATTAAGCAACTGTAGAGCTGATTGGCACTAGATGCTAGAAGCATTATTATTAAAGAACATTCAGAAAAGCAGACTGACCTGAACAGGCGACTGGTAGAAAGGAGGTCTTAAGGGTTCGTCTCTTGAGGGCTCAGGGAGAAATGGGGACATTATATTAGCTACTGTTCTATTTCTGTGAAGAGACACTATGGCCAAGGCAATAGCTGCAGTACAGTTTGAGAGGGCGAGTCTGTGATCACCTGTGGTCACCAGGAAGCACATAGGCACGGTGCTGGAGCCGTAACTGAGAACCTTACATTCTATCTGATCCACAGGCGGCAGGCAGAGAAGGAAAGAACGGGTGGTGTGGGATTTGAAACCTCAAAGGCCCCTCCTCCAACAAGAACATACCTGTTAATGCTTCCCAAACAGTTCACCAAGTGGGGACCAAGGATTCAAACACAGGGATGTATGGGGGTACTGCCCATCACAACACCACAGATATCTTACTGAAAAGTGCTTCTGCCTTCTCTTCTGGTCTATTCTTTGTGCTTTCTATCATTTCTTCCTTTCTGCCCTCTGTTCCTCCCCCTTCCTCTTTCCTCCTTCCCTTCCACTTCTCTTCCTTTCTTTTGTGGGTTTTTTTTTCTGTGATGCTTCCCTTTCGGCACTGGCCATCATTGTCTTGCTTTGTTCTTCAGAATGCTAGAACTGCAAGCCTGCGTGTCTATGACGAGATGTCCTTCGCAAGGCTTAGAATCAGATGGCAGCATCCCTCTACCCCCCATCTCTCGGTAGCTGCTCGTCCCTCCAGAGAAAAGTCCAGGTCCTTCTGCTGGCCCAACATGCCCATGAGAACTGTCCTTTGCGAGCTGAACCTCACTTATCCCTTCTTGCTCTCCCTCCATTTTCAAATTACAGATGGATACAGGTAAGAACTAGATCTGGCAAAAATCCTGCTGCGATGGAGAAGAGGTGCATGCTGCTCGTCCTGTCAGCAAGGTCCCCTAAATCCAGACACAATGGTTTATCTAAAAGGCCACACAAATATTGGATTTTATAATCTACAGAAGTGTCCAATATCCTGGGTGTTAGTCACCCTTCTTGACCGAAGAGCACTGACTCTGTGGTCCTCTCTAAAGACATTAGAGGAAATTTACTGTTCTCTATAGACAAAGCCCTTAATGAGACAAATGCCTATGGATCAGATGCTCCTGGGAGATGAAAGAGTGTTAGAAATCCAGGAGTTTCCAGGAGTAAGGAACGCAGGCATGAGTTACTGCTCTCAAATTACTAAACACTCATGTTGGCAATAAAACAACATTAGGTGATTTTTCTTTTATTATATATAAAACTGAAATTATACAAAATGTTTTCTCTGGTTACTCTGAGCCAGATTGAAAAATTAATAACAGCAATTTACATGAAAATCCCCAAGCATTTGAAAATTAAGTAATATATATCAGAATAATGTATAGACCAAAGAATAAGATATAAAGTAAATTAGTGAAATAATTTAACTAAACTGAGTAAAATCCAGTTTTTCAAAATCTACGGGATGTATTGAAAATAGTGTTTTGAGTAAATTTTCTGTCACATTAATAAATAAAGTCTCAGCCTTGGCAGCAGTGGTACACATCTTTAATTCTAGCACTTGGGAGTCAAAGGCAGGTGGATGCATGAGTTTGGGGCCAGCCTGCTGTACAGAGTGAATTATAGGACAGCCAAGGCTACACAGAAGAACCATGTTTCGAAAAACTCTAAATGAATGAATGAATGAATGAATCAATCAATCAATCAATAAATAAGGTCTCTAATCAATGATCTAAGTTTTCATATTAAAAATATGAAAGACTCAAAAAGGAGGTGTTCCTGGGAGTTCTCTTTCCTAGTGTATGATGATATCAGGTATGGGCACTGTCTCCACTAGCATATGGTAACTCCATTTAAGTTCCTTTTATATACCTATATATTTTAGGAAGTGTCTACAGTAGAAGGTTTCTAAAAGGCCTTAGTCTAGTCATCTCTCCCTCTAGTTACTCCTCTACCCCACTCTCTCATTGCATTCCCATTTAATCCTTCTATTCAAATCCCCCCTATTCCTTTATAAGAGTATATTCTATTTCCCCTTGCATACAAGCTCCTCTCCTCCATCCTGGTCCCCAACTAGCTATTAATCTATGCGGTTATTTGTTACTGTAACACACATAGTTTGGTTTGGTTTTTTTTTTTTTTAAAGAGAGATTAAGAACATGGAATTGAGTGGTTGGAGGAAGGTTGTAGAAGGAGCTGGAGAAGGAGAAAGAATAAGATCAAAATATATTGTATGAAAAATTATATATCCAAGCCACGTTAGCTCATTTCTAGAATCACAGAACTTGGGGGACTGATGCAAGTTTGAACCAATGAGTCTTTGCAATATGAAAAGAAGCCAACCTGAAGCAGCAGCTGTGCCAGGGATGGGGGCTAAGAATTTAATCACAACACTTGGGAGGCAGGGGCAAGGAACGTTCTATGAGCTTGCAGCCAGTTCAGTCTTCATAACCAGTTCCATGCCAGCCAGAGCTACATACTCAGACTTCTGTTTCATAAAACAAAAACAAAAACCATCTGTACAAACAAATGGAAACATAAAAAAGCACCTCTCCATACCAACCATAACTCTATCAAGAGAAAAGGCTCCATATGTAAGAATGCTCACAATATAAGCATGAGTTCAAGTTTTGAGCACTATGCAAAAGCTGGGCATCTTAACCACATTATCTGTACCCTGTGTCTGGGGACAGGAACAAGCAGATGCCCGAATCTCACTGTCAGCTAGCCTAGCAGAAGTGGCACTGCTGGTCAGAGAGATACTCTGTCTCAAAGTAGTATGGTGGGGATGTCAGAGGAAGAGACACTGGATGTGTCAAACATGCACACTTGGGCATATGCACCCACACACTCAAATATTTTCCACACAGTCTTCAGTCAGCGGGACTCAAAATGCCTAAGAGTCCTCAATAGGGAATTGTAAATATATATAACATAATTCCAGGAGGAGGAGGAGGAGAAGGAGGAGGAGGAGAGAATGGGGAGAAAATGTATCTAAAAAAAACTTGGCCATGAATTTTCAAGAATTAATGTAGACACTAAACCAGAAATTCTGATAACACTGAACATTACTGCCCCAAAGTCATTCATAGTAAGTCTCTCTCTCTCTCTCTCTCTCTCTCTCTCTCTCTCTCTCTTTCACACACACACACACACACACACACACACACACACACACACAGGTGGAGAGTGGGGGAGAAAGCATGCACTGTGACTATTCCATTGAGATTCTGCGATGAAAAGAAAGAAGACATCCTGGAATGAGCACGTAGCAACACGCGTAGCCCCGGGAAAGGTGGAAGGCGTGAGAACGGTGCTAGGTGAAAATGCTATCGTCAATGAACAAAGCTTTTGACAGGGATTTTATTGCCAGGATTCTCATCACACATTCACACACACACACACACACACACACACACACACACACACACACACATTCACTCACTCATGCACACATAAATAAATAAAAATAAGGTAAATAAGAAAAGAAATCTTAAAGGAAGGTTTTCTGTTAAAATGAATATATCATGGGGGAAAATGTTAGGCCTTAGAAAGAGAAGAACTAGAAATGATTTTTTTCTATTTATAATGGATTATTAGTACACAAAGCAAAAAGCAATGGGTTTATAACATAAATAATGATCAGGAGGTGTGGCCAATACCACAAATGTGGTGGAGATGACCTGAAACACATTGTTGTGAGGGTGCCATGCTTCAGATGAAGTCTTGTAACATTATTTGAAAATACACTTTGATAAACTGACCACTTCCTAAGAAGAAAGGAGACATAAGAATAAATCAACATTGAAAACTAAAAAAAAAAAAAAAAAACAAAAAGAAAAACAAACCCAAAAAACACCATCAGATCTGTATTTAACCCATGAGTAGAATCATACACTGGACAGCATTGAGTAAAGACTGGGAAAACAGCCAGTAGCAGACAGTCTCTGACTGATTCACTATAAACCCTAGGGTTTATAAAGTTAGGGTTTAACTTCTAACGTAGACAAGATGGCAGATTCTTGGCTTGTTCTTTGCCTAACAGAAACATGAGAAGTTTGGAAAAGGCCCCTAAGATGGGGGAAGCAAAGATATCTAGTCAGGGGCCTGTGGATTAAGTAAGCTGTGGGCCAGCAGGATCTCTTCAGGTCTTCCCACCAAGCAGATGATCAACTATGCCCAGCGTCTCCCACATCCAACACGGCAAACGAAGATATCCAAAGTCTCTTTCTTCTGCTCAAGTGGGAGTCCTTGCTAGACGCTGATCAGAGGCTGAACTGTGGACACATTAGTGAAGACTCTATCATATCCCATAAGACAAAGACATGGGCTAGATAGAGGACTCCTAAAACACAGCAGTCTAAAAACCAAACAAATAAACACAATAAACCAATTAGAAAGTGGGTACGGCATTCAATAAGATTTTGTTGCAAAGGGTAACCAGATGGTAAGTAAGCACATGAGAAGATGCTCAGTGCCATTAGCCATCAGGGAGATGCAAATTAAAAGTCCTGGGAGCGATCTCACCACACCTATCAAGATGAGTTCCATAAGAGATAGTGACATTTCCAACTGCTGGCAAGGTTGCAAGGAGACCAAATTGCTCCATGTAGTGGCGGAAGGTATAAAGTCAGTGTGACCACTGTGAGAAGCAGTTTGGCAATGTCTCATAAAACTCAAGTTGCCACACAACACAGAAACTGCACTCTTGGTGATGAATTCCAGAAAATGAAAACCCATATTCCTACAAAAACCTGTACGGATGTGTGCCTTAAAGCTGTGACATTCAGTGGGAGAGTATGCACAGGGGTGTGCCTCACAGATCTGACACTCAGTGGGAGAGTGTGCACAGGGGTGTGCCTCACACTCAGTGGGAGAGAGTTAAACATGAACAGCATAGAGAACTTTCAATGATCAGATAGTTTTTCTTTTTTTTTCCCCTTGTTCCGGTCAACCCCGCTCGCTCTGCTCGACCCTGCTCGCTCCCACCGGCTACGCTCGCTCCAGCCAGCCCCACTAGCTCCCGGCTGCCACTCGCTCCCGGCCACCACCCCCCTTGTTCCAGCCAGCCCTGCTCACTCCAATAGGCCCCGCTCGCTGGCTCCGCTTGCTCCGGTTGGCCCCGCTCGTTCCGGCCATCCCCGTTCAGCCCCACTCGCTCCGAACAGCCTCGCTTGCTCCGGTTAGTCTCTCCGGTCCAAGGATTCATTTCTTATTATTCTTCATAAGTACGCTGTAGCTGACTTCAGACGCACCAGAGGAGGGCGTCAGATCTCATTACGGGTGGTTGTAAGCCACCATGTGGTTGCTGGGATTTGAACTAATCACCTTCGGAAGAGCAGTCGGGTGCTCTAACCCGCTGAGCCAACTCACCAGCCCCAAGATAGTTTTTCATACCTATAAAATAGATCCCAGATGATTCTACTTAGGGAGGAAAACCATTCTATGTGAACTGTAAGTGCCGGTGTCTGTGGGCTGTGGTTCCCACCAGTTTGCAGCCACAGTCAGGTAAGTGTTCGTGTGCTAAGGCTTATAACTTGTGGAGGTTTCAGACTTAAATTGGAATTCCTTTCTTCTGAAACCAAAAGAATCCATGAGTTGGTTGGTCATCATTGACCCCTTTGAGGATCAGCAGTCAGGAATTGTGGGTGTTTCAGGCAATCCCCCTTCCTGGAAAATGTCTTATTGTGGTTCCAGGAAATAATTTCCTAGAAATGGATATAGACACCTGTTTTCTGGATAATCCAAAATTTTATCTATTCACTTCTCACTTCCCAGGAGTTTCTGCCACCGCTTTCTTTATTCACTTATCTTACTTTGGGTCTGTGCCTTATTGTCAGTGAGCTCAACAAAGATTAAAACAAGTTTCCTTAATTTCTCAAGGACCCCGATATAACACAAAGGGACTTTAGATTGCAAAATAAACCATAATTATGGACAAGGAGCCACAGGTATCATTTTATAAAACAATTTATGACAGACATGTTCACAAAAGCAAAATGCGGTACGCTTTCACACAGAAGTTTCAAATTTGGCTATGTCTACTTGTCTTTCCAAAGGGGAATAATTGCAGCATGCTTACAGTAAGTGGCTTGCAATGGTTTACATGTGTGTATCTAAGTGGGTGTTTGAAACATGACAGAAGCCCCACCGTGTCCTCACCCAAGCAATTCTGGCAGCATCAGCCTTGTCCTCACAAGCACAGTCACTGCTTTGCCCAGACCGCTGTGACTGTTTACAGGAACTCACACAGAGTCGCTTGTATGATTATTAGGTTTAACAACAAATATAAAATACACGGCAAATACATTTATATAAATAAAAATAATTGGTGGAAAGAATTTGGAACTGAGATTCAAGACACTTGATCTTGTTTCAGATGTGTCAGTGACCAACCAAGTAGTAAAATAAAGTTATTTACTTCTGTTCCCTCTCCTGTTAAATCAAGATGTTTATACAAGTCATGATAAAGGACTGCTGGCAATGTTATCAAATCCTGATTGCTTATAGTGTTTTTTCCCTTAGAGATATATACGAATGAAAATAAGGTGATTGCTTTTTTGCAAATGTTTTATTACATCCACTTGCTGTATGCGTGAGCGTGTTAGAGCGCAGTGTGCCAGAGTCGGTTCTCTCCTCAACCACATTGGTTCCAGGGACCTAACCCAAACTGTCTTCACCTGAAAAGCCATCGCACTGGCTTGAATATGGCAGGCTTTGTCTTGAAGATACTACGTGACAAAGAGGGGCAAGGAGTGTACAATAACACAACCACCCTCTCATGGGCTTCAGTACAGAATTGTCTAGAAGCCAAGAGGGGCTGGAGAGCTGGGGATATCGGAAGAGCTACTCAGGCGTCCGTTCTGATTGACACAGACTCCACACGATTCTGTGCCTTGCTTTGGGAATGGGAAAAGTAGAATTCAGAAAAGAGAAACCAGACAGTCACAGCCACCCAGACCCTAACGTTGAAGAGTGGACACCGGAAGTTTTTCCGCAAAGTCAGGACCACTGAGCCTCCTACTCCCTCAGACTGTGGAACATTCTCCCCATTCCGTGACCTCACGCTGCAGGGGAAGCTGTGTGAACTGAACACCCAAAGACAGTAAAGCCACAAAGACTGTAAGAGCCCCTGGGGTTCAGGGACTCAAAACTCAGTGGGGGCTGGAGTGGGGGGCGATGGAAACTGGGAATCTCTACGAAGAGGTGGGGAGCACTAGACAGCAGGGGTGGAGCTTGGATCAGGAGAGGAGGAGGCATTTTTGATGTCTTGGTTAAGAAAGCCCCGTGGAATCCTAAAGCGATTCATTTGTGAGAACAACTTAATCAGAATCTTGCAGACAGGTCTATTGCTGCACCTGCTCGACGGCATGCGATCTGATCTGTCTGTCCTGGCCGGAATTTCTAAAGTAGAAGTCAGGAATACCTTGCAGCCTGGGCACTGGTGCCCTGGGTGTGTTTTCTCAGATTTTGTGGGTTTCTAGTGCAACAGGCTGACGCTGGTTACACTGGAGATCGTTTCCTTCTCTGCCTGTCTGAATCACACTACCGCCATCTTTTCACAGGAGTCTTCCGAGCCAGTTTCAGACGGCAGAAATCATGGCTTTATTTTATGTTTTAAATTGCATCCAGCCCTTCGGAGTCCATCGAAGTGATAAAACTGAAATAGAATGTGCCCCGCTGATGGGCCTTTGTCACTAATGCAGTGGGGAATGGCCAGGAAGAATAAGCCCCATCGGAGACAGATGCATTCGTGTTCTGAGGCAATAAAGTGTAGCAAAAACCGGAAATGGACACTCTGTAATAAAACCTGAGGGAATCCCAGCAATTTGGTCCTTTTCTTGTACTAAGAAATCACTTTAGCTCATGGTTGTTTTGTGAAGATGTGTAGTTTTTTTCCCCCACCTCCTTCAATTTGATTTGCTTGTAGCTACTGCAGTGTTTTAACCACGTAAAGTATGGGCATTTCAAGAAATGACCCACCTCGGTATTATATTTATTACCTCATAATGTGGCTATCGAGGTTCTGATGTTTGCACTCTAAAGAGCTCTCTGGAAAGATTTCTGCCTGCACAAGAAATACACCCTGACCAAAGCTATCCACAGAAACCCAGCAAAAGCAGGCTCCAAGACTCAGCACATGGTACAACAGATGTCTTTGGATCTTATGAAATTCCTTTTTTATCTCTCCCCTCTCTTAAGCCAGGCATGGAATACTTTTATAAAGTGATGCTTTGTTCACAAACTTTCTTTAGCCCATGGCTGGTGCTTCTAAGAGTGCCCTGGGAAGCTCAGCTTGGGAGTGCTTGGCCTTCTGAGTAGCTGAAGCCTTGCAGGTTGTCTCTGACTCCTTGCTAGAGGCAGGATCTGGTTACTTGACTGTTAGTACCACTCTGCACTCAATACATGTTTCCTGTGGTGACAAGGTTGTAGATCTATATATACATGGGGTCTTTGGAGCCTTGGAATCCATAAAGGTCAGGTTCAAGACCTGCAGTGAGAACTCATTGTAATTGTGCTACATGAAGCAGCTGCTGAGTTAGAACTATGAACAAAAGTCCCTAGTTGAGTTGTTGACAAAGAGACCCATGGGAACAGCCAAACAACCCAGGCTATTTGCAAAGGCTATGGGCTGTTCTCCACAAACTGATGGTAAAGGCTCTATTGCTGAAGAAAATACCTGCACAACCCATTGAACAGGGAGACGTTGAACTAGTGCCTACCTGGATCCTCCACCCTACTAACAGTTCATGGCACTTCAAAGGGCTCTGCACATTAAGAAAAGAAAGACAGGTAAGCAACAACCCAGCTACAAAATGTTTACTATACCTGTATTCAAAAGTGGCACACAGCTTGTGGGACTAACCAAGCAATATTGGACTGGGTTTAAGTCCCAATCTATTTGATGGAACACATCCTTGACACTGCTTCAGTGGCCAAGAACCTGAGACTAAATAGGCCAGGGAGGGACATGGAAGAAAACCTAATGTTACTGTTCTGCTAAAGTAATGAAGCAACAAAATGATTCCTGGTGACATTGTGCTACACTCAGAGAAGCTTCCTTCTGCAGAAGATTTTAATAAATACAGAGACGCATAGCTGGACTCAGTAGTCCTAAATAGGATGTCTCTACTAATCCCTCCCCCTTGACAGTTTAGAGTACCTTGCAGAAAATCAGGCAGAAAGACTGTACAAGCCAGAGGAAACCAGTGCACATACAAACCCACAGAGACTGCACAGCAGGACCAGTGCACATAGGAACCCATAGAGACTGCACAGCAGGACCAGTGCACATAGGAACCCATACAGACTGCACAGGTCTGGGCCTGATGGGGTCCCAGTACTGAGAGTGGAAGTGGACACATGCCCACATGCATCCTTAACAGAAGCTATCTCCAATTAATAACAACTCACAATTGAAGTATTAGTTTTCTCCAAAGGAGTCTCACTGGGTATAGAGATCAGGCCCCATGCCCAGTGATGGAGCCAACACAGATGAACCCAATGGTATTCTGGGAGGTTTTCTTCTCTCTTCTCCTCCTTCCTTTTTTTCTTTTTCTTTTTCTTTTTCTTTTTCTTTTTCTTTTTCTTTTTCTTTTTCTTTTTCTTTTTCTCTTTCTCTTTCTCTTTCTCCTTCTCCTTCTCCTTCTCCTTCTCCTTCTTCTTCTTCTTCCTCCTCCCCCTTCCTTCTTCTTCTTTTCTTCTTCTTCTCCTTCCTCCTATTCCCCCCCCCTCTCTCTCTCGTATCCTACAGGTTTTTTTCTTATATTTTATGCATTCCAATTTTGTGATTCTAGGGGATTTCTATTTGTGCTGATGTGCGTGTCTCTGCAAATGTATTTCTTTTTTTCAATTTTTTTAGACAGTTTCTTCATTTACATTTCAAATGCTATCCTGAAAGTACCCTATACCCTCCACCCCACCGTGCTCCCCTACCCACCTACTCCCATTTCTTGGCCCTGGTGTTTCCCTGTACTGAGGCATATAAAGTTTGAAAGACCAAGGGGCCTCTCTTCCCAATGATGGCCGACTAGGCAATTCCTCTCCTGGGCATATACTCAGAAGATGCTCCAACATGTAATAAGGACACATGCTCCACTATCTTCATAGCAGCCTTATTTATAATAACAACTAAGCAATTCCTCCCCTGGGCATATACTCAGAAGATGCTCCAACATGTAATAAGGACACATGCTCCACCATCTTCATAGCAGCCTTATTTATAATAGCCAGAAGCTGGAAAGAACCCAGATGTCCCTCAACAGAGGAATGGATACAGAAAATGCGGTACATTTACAGAATGGAGTACTACTCAACTATTTAAAAAATGAATTTATGAAAGTCTTAAGTAAATGGACGGAACTAGAAAATATCATCCTGCATGAGGTAACCCAATTACAAAAGAAGTCACTTGATATGCACTCACAGATAAGTGGATATTAGCCCAGAAACTTAGAATACCCAAGATACAATTTGAATGTATTTCTTATACTTTTTCTTTTGCTCTTCGTTTTTCTGTTTGTTTGTTTGTTTGTTTGTTTTGTCCTATTCAGGTTTGTTTTGTTTTGTTTTTTTAAATCTTATTTTATTCATTTTTTTACCTATCTTTTTAGATACCCAGCTGCTTTCTAATGAGCAAAAGCAAAAGGCTGTAGATTTGATAGAAACCTATTTTCAATTAAAGAAAGAAAGAGAGAGTCAAAAAGGCAAAAATCTGGAATGAGAAAAAATTTCCTGGAAAGGACTCGCTTTCCTCGGTATGTCCTGCCAGGCTGATTAGCCCATAGAATCTTAATGGTTGTAAAGAGGCTGGAATGTTACAAATCCAGAGCCAAATTCTAGGATCAATCTTAAGCCCCTTTAATAGCCATTTATTACCCCTTCTATATGTGAGCTAGCATCTTTGTAACCATTAGGTAAATCCTTTGGAATGTACAAACAGAACCCCTAGTCCCCGTCACCCCAAAGACTGGGAATGCTGTCAGATAGCATCTGAGGTCTATAGCTGAGATTTCCCAGGCCTCGTGTGACCTGTCTACTTCACATTTCCACCAATCTATTGGCAGAATGCTCTGATTTATGATTTTCTTTGTTCTGTTTTTTATGAAGCTCTTGTTGGAACGTGGAACGTGAAGCCACCTGAGTTTGAGTTCCTGGGCCATGAACACTCAGTATCGCCCCGGAAAGCCTCTAGAACGCTTTGGTGAGAATTTTGCCTTTTCATTGAGCAAACAAAGCGTGGCATCAAAGGATCGACTGTGAAGTGCTCACCTGGAAATGCCTGGTGCAGGTAACTCTTCAAGTCAGCTGAAAAGTGAAATTTTAAAATGATGGCCCGTTCAAGTAGACCCTGGCTGTGTTCACATACATGAAAGTTGCAGCCTGTGTTGAGTAGCCTTTGGCAGTCATCCATACAGATGCTGGTTTTCTTGGTCTTTCATTGTTAGTGTGCTGACTGAGAGGGAGAGAGCAAGAACTGAGGTAAAGTGTCATTTGCATCACAAAGTCTCCAGCAGGAGCCTAGCACCCTTGCACATGTGCAGTTGTGAGAAAGTCCATATAGGCCATTTCCCCTCTTGTTCATGTCCATTGCCCTCCCTGGAAACATTTGACATTAGCCCCTTTCTCCTTATGCTTTTAAAACAGCGCTCCTCTCTCCCCAGGAAGAGCAAGGACAGGATGCTTTCATGTGGAGACAGTTTAAAGATCGCCTGGCTTCAAGCATCAGCTGTATATGAGTTGAATTATGAATTCCAGAATTAACTTGCTCCAGAACAGACTGTTTGACTAAGTAGCCTCCAGACCCCAGAGCTCTCTCTGGAACCTAGATGCTTCAGGACATAGGTGGCCATGCTGGTATCTGGGGCAGGGGCATAGAGCACTTTTTCACCTTCACAATTTGGCTTATTTCAGATTGTGCAGACACCTAAGTTGTCTTGACCCTAAATTGCCCTTGTAGTTTGGAAGTCAAAAAAGCTATTTAACCTTACAAAGAAGTGAAGAGTTATCGGCTTAAAAGCCAACAAATTATTTTTAAAGCTTTGCAACCCATCATCGTTATTCAGAGCCTTATTCGAAATAGCTATTAGATTTTCCCCTTAGGAATCATAAAAAACAACCTCTATGTTTGAAGTTTTCTTATGTCTTAATTATGATGGTATACTTATTTCTTATTCATTGTAAAGACCTAAAGATTTTTTTTAAGCTTTAAGATGAAAACACTTGTTTAGAAACAAATGAGAATAAGTCTTAAAATTGCATTTCCCAGTGGAAAGGCATAAAGGTCTTTTTCCTCTTTGACCCATCTAAGACGCACGGAAGCAGCAACCTCAGCCGCGTCCTGCCTGATCTCCCACTGCCCCCATCACCACACCCCTAGTCTAAAAACTCACATGATGTTGGAGAGGAGGGCATTCCCTGCTCAGCACAGGCGGGGTTCACAAAGCAGTGAGTTTGAAGCTGCTTTATCCTGGGATCCCAAATAGACTAAAAGCAAGAGGAAACCTGCCATCTCTGCCTTCATTTTGTTAATTCTCTGTTGACATCATAGGCTAAGTCCTTCCCCTTCCCCTTCCCTTTGGAGCCATCTTGGATCCCAGGAACAGCTGACCCTCCCACCCTCCAGGTGGGGCAGTTCTCCAAGAGGTTGGGTTATATCCTGGAGTTGGAGTGGTCATCTCCCTAGAAGCACTCCAGAACCTCCAGAGAGGCCCGTGAAACTATAGAACCCAAACAGGCAGCAACCACCAAGCAGATCACACAGTGACCAGGACTTTTAAAGACACAGACCTTTTGGCCTTTCCTTTGCCTGCACGATCTCTATGGAAACACTAAGTTTGTGTCAGTGACTCAGAGATGGATAAAGGGGTCAGGGAGTCTTGTTTGTTCATCTTACCAACAGGACCACACTTAAGTCTCTTTCAGCTTTTCTCTGTTACTTGTTTCTTTGATTGACATATTCAGGCCAGTGACTGAGCCTAGTTTGTTAAGGCTGCCAGAGTCCTGGCTTTTATTCCCCCAAACCCCCTTACATGTGAATGCTTAAACTAAAGCAGTTTTTTTAGAGTAATATATGAACACTGTGAAATAATTTCAACAATACGTTAGTGTTGCGCTACCCTTTAGCCCCTCAGGATAGTCCTGGGGGTTGGGGTTAGAAAGGCTCAGAATCAACTACACAGACTCTGGAGTTATATTAGAAGCAGAAGCAGACTCAGTTTATTTTGGGATTGGGGTGTGACTTTATACCCTCCACCTATGCCCTATTGGTCCATAACTGCTCGGTCCATGTAGTTGGCACCATGTGATTGGTGGTTGTGGTTACCTGCTCTATCGTCATTCATCTCCGGGTGTCAGGCAGGTTTTAAGCTTGTAGAACTCAGATGCTTGCGTGGGCCCCCAGTCAGGGTACGCTGACTCATTCCTCCCACACGTTAGTCATTTAGCTTTTTAAGATGGATATCTTTGCTTTTTCCCATTCCCATTCAAAATATCTTCTCTTTGGTAATGTTGAATTTAATACTACAATTTAAAATCAGATGTTATAGGATTTGTGTCTGGGTGTTATTCGCTTCTAATTCCTGAATCTGCTGTGTGTGGGGAGGGAATCCTTGACTATAAATGAGGTCCAAAGCTCTGTCTGTGATGTGACAGCAAGGACGACATGTGATATCATACACAACATCAGCTCTGGAAGGGTGACACGTGACATTCAAACACGGCTTCCTTCCTTTGGTTTTGTTCATCTGACTTATTTCTGCTTATTCTCCACTGGATGGAATATAAGTAATATATATCACCATCTGTCCCTCATTTCTTCAGTGACAGGAACTACCAACTTCTCACCAAGGGCCTGGAAACCAGAAGTTATAAGTAACCCCCATTTTTTCTTTTCCAAAGCTGGCTCTCACCACCTATATGCATTTGGCTGTGCAAAAGAAACAAGCCATGTTTCATTACATGGTCATACGTCTAAGGTGCCAAACACATGTCAGTACCATTTAAAGATATACAGATATGTTAACTCATTGGGTAATGCTGCCCTCCTACTTAGAAAACAAAACCCAACTACAACAGCAACAAAAGGACACAAAGAGAGGAGCAACTGAGCTATGGTTGCTTAGTCAAACAGGAGAGCTCTGGTCCACACACACGTGTATGGGCTTTAAATATGAGCCTTTAAGCACATAAAGATATTGACGCCATGGTTTTCTTGTATAGCTATTATTATTTCAGAGGTCAATTTTTTTTAGATACTTAGATCAAAAGTAACACAATCAATTCTCTATTACTTCATATTTTCAGACTTGTGTGTGTGTAATTTATTTTTATTTTATTTTATTATATATATAATATATATATAATATATGATATATATTATATATAATATATATTACATATATATTACATACATATATATGAGGGTGTCAGGTCCTCTGAGACTGGAGTTACAGATAGTTGTAAACTGGCATGTAGATGTTGGGGATTGAACCTGGATCTTCAGTAAGAGCAGCCAGCGCCCTTCACCACATAGCCATCTGTCTAGCCTCAGCCTTTATAGATTTTCAATAAAGTTTCTTCTTTGACATTTTTATAAATATAAACAGCATTCTAATTACTCTTGCTTTCCATCCCTGGTGATCCCCCTACCCCTCTCTTCCTTACAAACTCCTTTCCCACACTCTTGTCTTTTTTATTTATTTTTTGCACATTGAGTTTAACCAAGGCCACGTGACCAGTTTGTCTGGAACTATACATAGGAGTTTAGTGTCTTACAGCTGAAGACAATAGCTGCCTGTTCTCTGCATCTCTCAGTAGCTCAGCTGGAAGGAATAGGGACCCCTAAGTGCCTCGTCCATCCACTATTCACAAGCCTATTCTTGCGCAAGTCCAATGCAGCCACCCATGGCCTGTGAGAATTAACAGTTGTGTGGGTATATCTTGCTGAGAAGATGGCACTATAAGCCGGTCTCCCTACCTTCCAGCTCTTGAGATTCTTTTAACCCTCTCATCCTTCATAGTCTCTTAGCCTTAACAGGTGATATAAATGTCCCATTAGAACTGGGATCTCAACTGACAGTACTTTCAGCATCTTGGGCATTTACATGTCTGTACAAACTGCAAAGACAAGCATCTTTTCTTAAGGCTGTGAGTGGCATTTGTCTATGAGTATATACATAGGCATTTAGAAAGCAATTTGACACTGTGTCAATCTAGTTAAACAGTGGTAAGTTTTCCAGGAAACCCTATGATTTCCCCAGTCATATGTTTTGGTCCCAGTTTACTGTACCATGTATGGGTTCCCTCTTGTGGAGAGAGCCTCAGATCCAATCAGAGAGCAGTTGGAATCCCCATCATGGTCATGTCACTGTTGTGCAAGTTGCATATACTGCCTGAAATATTGGTATTAAAGTTCGTAGGGGTCACAGCTGGGTAAGACTATTGATGTCTTGGGGATGGTGTCCTCTCTCCTGACAGGCTGAGTGGTGCCTTCTGGCACTGCAAAACCCAGGTAGCAGAAAGAAAGTTTCCAAGTCAGCTCTGATAGGTTATGTTTTGTTTTCTGCAGCCAACCAAGATCTTCGGCAACAGTTTCTTATCTTCTAGCTCCAGACCAATCAAGAGGAATGGCAAGAGCTTTTATTTGGGGGTAATTCTGAGGTCTTCCTGATCAACATCTTATATAGAGAAAGGTGATACCTGACACCTGGTTTTAAAATTTTGCTTAGTAAACCAAGGCTTCTAGAAGCAGCATTATACAGCAACAGAGAGTACCTCACTTCTAACTCTTTTTAAAGACACTTTTAAATTGGGTTACCAGATGTAGATTTTCATACGGCTGTTTCATAAACCCTTTGTTACGGTGAACCTCTTTCCACCCTTGTCTCCTCCATTCTTATGGTCCCTGCCTTGTATAGATTTCCCGTCTCCCAGGATTCTCCTCTCTATTTCCATTTTTATCTGTGTTCTAGTCTTCCTCCCCTAGAAAAATTGCCTTCCCCCAGTTGACCCTTTCTAGTTCCTGGTTCCACAGGTAGACTGCATAAACACAAGTAACTGAAGATTTTGAAGCTAGGATTCATGTCCAGTAAAGGATAGCCAGTGTTCATCTTTCATGGTCTAAGTTATCTCACTTGATAAAAAATATTTTCTACTTTCAAACATTTGCAAATTTCCTAATTTCATTTTTCTTTACAACTGTAGGAAATTCTATTGTGTATATGTACCATGCTTTGATTATCCATTCATCTAGGTTGATCCCATTTTCTATATACTATGAGTAAATAATAAACAACACAGCAGTAAACACAGATGTGCATGCATCTCTACAAGAGGGTATAGACTTTTGGATACATGCCTAGGAGTGGTAGAGCTGGGTCATATGGTAGTTCTATTCCTAATTTTTGTAGAAACCTCCAGATTATTTTTCAAAGAAACTGAAATAGTTTACACCCCCACCAGCCATGTATAAGGGTCTTTATTTTCCCATCATCATGCCAGCATTTACTGTCACTTGTTTGATGATGGTGACATATAATCTTAAAGTTCTTTTATAAGATTACTTAGGCTTATGGATTTACTTCTAAAGAAATTACTATCTGCTCCCCAAGACTTCCTCCTCTAGTTTGTAATGAAAGATAAGAGGGTTAAGAAAAGTGGTGGAACTATCAGCCAGGGAGATGGTTCAGTGAGAGGAGGTGCTTGCATACCAGCCTGCTGATGTGTGTTCAATTTCCAGATTCCACAAATGGTGGACTACAGGCTGCTGTTGGGGAAGATAAGGAAAAGGGAACCCCCATTGCAGCTGACGCTTCGTGCTAAACGAAGCTATATTTAAAGGTGTCTTTAAATATACAGCTGCTGCATTTTCCGCATGGTATATGTAAAACTGAAATTTTTCTCTTCCAAGAGACACTCCAGTGCATAATGTCACTTCTTTCAACCACCGTCTTCCAACAGAAACAAAGAAGCTGTGCTTGTGGAGGATGCAAGAGGAAGCCAAGGTGGTAGAGAGTAACTATGTATCCATTTAAATTAAATTCAAAGAAGCTTGTATAAGGAATCTCATCCGTCCAAGGACCAATCCCTCTGCACCGTAACAACAGTTCTTAAATTAAACCAGAAATTTTAAACTTATTACAAACCTAGAGATGAAAGAAGACTGAACATAATTAACAAACAAGCTATCTCACATTCACTTATTTAGCATATAGTTACATTTGTTATTTTTAGATGTGAAATTTATAATTATGTTTCCAGTAGCAAAAGATACTGTTCATTGCTTGGAAACAAATCGAATGTATGTTTGTTGGTCAGTCTTATCGCTTATGCTTATTAGTTTTGGCCACCATTTCGTACCTTGGGATTTTCGAACTAGGCTACCATCTGTTAATATAGAACATCTATACAGTCATTCAGTGTGTTCCTTTTTTATCTTTTCTTCTTTTCTCATTGCTTTGCCTCTTGCTTGTGCACACACTTGAGGGAAATGGTCCTTTTCATTACTACTGTTTTAGGTGTGGCTTATGGCCTTCAGTAAAGCTGTGTTCCCTTTACTGACAGCGACTCACTTGGAATGGGATGCTATGATTTAGTCCTGATTTTCTCTCATTTCTCCTTTATTCTGATGATCTGGTAAATGGCATCCACTGGATTTTGATTGTTGCCATTAAATATGTCTTGGTTGAACCCTTTTATTAGCCGTGGGCTATAATCCTCTCTGTGTCTTACTGGATTCAGAGTGTTGATCTTTCTTATTAGAGATTTCCCACGTGTGCTCATGAGGTTATTGGACTATAGTTTTGTTTTAATTGCTTTTCAACCTTTGATCCCAGGATAATGTGAGTCTCAAAAGAAAAAAATGGAAAGTAATTCTAGATTTTTCTAGTTAGAATGTCTGGGGATTGTTGTTGTTGTTGTTGTTGTTGTTGTTGTTGTTGTTATTATAATTGGTATTTTTTCCCTTAAGCGATTATTACAATTTGCTAGTAAAAACACCACCATTTGAGATTTTCTTTATGAGTTTCATTCTTTCTACATACCACTTACTTGCTACAGGGCTACTGGTTTACCATTGATTTCCTGACCAGTTATGACTAGTTTATATCTTGGAAAGCATTCTCTTGCTTCTAACTCATTAAACCCTTGATGTTGTTTTGCCTACTTGCTTCTGTTCACCACATTGCTTCTGTTTTCTGTCCTATATATCCTTGGCTTTGCCTTGAAACTAAAATATATTTTCCCTTTCTCTCCTCTCATGAATCCATATTTGATCTTCTTAAAATGGTTCTGTAATTGTCACAGGCTGTTCAAAGTGGCCTTCAAATTTATATGTCTTCAAATAATAGCAGTGCTTTTATTCAAATTATACATTAATCAACCCTTTTTATAAGTTTTTCCTACATAATTATATTATTTCTAGTATCTGTATTTTGGATGGTTATCATTTTTAGAAAATAATTTTTATTTTAATGATGCCCAGAGAGGTTGCTTCTAAGATTTCAACTAGCATCCCATTTATTTCCCTGAAAATTTGATAGTATTAAATTTTTTTATCATTTCTTTCTCATTAAGACTATTTATTCTGACTTCTTTTTAAGAGATATTTAAAATGATTTTAATTTTCAATAAAATGAAATAAAGCTTTATTCTATTTTATAATAAAGCTTTAATTTAATAAGCTACTTCAGCTAGGTATGAAATTACAAATAAATATTCTCTACTTCTTCCTTATACTTTAAAGGTGACACATTCCTGAATTTAGATATGCATAATTCTGGCAAACTTCATCTTCTAAAGACATTGTATGCCTGAGGGCAAGATATGGGACGTTCTCTTTGAGCATGTTTCTTTTCTAGCTTTAAGGAATTCCATTTTTACATCTCTTTGAGAACAGCCCTTCTCTAGCTTTAAGGGATTCCATTCTTACATCTCCCATGGATTTTGTGTTGGAAAAAAATTCTACCTTTAATCTGAGTTTTCTTCTGCTATAAATATGGGACCCTGGGCCTAGGGTCTTTGCTTTGCACTCCCTTATGGCAATTTTTTCTCTTCTACACATGGTAGGTGTGAGTTGTACCTGAAGGTAATTCTTTGCTTTCTCTTAGCTAGAAGCCCAATGCTTTTGTTCCATGTAGGAGCTTAAGTGGGCTTCTTATATATCCTTCAGCTATGACCAGACATGTGCTATCTCAAGAATCTTCCTTTGGGCTCTCACTTTACATGTCACTTTTCCTGAACCTCTGATCACTATGAAAGACATGAAGTGCGTGAATGCTCTCAAACTGGACCCCTTCCTAAAGCTCCCAGATTCTATACTCTCATCCTCACCTAATATTTTAGAAATACTTTACATCCCTAACTGAGTCATTTTGACCCATTTTTGGGTATCTGGAATCTTCTCAAGCTAGATATAGGTAATTGTTAGGCAGAAAAACTCCAGCAATCTTGAGAAGATCTGCTCTGCCTTGAGACTGGGATTGATAGACTTCCTGTGATCTCAGCTTCTGATGGGTTCAACAAGAGCTGTGATCTGAAGTCTATTTGCTTTGTCCTGTGTGTGTGTGTGTGTGTGTGTGTGTGTGTGTATGTGTGTGGTGGTTTGTATAAGAATGGCCTTCATAGGCTCATATATTGGATGAGTTAGTCATCAGGAAATAAGTAGAATCCTCTCTCTCTCTCTCTCTCTCTCTCTCTCTCTCTCTCTCTCTCTCAGGATGTAGAACTCTCAGCTACTTCTCCAGCAACATGTCTGTCACCACACTTCCCACCATGATGATGATGACAGACTAACCTCTGAAACTGTAAACAAGCTCACAATTAAGTTCTTTCTTATATATATCTTGGTTATAGTGTCTCGTCACACCAGTAAAATAGTTATAAAAGCAGTAGGTGTGTTCACGTGCATATAGGTGTTTGCAGAGCCCAGGTGTATTGCATATTTGGAGTTGAAGTTATAGAATATTGTGAGCTACTCCACTTGGGTACTTAACTTGGAGCCTCTTCAAGAGGAGGCTGTTCTTTAGCCACTGAGCCCTGGCTTTCATTTTTACATACTTTATGAAGGCACAACAGGATGAAGTAACTTCCTATCACTATTTCTACAATCTACCCGCCTTACTTGTTTATTATAGTATAACATAATACTTCAAACTTCACTAACTCAAATGTTAACTTGGTAAGCCTTGAATTCCCATACATACATTTATTTAGCCCATTGATATTTAGAAAGAGAACATTCTAGCACCCTGCATAGGTCCCTAATGTCTTGTTCCCATCAGTGTCGCCTAAATTGATTTCTATTTAAATTTCTGGTGTCGTGTTAGTTTTATTTGCTACTTACCTCCATGAAGTTCCACTGTCTTGTATTAATGACACAATGTTGTATATAGTCTCTCATGTCAGCATCTCTGCCCCAGCCCCACATCTATGGGTCAGCTGTGTTGTTATCAACAGCACAATTATGCTGTGTGCTCTTTCTGTGTATACCTCATCATGGTTCTCGTTCTCTCTGTGGTCAGGCATTTGGGTTGTTTTTCCTAGTGATTTCTTGCATACTATGAATGGAGCTGCTAGAAACCTTTGTAAACATATTAGTAGACACTGTAACTTGCATTTCTGAGATGCTGCCACAGGAATGGGCTTCCTGGGTGGGAGTGTATGTCCATGTTTAACTTAATGGATGCTGTCCAAAAGCTCTCTGGAGTCATCAAAACAATTTATATTCCCAAAGAAATATTTCAGAGATCCAGTCACTTGTATCTTTAACACGGTTTGGGTCTCCATTGGTATCTCACTGTGGTTTTATTTGGGATATTCCAATCAGGTAGCTTCTCATAAGCTAATTTCAATGGCTCTGTTGTGAAAGACCATTTGGCATTCTTTGCTATTTTAAAACTGTATTCTTTCACATGTGTGTTAGTTTTTCCTGTGTTCTAGATGTGTACCCCTTATTGAATACATGTATTATAAATGTGTTTTCTCAGTCGCTGGCTTTCTTTTTACCTATATAAACAACATCTGCTGTTCAATAGAAGTCTTACTGTGAACTAACTTCTGTTTATTAATCTTTTCTACAGTGACTGTTCTTGTGTGTGAAAAGATTTTTGCTGTCCTCCAAGCAGTGGCCCCAGCCTCTCATATCTTTCTGGAAGTTGTGTTTGTCCACTTCGAGCCATGAAGTGGCCGGCTCCCTTTTCTCTTCCTCACTATTTTAAATGTCCTGATGAGCAGACAGGATTGTGGCATCGCTGCAAGTGTCCTTTGAATTGCATAATGCATTACTTTTGCAGAAAGATATTTGCTTCGAGATTAGCTACATATTTTATGACAGGGAGTTCAGGCTACTGTTTTAGACAACATGGAAATTGCACAGCTCCACTCCACCACCAGCACTTTTAGAGTCGAAGCTTATTTTCTAATTCAATGCACATTAATTGCTTTTAGAGACCAAATCTTTAAATTTTCACACTTCCAAATTATTGCAAACTACTGGGGAAACTAACATGACTAAAATTCTGAATCAAATAGGAAATTAATTTCACACATTTGTAAGATTTGAATATGTGCTGTTTAATACAGAATGTCTAAATGGCTTTAGTCTTTACTTTCCTAGTAGATATTGTGTAGGTATCTTGTGTCACCATAAAGCAGATAAATGTGATCCCATGGTATATTGGATTAAAAACATAGGTGAGATTAAAAAACAAACATACACAGAAGCAAGCTATGAACTACAATTTAGAACTCACATACTAGATAGGCTACGAAGAGAACAAGGTAGAGAGTCAGTGTGCGGGTCTCTGTTGATCTGTTTCTACAGCGTTGCGCTTCACTCCAGGAAACTCTTCCTAGGAAGGAGCATGATGGACAGAGAGCTATTTCAATACCAAGAAGAAAATGGGACACTAAATAAGTTGAGCTGTCCGCACAGAATAAGGTTACTGATGAGGACATGACAGAGAAGACGTACATGGTTATTCATGATAGCAGAAAAATGTGGGTGGTGACCCAGGCTGTGAGAGGCAGGACCTCAAAGTTCATTCCTTTGCTGCTGCTTCTCATTGAAGGTGATGGAGCTGGACCAGTGGCTCCATAGAGCATGCTGGTAAAGAATTCTTAAGTGGTGTATGCCCCTCCTTTGTCCAGAGCATATGCAGAGGTACAAAGAAAACGGCTTTAGATACTTCTCTCAAAGGAGGGCAGAAGTACCCACGATGGTACAGGTAGGAGGAAGGAGAAGTGAGGAGAATATAGATTTGAGAAGTGACCTTAGGCCCCCTGTGCTGTGAGCAAGCCTGGCCATTTCCCTCCTCTCTGTGGAAAACGGGACAGGGAGGCAGAGCCTTTCTCCTTCCCATCAGCAGCAACTGAAGGATCCCTGCACAGAACAGAGCAGGAAAATGAGACCCAGAGCTGGAGATGTGGAACTGCGGGTTCGGCACACTCACTGACAGCTGCAGTGACATCCCTATTGTCTGAATCCTTTAAAGCCACGCAGGAAACTTCCAGTGAGAACTGGAATGAAAAAAATGCCACCACAATTAAGTCTCACTAGACACCTAGCGCCTGGGCTCTGGGAAAAGGAGGCCTTCCACCAGGCGTGTGAAAGACAAGGGGGAACAGCTTGCCAGCCTGCCACCCCCCATGGTTAATGAAGGCTCTGCCAGGGAGTGTGCTCAGAGGAGCCAGGATCTTCCTTCATTCAGAGAACTGTGCTTTGGGCGATGTCAGAAGAAGCAACTTGAGAATTGTGGATGGGAATATTTCTGAGAGTGATCTGAACTATATACCACATCTCAAACTCCAAGAAGAGTATTTGTTCCACTCAAAAAAAAAAAAAAAAAAAAAAACCAAGGTATTTCAGCAATTAATTTTAAGGATAAAGACAGAGTATGAAATTTTGACTAAACTTTCTCCTAACCCCTCTGCCCCTCCAACTTTAGTAAAACTGTAGGCTTTTTACTTTCCACTCCTTCATCATGAATCAAGTCCCTTGTATGAAACAAATCGTTACAACAACAAGGAGTGACAGCTTGACAGCCTGGTTGGTTATTAATGGGAGTGACAGCCAGCAAATCAGAAATCATGGCAGTGCGTGTATGTGAACGACAATTTGTGCTTAGTTGAATAACCTGGAAACTCAGGCTATCCGAGAGAAAGAGCAAGAGTAAAATCAAACAGAGACGTTTCTATCCATCCCACACTACCCTCACATAATTGACAAGTTGAAGGACAGCGGCTTCCGGAACACTTACAGTGCTAACTTCTGTTCCGAGCTTGACACACCCAAGGGTTTAAAAATCAAACCAATAAAAAAGGCTTTCTAGTTCCCTCTTACAAGACTTGGTACATGGTGTGCTGCCCAGCTAATTATGTTCTGCCTGATTTCCTGGGAATTTCTGACTGCATATTATCCAGAGGATGAAAGAGAATTCAGATCAACTAGAAACACAACTTCTTAAAGTTTCAATATGATTCATATAAGCCAGGACATTCTGTTCTGTATACCTCAAGGGCTCGTTATCAATTCTCTTGTTCATTTTTATCATTTCAAAAAAAAAAAAAGAAAAAAAACCAGCATACATATTTGAGACGAGAGTTGTCAGGGTAGGTATTTCCCTAAAACTAGCATGTTACCAGTCCCAGAATGAAAACTGTTGATCACCCAGTGATTAGTATACGAGGTCCTGTTCATTAGATGCAGAACTTAAAGCTGAGACTGCTTATGACTTCTAGAGAAGACTGGGATGACCAGTAAGGAAGCCGAAGTCAACAGGGAAGAGACACTGGCTCACCTCTGCTCCTGTGTGGCTTAGGGTACCACAAAGTTGAATGGCAAACACGGCGTCTGTGAATCTTCTCTCACTGATGTGTCTCAGCCCGGGAATGACATGGACTGCAGTGAGGGACTAGAGGATAGGCTCATCTCTAGCACAGATAGCCCCAAAGCCAAGTGTGTGCAGGCAGGATGGGGGAGACTTCTTGTGGAAAGAAAACTGATTGCATTTGCCTGTAGATTGATTCCTCATGCTGCTGTTGATAAGTTTCCACAGACCAGTAGGCTGTTGCCACCTTCTGTTGAGCCATCACCTCAATGGGACAACGCAGGGCAGCCTAATAGGATGAGATAACTGGGGTCTCTTCTTCTCCCACTCCTTGCTCTCCTTCAACCTTGTCTTTGGAGCCAAAAGAAAAGATTTGATTCAGATGGAGAAAAAAAAAAGTCCATTAAAACGGCAATAGGGGCTAGAGAGGTGGTTCTGTTGGTAAGTGCTACTCATGCACAATTGTAACTCAGGCACTGAGGCTGCAGAGGCAAGCCTGTAAGACCCAGGGCTACTGAGTGCACCCTGACCTGATGGACAAGTGTTTGGCCCGTGAGAGACTTGGTCACAGAGTAGTAAGGTGGTAGTGTCTAAAGAAGAACATGCTTAAGGCACTGCTCTCATGTGGCCTCCACGTTTACACATCGCATGTACTTATGCACACACCAACAGGGACCTGCAAACGTGTGAACATTCACACACTCATAGAAACCATTTGGCTGTGGTAAGTATGTTACACTCTCATCAAAAGGGAAGTAACGTGTCAATGAAAACGGTGTGCTCCATTTTGCAAGGTCAGACAGTTCTACGGCAAAGCTGACATTCTGCAAACTCAGGGTTCCTATGAGTTCAAGGTTTCTGTTATTTACACCAGAGGCAGGAAGCACTCAGATTTTCTTTGAGGGGCTGAAGGCAGTCACACTCTGCCTTGATGTGGTGCTTCCTTTGGTGGTGATGGACATTCCTCCCGTACCCACCAAACCCAGAACTACTTCTCATTTATGCTGACTAACAGAAGAATAAGTGAGAGACATTTTAAGATCCTGGAATTTATTTCTATTGACACTGTATGCTGCTAGACTGGAAATGAAAACTGGAGCAGGCACTTGTGGGTCGCTGTGGACACATGTGGATGACAGATTCGGAGGCAGTTGGCACGAGTGTCTGACAACACTCACTTGGTAAGAGATGAAGGAAAGGGCAGTACTGGAGAATGGTATCTGCAGGAAGTAACAGCAAAGATAAGGAATGGCTAGGAATGCAAAAGTGTAAAATATAAGTTAAGCACATTTCAGCATGGAATTGCACAGCCTCTTATGGATTTTACATAAGCTGCTGGTAACACACTCATAGTTTGAGGAAACCTCCTCACATGAGATGTTCCTATCGAAGGGAAAGACCAGACTGCTGTTTGAGTGCAGAAGCTCAGAAATTTGAGAAGTAGACAGACTAACAGCCTTCCTAAGGTAACTTTCAGGAGAGCTTAAGAGAATGTCGTAGCTCTTCTTGGCCCCTTGCATACCAAGAGAAAAGTGCCACCTTCTCTCTGAGGGCATCACAGAACTGGTGTCCCTGATCCACCCAGATCTTGTGAGCAATAAATGAGAGGGTGGTGTGCATTCATCTAACAGGGCAACTGCTGCACTGGATACACAGGAGATTCCTCCTAGGAGGAGGAGGCTGAAACAAAGGACAGAGTCTACTACAAGAAGAATTCAAAGATCCTCAGTGCACTCACTGATTCCCTGAGCCATGCCTAGCACTAGTGATCTACACGTCTACCAGATGGGCTGTGATGAGCCTGTTGTTTTGTCTCTGTGTGGCAGGGGGATTGTTGTTCACTGTATTACCAGCACTCCCTAGATCCAAAACAGATAGGCTACATCACAGAACATACTGTTTCTCAGACATCAGTCACCTATAGCCTGTGCATCAAGAGCAGCCTTGTACATCTTCCCTGTCTTACAGAGCCCCTGCAGGCCAGCACAGGACTTCCTCCTTCATGCTATATACAAGATACTCTTGTTTTCAATAGCTGAATGTGGGGAGCAGCGGAAATTAGGGTGTTCCCTGAGTAAGGACAGGGTGGGATTCTGAATGAATGTGAAGTGCTTGCATGTGTACAGTGTGTCAAGACCCAGTGCCACAGACCTGGGATAAAGTGGCAAAGCCTTCCTCAGGTTGGGCTCAGAATGGCAAACCCTTCTTCTTGTCCACGTTCAAGTTATTTAATGATCAATAGCAAGGGTGGTTCCCTTCTTCTAAATATTTACAGCCTAAGAGGGCTCACCTGCAAGACCTCCTCCTGAGACTAGCTAACTCCTCCTCCTTTGCTTTATATAATAACTATGCTGAGGTTCCAGATTGTGGCTTTAACTGGCTTGGCAAGGCTCCTTTACAGTTCACACAGCCCACCTGAGCCCAGCTTTTCTGTCTGTGTACCTGTGCTTGTCTTTCTTTTCATCATGTCATTGCCCCTAGCCAGGCTTCCAGGATTGAGCCATGCTGAGTACTGTCTGTTGGGTAGTAGAGACCTCCCATTAATGCAAGGAGTTAAGTCACCAGTGACCACTGGGATGATTCCCAATATCTCTCCTTATTCTCACTCTTTTGGAATTTAACTCTAAGATGCTGAGGGAATCATAGCAGCTTATATAGTTTTGTAAACATCTCTGAGACTGGGCTCCAAGATCTGCCTTTCTGAAGCCAGACCATAGTTCACCTCTAATCATTCTGACTTTTCAGAGCACTTGGAGAACTTCAACAAAGCAGCTCTTCTCAGATATAAATACTCCCCAAGGACAACTTGGTCTCAGGCTATTGCCAGCATTCAGTGGGCCATGACATAATCTTCAACAAAGCTGGGTACAGGAAGCATAGGCCAGGCCAGGCCAGGATCTTCATAGAATCCCCTCCTTTGCCTGAATTACTCCCCTAGATTCCTATCAGGATATTGATCACCTTGAATATCATTCAAATTCCCCAAATTTCAAGCTGGTTTGTTCAGATCATTAGCTTAAATTTAAAAGATAGAAGGATAATTCCCAGAAATCTCAGGGGTGCCTGTGGGATACTTATTTACAAAATCTGCCAGACCACTGGGTTGGGATGTTCTTGCATGGTGACTATGGGTTTTGAATAATTCCCCACACTTGCCTGGAATGAGATCTGACTTGGATATGGGGTCTTCAGAAATGTAATTAACATGTGTATCAAAATAGAGCCATTCCGGACTAAGGTGAAATCTAAAGCCAATGAGAATATCTGGGGAATGCACAGAAAAGGACAATAGGGACAGACCCAACAATTCTATGACAGCAGAGGCAGAGATTGGTGCCCCTAGAAGCCGGACAAATCCTCTCGGGAGTCCTCAGAGAAAATGTTCTCCTGGCCACATCTTGATTTTGGTCTTCTGACTTCTAGAGCTGCCAGACTTCCCATCTTTTGTTTGAGCCACACATTTTCAGATGCTCTGTGATGACCGCTCCAGATACCTTATCCAGGGGTGAACTTGGTCTGGGAGTATTGTGTATAGGATGTCCAAGGCAGCCCAGTATTCTTCTGATGATGCTTAAGTCCAGGAGACTCTACAAGCAATCCCAACATATCTCCCCACTGCCCGAGTTAGGAAGGCGACTCCTTTCCAGCTGACCAGACTTTCCCCAGTGGATCTCTACTATCTCTCAACCTTTCATCATTCCTTCTTCCCTTTCCAGGTTAGCAACCACAGCGAACTCTTCTCAGTTTCTCCTCTTGACAGGTGTCCTCACCGAGACTGTAGAAACAAGTAGCCGGCATAACAAAAGTTATTTTATCATGCTTGAGGGGCATCACACAAAGATCACACTCTTAATTTCCTAACTGTGGTCCTAAGCCTATTTCCCCAAGGATGCCTACCTGTGTGACATATCTTAGCTCAAGTTCATTCAGGTCCAACAGTCATCTCTGATTCAAAGATAGTGGTCCTGGGAGACTCTCCAGACAGATCATGTCCCTCTAGAGAAGCAGAGCAGAACATTGATCTTGGACTGTGTTTGTGTACTATCCAGTGCACATCCTGGGGTTCTAGTTCTGTGTCCAGATATCTTGAGTAAGTGATGACATTGGGTTCTGGTTATCTGGTGCAGCCTTGGGTGTATGGCAGTTCCAGATTAAGCTACTCTTACATGTCTAACAGACATCCTTTTACTGTGTTTGTTACAGCCGGTTTCTGTGTTCCCATGTGTCTCAGTTGGCCATTCTGAAACTTTGTTCTTTTTTCCTCACTTGGTTATGAGTCCTAGATATTCTCTATATCTAGACTTAGTTATTACCTAAGAGAGGCATCGCTGAGCCCTGCACATGGTATAACATACAGCACCCAATTTCTCTATATTCCTTTGCCTTCCTCTTTCCAAATACTCTCAGCTCTCTACCATGAGAGGTTTACTGTCAGCCTATGAGCATCCAGATCCCTAAGCTCAAGGAGGGTGGGTCTGGGTCTGTAGGAATGGATAGATGGGTCTGTCAGAGTTACCACTCTGTCCCCAAGTTTATATTAAAGTCTTGCCTGCTTCTTTGGCTCATTGTCTGATTCTTATCCATTCTTTCAAAATAAACAGTAGTAGTCTGCCTTCTAGCACAGCAGCGAGCAGAGCTGGAGAGTTCAGGACACGTAACTCAGTATCTTCAATGTTCTGTTCTCAGCTAAGAAGCGTGCAGTCATATAGGAAGACCACTGAGGGAGTTCTAAGTGTGTCCCCGAGACAATGGACAAAATCAGCCTCAGAAATCACAGGAGTGATTTCAAGTGAAAAAAGAATCCCCTTTCTTATGAAGAGATTTCAAATAAGGGTTTCTAAGTAGACACTTTTTGTCCTCATTACAAATTGAAACAAATAAAGCAGAGTCGACTTGCATTAGCACCGGGACAAATTTTTAAGGAAATGATAGTTAATCTAGCACCGGGACAAATTTTTAAGGAAATGATAGTTAATCTGTTTTATCACATACAAAAGTCAAAGAATTTTGAGGCACGTTCAAAGAGACAGTGTGCTGCTTATAACTGACAAACATCATGGCTTCTTAGTGTAGGGTTAGCAGAAATGTCAAAAGGGTACACACTCTGTGACCATACAAAACTATACTGATGAATAGGTTAGAGGTATCCAGGAGTTAGGGTAGGGGTCAGAGGGAAACTCGACATAAGTCTCCTTGTCCCCTGACAAAGAATTGTGGTTCATGTATTAACTACAGAAACCTACACATGGAAACAAATTACACAGGACTGTGTGTGTGTGTGTGTGTGTGTGTGTGTGTGTGTGTGTGCATGTGTGTGTGCATATGTGTGTGTGCATGTGTGTGTGCATGTGCATGTGTGTGTGCATGTGCATGTGTGTGCATGTGTGTGTGTGCGTGTGTGTGTGTGTGTGTGTGTGCATACACTCCAGCTATCAAAGCTAAACTAGTGGAGTCTGAATCCAGCTGGTGGGTTAGATCGATGTTAATTTCCTAGTAATATTGTGCTATAGATTTGCAAGATGTTAGCACAGGGAGAACAGAGGTGACTATACACAAAGTCTCTCTGTTTTATTTCTTAAACTTGCATATGATTTCATAAATAATTCAAAATAGAAAGTTTTTAAAATTAAAATTTAAAAACATGGTGTTTGGGGAAACAAATTAAAGGGGGCTGCCAGGGAAGAAGTCAGATGGAGAGACTGAAGACCCATGGACATCAGGCAACTCCCTACTCTAGTCATGTGGCCACAGCTAAAAGGCAGGAACGCACATGTTTGGTGCACACAAAACATTTTTGCTGTGGATTTGAGAGGGAGGGCAATTCTTCTCTCTGTTTCAGGACTAAGATGGGGGGAAAATTACCCTGTTGACAAAAAGAACATATTGTGCTCAATAGGCTGACTGTTGTCTCTCAAGAGGGAAGAACTGAAGGAAAGCTTAAAGATTTAATTCTGCATATAAGTGAATTAAATGCAAAAGTAGATGGAGCCTCAAGAAGTACTTACTCAATTTGCCAATGAAAAAGAACCAGGAAAGAGAAGAAGATACCTCTACATTATATCCAAACCTTAGGGGTATCTGCACCTCTGCGGTAAGAAACAGAACTGAAATTCTTAATTTAAGAATTTTGAGATAACTAAAAATGATACAAGTTTTAAAAAGCAGAATAAGAACTGGGTTGTAATTTATACTCATGATAATAACAAGTGCACATAAAAAT
>LR749890.1:473021-569699 GCA_902729485.2 Mus minutoides | reverse complement strand
CTAGTTGGCCATCATTGGAAAGAGAGGCCCCTTGGTCATGCAGACTTTATATGCCCCAGTACAGGGGAACACCAGGGCCAAGATGTGGGAGCGGGAGGGTAGGGGAGCAGGGCCGGGAGGGGGGAGGGTATAGGGAACTTTCTGGATAACACTTGAAATGTAAATGAAGAAGTTATCTAATAAATATTGGAAAAAAATTAGAAATTGAAGAGCTGAAGAGCAGGCACGTGGTTAAGAACTAATACTGCTCTTTCAAGGAACCCAAGTTCAGTTCCTAGCACCCACATAAGGCAACTGACAACTGCCTATAAACTCAGCTCCAGGACATAAGCTCCCCTTCCTGGGTTCCACACACCTACAATCATGTCTATCTATCTATCTATCTATCTATCTATCTATCTATCTATCTATCTATCTTTCCATCCCTCTCTCCTTCCTCTCTCCCTCTCCTTCTTTTCCTCACCCTCTCCTCCACCCTCCATTTTTCTCTGTCTCTGTTTCTCTATCTCTCTCTGTTCTTTGTCTCTCTCTGCTCTGTTTCTCTTCTCCTCTCTTCTCTTCTCTTCTCCTCTCTTCTCTTCTCTTCTCTTCTCTTCTCTTCTCTTCTCTTCTCTGTCTGTCTGTCTCTCACACACATATAAAAACAACTCTTCTTTTATAAAGAACTATTCCTCAGATGGTATATAGGTAGCCTTGCTATTCAGTGTGCTTCAGTCTTCCAAGCTCCTTCTCACACCCTTGTACTTTACAGAAACTTAGTCTTGTCCACTGAGCCTGGAAATGCTTTTTCCCTTGGCAATCACAATTTGGCAAGGCAAATTCATCACACAATGTCCATGTGTGTCTGCTTCACACTGGACATAGTCACCAAAAAAGACATTGTCTGAGTCTAGACACGTGAAGATTCCTCTTTGTTTCTTGCTAAAAGTGTATGGATTTTTTGTCTTAATTTTTAAGCAGTTTTTCTCCTGGCAGCATATAAAACCTTATTTGTAAATCTCACTTTGGGCTTTTCTGAGACTGAGGGAATATGGCTTCCCTCTCCCTTAGACTGGGGCGCCTTACATCCGGTGCCAGACTGCAGCATGGAGTTGCCTCAGGCACTGTTGTCCTCGGCTTCTGAAGTGAAGGCAATCGTGTGCCTCTCAGGCATCCTGTGAAATACAACAAACACCTCCTTGTTTCCAAGAAATCTTTTCTTTCTTCCTTACTTAAAAATTCCTTTTTGTCAACATAAATTCTAGACCAAACAGACTAAAACTGTAGTTACAGTGGCCCATCTGTCACAAGGAGAAGCTGTTTCCATCCTGCCAGCCAATCCTAGAGGAGGCCGCCTGGATCCCAGGCAATGTTTACAAACAGTTGTTCTGAGAAGTAGCTTCCTCCACACTGAGGCTTTGCCTGGGGTGTGTGGCTTTAAGACATGCCTGGGCTTTGAGGTAGAAGCCGATTCTCAGGCTCTGCAGTGCCTCATGCCTTCTGCAACTTTGTTTCTCAGAGGATCTGACCACCATAGCTCTGGACTGGGTCACTCCAAACCCCATAGCCAGGCCATTTGTTACAGTAGCAAATTCCTGAGAGAAGTCATTCATTTGCATAGAGAATAGCTTATTTCGGTTTGTGGCATTCCCAGATTCAATCCATAATAAGTCATCTTTGGGTCTGTGTTCAGGTAGGAACCATGATGGAAGCATTCGTGGAGAGCAAAATCCACTCTCTTTAAGGCCAGGAAGAGAGAAACAGAAAGAGATGCTGCGATTCACAACTTCTTCTGGAACATAGCCAGCGTTGTGGCTTGGGATGTTACTGCTTAAGCAAAATGGCAGATCAGTGGGGCTGGTCCACATGGAAGGAAATGACTGTGAGTTGTAGTTTCCTGATGGCCACTTCTGTAGGTAAAAGTTGCTTGTGTAAGGGTCAGCTCTGTTTGCTATGAGTCCCGGACTTTTGGAAAGTTAACACAAGAGTGTCTATCTTACCGCATCAGTCATCTCTTAAAGGTCTGTGATTGGGAGTTTTGATGTAAAAAAAACTATACATCACAATGCTCACATTAAATGGATATCAAAGAATGAAAAGATAGAACCTGAGGCTGAGGGGGAAATTTTTGATTTAAAACAAATGAAGAAAATGGAACTTGGCATAGGACTAATTGTCTGGAAAATTAAAAGTCAGTATGAAAGATTCAGAATGGGAAGAAAAACCCTCCACATACCTGGCTGATTAGAACACCCCAGGTTGCCGTTTGACTACAGCTTCATAGACACCACAGTCTCAGCTCAGAGAAAGTCATCGGAAAGAGCATTAAGAATTAATTTCCTTAAGGTACTTCTAGTGCCAGGGAAGGATAGCAATGAAGTCGGGCACTAAGATGGCCAGCCACTGTTACTGCTGCCCTACAGTCTGGACACCCTCTACCCAGCCAACACAGACTGCAGGATTTGCAGGACCCACACAATGAGTCAGAGTGTGGTAGAGTTGAGCTTGATCAGCAATCCAATGTGTACTGGCTGGTTCTGTGTGTGAACTTGACACAAGCTGGAGTTGTCCCAGAGAAAGGAGCCTCCCTTGAAGAAATACCTCCATGAGATCCAGCTGTAAGACATTTTCTCAATTAGTGATCAAGGAGGGAGGACCCCTTGTGGGTGGTGCCATCCCTGGGCTGGTAGTCCTAGGTTTTATAAGAAAGCAGGCTGAGCAAGCCAGGGGGAGCAAGCCAGTTAGCAGCAGCACCCCTCCATGGCCTCTGCATCAGCTTCTGCCTCCAAGTTTCTTCCCTGTGTGAGTTCCTGTCCTGACTTCCTTTGGTGATGGAGAGAAATATGGAAGTGTAAGCTGAATGAATCCTTTCCTCCCCAACTTGCTTCTTGGTCCTGATGTTTGTGCAGGAGTAGAAACCCCCGACTAAGACACCGTCTAAGCAGAAGCTGCAGACTAAGGTCGGGATGCCTTTGCTCATTCTCATGCAGAAGGGGAGCTGAATATTCGTATGAGGTCCACGTTCTTTGCCTACATGTTTCCAAACATATCTAACATATTTTAAGTCATTTAAATAACCAAGAGTAAAGGGGGTGGCTCTGTCAAAAATGGATAGTCTTTAAAATGTAGGAATGTTACGAAAAGAAATAATAATTGGAAAATATGTGTTTGGTATTTTCTCAAGAATCACTTCCATTAAAAAATAAAACTCTGTAAGAAAAAGGAGTAGCGAGATTAGAGGATAAATATGATAGAATCTAAGTGAAATTAAAAAAAATACATTGAGGGACACAAACTTGATTAAAGATGAGGTAACATCAAGTCAAGTGTCCCAATTATAAAGTGAACTGAGTGAGGGACAACACAGCGGCGGATGCAGGAACACCGAGGTGGGGTATGTCTGTCACCCCAGCACACTTATGAGTGCCACCATGGATGGGCTACTGGGTGAGACTGTGTCCCTACTCCCCAAATCCAAGGAATGAGATACAATAATGACAATACAATGAAAGAGAGAAAAGCAAAGAACTCAACCCACCTTTCTAGATGGAAGATGACCACTTACTCTGTCACAAGAAAGAGTAGAATGCATAAAATCAATTATGAATACCTACAATGAAATATAATGATCAACATCAAGTCAAATACAGGAATTAAATTGATGCTGGAACATGTATATCCATGTACTGAAAGGCATGAATGATAGTAATGTCTGTTTAAAAGCTGAAACTGTATCCGTGTAAATGGAAATGTGGGAAGTATGATACACATGGGAACAGTAAAGTCACTTGTAATTACCCATGTAATACCAAAGGCAAAATCTGATAACCAAGAAAGGGTAATTTAGCATTTGTATAAACATGTAGAATGTTGCTGAAATTATACATGATAACACTGTATCATAAAATTATTCATATTAAAATTAATTATCTGGGCAATGGTGAATGGTTAGCTTCTTCTGACCTTAACATGTTAGGTACTATACTAGATGCTATAACTGTCTTGAGTGAGCGTTCACCCACAAAATGTGACAGTACTGTTATCTCAAAATGTCTGGCATCCATGCAAATTCTCATGATATAGGAGCTATGTTTTGTATGTATTTCTCTATCCTAAGCCAGTAACAGAAGTTAAGTTTTATTGTAGTGTTGATGGGAGGAGATAAGTATGTGTATGTTTCCATAGAGGGATGGATATGAATATGCACTGAAGGAAGGAATAAAAGATGGAAGTGGATGGAAAGACAGAGGAAGTGGATGGATGGATGGATGGATGGATGGATGGATGGATGGTTAGATGATGAATGGGAGGATGAATAGATGGATGGGTGGATGGGTGGATGGGTGGATGAATGAATGAATGAATGAATGATAGATGGATGGATGAATAAATGGATGATGGATGGATGGGTAAATAGGTGGATGGGTGGGATGGGTGGATGGAAGAATGGATGATGGATAGATGGATGGTGGATGAATGGGTGGGTAAATAGATGGATGGGTGGATGGATGGATGGGTAGTAGGTGGATGAGTGGATGGATTGAAGGATGGATGATGAATAGATGAATGATGGATAGATATGGAAGTATGGGCAGACTACTCTTGCCAGTAAATACGAGAGGAAGAACTTGGTGCACATCTTCTCTTGCAAAAATATCACAGATGATTACAAAAGGAAAACATGAAACACAAAGCATTCCTTGAAAATAGAAGTTGAAGAGATACTAGAATTCACTGTTGACAGTGGTATGGAATGCCTCGAATGATAACCCTGGAAACTTGGCAGATCACATTCAGTCTGTTCTCAGAGTTAACCTCAAGAAACACTTCACGGACATTTACTGTTGTATCACTTGCTGTGGATAGCATCACAGTCGAAATGACCTACTTCCTGTCTGTGGCATCTAACATCCATGACTCAGGTTGTGTATAGACCAGAAAATGAGTGAGAACTCTGGTGTCACTCAAAGGGAACCATTGTAAAAGACCTAGTAGTTTCAAAAGGAACTCACTGAGTTATACATTTTGGAGATGAAGAGAATTTTTATAAAGCACATAGATACTATAGTGCAATTAGATAAGCACCAAAACTTTGTCACAAAACCTACTAATTGAGGATGCCACTTTAATCACAAAAGCATGTAACAAACTGACAAGTGGTCTGTGATGCTTAGCTTTTGGCAACATCCAGCCTCTTTCTCTGCTTATAAAAAGGGCTGAGACACCTCAGTGTTGAGATTGCTCTGCAGATAATGCAGCAACCCCAAAAACGGTACCTTAACCCATGTTATGGTGACAGAGCAGATATTGTTACAACTTTCAAACTTTACAGAACTTATAATAATTATAGATTTAAAATAGTCTCACATGCAACACTTCCTAGGATTCAGTCCTGTTGACCAGGTTTGCATGTTAAAGCATTACTTGTACCTGAAGAAGTAAACTTATTAGTAATGTTAGCCACACCTCCATATGATAACTGTCTTCTCACCACCTGTATTCATTCATATCAAAAGCTAGGGAAGCTTGAATGGTAAACACATGTGCTATCCACATACAAGGACCTGAATTTAGAACCCTGGCATCAATGTAGAAAGCCAGGTGTGGCTGTGGGTCTATTTGACCCTAACTGTGGAGGAGGCAGAGACAGGAAGATCACTGGTGCTGTCTGGCAGTCAATCTATTGGAAAATGGTGAGTTTTAGATTCAGTAGGAGGTTTTGTCTCAATAAATAAGGTTGGAAACAGTAGAGGAATACATGGAACATCCACTGGAGTTCACAGGTGCACACATAAGACTGAGCATCTTCATGCACGCACGCGCGCGCGCACACACACACACACACACACACACACACACACACGCACACACACTCTATACTGTGTCTGCCTTTACTTTAACAATATATCCAAGCCCTTACTCTATTTAGACTCTTCCTATTTTCTCTAATCTTGGTGACTTTTTAACCAAAAGAGGAAAAAAATTACTTTCTGTACCTGTCCATTGTTTTCCCAGATTATGTCAGATCCTCCTGATCATACATACTGAATCAAGAGTGACACGGAGAAGCCTCTACATGCTGTAGATCAAAGCGTGGAAGTGGCAAAACCAATTTTTCTCTCTCGGCATGCCACATACAATTACAGACGTGGTTTGTCATTTGCCTGCACTGATAAGCCACTCATGGCTCATTACTGGTTAGACGGGAGATAAACACCAAGAAGAGAAGGATCTGCAGACTCTCGAAGCTGGTGACTTTTCAGCAGTGATTTCTGCCTTAATTGTTTAGGCGTTTGCTCACCCAAAACATCCACGTGATGCTCTCTGACTTCTAAACCAAAACAAAACTCCAGTTTTGCCTCTTCCAACTAAATTTCAAATACTCCCTTTTTATCCAGACCAGAATCCTTGTCTCTCTCTGGGGTCATTGTAGGTTTATTGACTGGATCTGAGGCTACACGAGGCACCCTGTAGTGCACAGTTCAAGGCTCCCTCATCTCCTGCCCAAGGATTACTAAATGACACTACCTTCTTCTACCCTCTTCAGTGCGACTATGGAAGAAATGGTGATGGTTCGCATTTCAAAATTGAAGCCAGAGTTCTTTGCAGAAAAAATTTCTCAATTTCTCTTCATATAGCCATATGAAGAGAAGAAAGTTGTATATATTTCAGTTTCGGTGAGACTCTCTCTCACATTTCTGCCTGTCACTCCGACATTCTTGACTGTTTTGTTTTGCTTTTAACACAACAAACTCATTCCCAACTCAAGGCTTTGGGCTTGGTGATCACAGATGTCCCCAAGGCTTCTCTTTCAAGTTTAATCCAGATCATTGAGCAAGTGTCAGTGGCTTGAGGAGATGTTTCTTGACTGCCCAGTAACAAATCTTCCACCGTGGCGGTTTGGTGTACACTTCTCTGGCATTAACTTGATCTCAGAGAACACAATCGGTGAGCATCCTGGCAAGGCAGTGTTTGTCTACTTCTGCATCCTCAGTGGCTGAGAAAGTTCCCAGCTTGACGAGTATTTCTGAACAAAGATACTCTGCATCTGGTTACTGGGGTTGCTTGCTTCCAGCGCCTCCAGCTTGCCTATATTGTATGTATAATATATTGTAATGTATTATTGTACATATTGTATGTATAATATATTGTAATATATAATTGTATGTGCTTGGCGATACGGTATCATCCTTGTCTCTATTGCTCCAGGAACTTGAGTGCTGAGGCTCTAGAAATACACCTATTCTGTGACCCACTGTCAGGGGTTCTCCTTAAGGTGGAGGAGGTTGAAGTTCTTAGGGATTCTAATGTTGGACATTTGGTGGGATGCCCAGATGGCTACCCAGTCTTGCCTTTTCAACATAAAGATTTCTTTATATAATCTTAATAGCAAACTTAAGGGAGTCTTTCCTTCTGTGATGGGCAGGCAAGGTTGCATTGGCTTCTACTTCATTCTGAAAGCATTTGATTTTCATTCCAGGCTCCATCTTATAGGGCTCCACCTTAGGGAAGACTTCCTTTTAGGTTTTGTGTATAATAGGTGTGTGTGTGTGTGTGTGTGTGTATGTGAGTGTGCGCGCGCATGCGTGAGTGTGAGAAACAGACAGACAGAGACAGAGATAGAGACAGAGAGAGACAGAGACAGAGAGAGAAAGAGTCTTATTTATGACCCAGGAAACAATGTGAGCTTGCTGACTTGCAGTCACAGTGCACACTCTGCCCTTGGACTTGAGCAGGCAAGAAAGAACACCAAAGTGGTGGATCGAGATGCTCATTGACACACAATCCTAGTGAAACTGAGTCAATGATTTTTTTTTTCTTCAAAACATAAGAATCCTTTATTTCTGGAATATCCCATTTGATCTTTAAAACCTTGACATATTCTTTGAAACTTCTATGTATATATGCAGCATATCATGATCATATCTACCCTCCCCCTTCTCTCAAGGATCTCCTATCACCTCTTCCTCCCCCAATTTCATGTTTCCCCTTTGAATTTTTAATGCAGTGCAATTATTTTGATTGCCCACATAATTACCAAGGATATTTCACATCCTGGGCTCAGGAAGACAGTTGAAGTGTGGTAAATGAGTGGTGTACCACAGCTTCTGTGCAGCCTACAGTGGTGTTCATTCTAGCCCAGGGCACAGTAGCATTCATTCCGACTCAAAGACACGTAAAACCTAGCTAGTAAGATTTAATGCCAACTATAACTTACTGCATTCTATGGATTCTAGTAGGAATTCTTGGAATTCAATTTTATTTTTGCCAAAAGTGGAAATACACACACCAAGGACACACAAGAGAACTAACCACGGTTCAAATGTTTTTTGGTGGGGGTCACTCAGTGGCTACTGCTGACCTCAGAAAACTTCCAAGGACCTGGTTTTCTGGAAACAGAATCAGAAGAGCAGCTGTCTGTATATTTGGGGTTGGCGCTCCAGCGGAGAGACTGCTTTTCTTGAGAGTGAAGGCAAAGAGGATGCTAAGAATTCAAAGAAGCAACAACTCACTGGTTTCCTTGCCAACAACAAATTATTAACTGAAATTAAACTAAAAATGGGGGAAACAATGATAACCATAGATTAATTTATTATCGTATAAATTTATCTACAAAACAGGATGCCTTTGTTGAAGACAGGGTGTGAAATAAGGCCCCCGATTACAGAAGAGGGGGCAAAAGCAGGGAATGAAAACATCACAAGAACTTACTTGCTGGAAACCTACAATTTTGATGTGTGTGATATGCATGCTTATAAGAAGGTATGCCTTTTGTGTATGGAAGTTAGAGGTCAAAATGGGTGTCTTTACAATTGCTCTCTATCTTGTCTTTTGAGAGAGGGTCTTTCACTGACCCTGAAGCTAATCTGTACTGGCTGGTTTTGTGTGTCAACTTGACATAAGCTGGAGTTGTCATAGAGAAAGGAGCCTCCCTTGAGGAAATGCCTCCATGAGATCCAGCTGTAAGGCATTTTCTCAATTAGTGATCAAGGGTGGTAGGGCCTATGGTAGGTAGTACCATCCCTGGGCTAGTAGTTCTAGGTTCTATAGAAAAATAAACTGAGCAAGCCAGAGGAAGCAATCCAGTGAGCAGCATCTCTCCATACCCTCTGTATCAGCTTCTGCCTCCAAGTCCCTGCCCTGTGTGAGTTCCAGTCCTCACTTCCTTTGGTGATGAACAGCAATGTGGAAAGTGTAAGCTGAATAAACTCTTTCCTCCCAAACTTACTTCTTGGTCATGATGCTTGTGCAGAAATACAAACCCTAACTAAGACATCATCCATTCACCAAGACCAACGGGCTAACAAGCAAAACTATCCTCCTGTCTCCACCTTCCCTGCCCAGGATGCCAGGAGTGGGCCACAGTGTCCAGCTTTATACGATCCTGGGGATTTGAACTCAGGTCTTCACGCTCATGTAGCAGGCACTTCACTGGCAGCCATTCTCTGTCTCTAACATGTCTTTTTTAGAGAAAAGTCCAATCATGTTATTCAGGCTGGCCTCACATTCCTGTTGCAATGGTTTTCCTTTCTCTTTAGCCTTCACAGTAGCTTAGCCTATGCAAATAAAGAACTGTGACAGGCTAAAAGATTCTAATTTAATAAACAAATACCTGGGAAGAAATATTTCAAACAGAAGGCATTTGCACACTGTTTCAGAAAAGCACTATTTCTGTATGGTTAGAGCCACAATGTAGTTCAGAGATTTTGTCTTTCTGGGAATTTGAGGTTGACCTCTGACCTCAGAGTAGTGTGAAAGGTTGACCTGAAAGGACAAGGAACAGAAGAACACCATAAGGATGGACAGTGCAGAGCCTCCTGTGCTCCTTCAAGTGAGAAGCAATGTACAAGTGTGAAAATGCTGGGAGAGGGAGGGTCCTCAGCCTCAGTGATGTTCCCACTGGAGAGTCACTTGCATGCCTGTATCAGGCTGACTGAAGGGGACCACTAAACACAGTGGGTCACACTGCAAAAAAAGACAGGCAGACATGAAAGTGGGAGGGAACTTGGTGGAGGGGTAGGGGAAGAGGATGAGCTAGAGGATGGACCAGAGAGGATACGCCAGAGGATACACCAAAGGATGGACCAGAGGATACACCAGAGGATGGACCAGAGAATATGCCAGGGGATGGACCAGAGGATGGACCAGAATGTATTATATACATGCCTGAAATTGCCACTGGATAAATGTATTTACAAGAAAGAAATTTATAAATGCAATACAAAAAAATGACATGATGATGACAACGACAAGTTCAGACAATTATGCCTTACATGAAGACTAGCCTCAGACATGGACACTTCAGATTGTCTCACTCACCTCTTTATGGGGCTTATTGGTCTTCTTGAATTGGAAGAACATTTTGCTCCATCTATGCTCTCTGTGCTCCATCTATGCTCTCTGTGCTCCATCTATGCTCTCTGTGCTCCATCTATGCTCTCTGTGCTCCATCTATGCTCTCTGTGCTCCATCTATGCTCTCTGTGCTCCATCTATGTTCTCTGTGCTCCATCTATGCTCTCTGTCACTGTTTAATTTCATCTGGGTCCTCTTAGTCTTTTGTGTCATTACTTATATTTGAGACTTACATCCTCACAAAATGAGCATGTTAGAAAATTATTATTTTCTTGCATTCTACTTGGTTTGGTTTTAGTTTGCTCTTGTTTTTCCAAAACCTTACCTCACATCATTATGTCATTTATTTGTGTTATTCCTGAAATTTTAATGTAGGCACCTTAGGCTATAAGCTGCCCTCTTAGAACTATTTTAATGTCCCAGTGGTTTTCTTGTGTTGTGTTTTCTTTCTCATTTATTTCCAGGAATATTTTGATTTCTTCTTTGACCCAAACATCATTCAATAAGGAGTTGTCAAGTCTTCATGGGTTTATAAAAGTTACTACAGTCTCTATCTCATCCTGATACCCACAGATAAGTGTAGCTACCATCCCTCATCAAAGACACATCTCTTTACAGCACATGGAGACCATTACATCTCTCTCTCTCTCTCTCTCTCTCTCTCTCTCTCTCTCTCTCTCACACACACACACACACACACACACACACACACACACACATCCCTGATCATAACGCAGAAATAAATAACAGATCATGGGGAATCCACCCTCAATAGATTACATCTATATCACAGTTTCTGCATCTATAGCTCAAGAACATCACAGAAGAGGGGCCAAAAAGTAAGAGGCAGAATACCAGGAAGTCCACTGCGAAACAGTTTCTACTAGAAGTGGTTCCATAAGCCAGACCAGGACAATGACAATATCAATGAGCATGCTCGCACACGGAATGGGGAAATCTTCACAAGGCCCCACCCACAGTCAAAGAATTCACAAACAACTAATCACTTTTGAGAAGGAGAGTGAGCCCCTCTCAGGAATGACCCCTTATCGTTTGCTCAGTGCAGACGGTTCAGCCTAGAAACCATATAAACACAGACAACAAAAGCAGGCTCAGCAGTTGATATTTATATAGACACACATGCATACACATATATGTGTATACTCATGAATGTAACAATCATCAAAGAAAAGGATAATACCAATTTAAGAGTGGAAGTGTTCATGGGAGAGGTTTGAGGGGTGGAGCTGGAAGAAGCTGGAAGGAGCAAAGGGAGTGAAGAAGTTATGTGGATTCTATTTAAGTTAAACTTTTAATACTTAAAAAAAAAAACTTTCTAAGGAAAACAGCTCCAAAAATAAATAAAAACTAATGGTTAAAGTATCAATTAAAAAACAAGAAGGAAAAAGCTGAACATTGCCATAAGTACATGAGAAACTAAAGTATAAAAATTTTCAGCTCTGCAATCAATCATTCTATCTATAAAAATTATTTACAAAATGAGGATTATAAAAATTTTTAAAAGGTAGTTCAAAACTTGAAAGCGTTAAAGAAATTAAATACATATTAATGGTTTGCCTGTCAAAACACACTCAGAATGTCTATACAGACGAACCCTGGCAAATGTCTAAAAAAACCATTCCTAAAATATACACAGAGCAAAGGCAGTACTTCTCAGTCTGTTAATCTACAAAGCCTATTGAAAATAGGAAACAGACATCTTAAGAGTGAGCAATGTGAGGCCATTCATCTTTGTAAATATGAACATCAGTAAATGAGATAATTTAAAACTGAATAAAGTACATTCTAAGCAAACAGCACAAATAAATAGGCTCTCCCACAAATCTAAGAAAGTTTCAATGGCTTAAATATTAGTAGTGTGTTACTAGTCATGCGTGCAAGGGAAATTAAGAGATAAACTTGCTTGCTTTCTCTGAAATATACACGTGCTAATATAGATATTGTAACTAATTATTAATAGATGTAAACTTTTTAATAACATGGATTAATTAAAAATTAATTATAATCACAAGCTTGAAGAGTTCATCCTGTCATGGACATATGGTTCTGGGAAAGAGTCTAGAGAAAGTGCAGTCTCTACGGAGACATTGGAAGCCATGTCCCTGAGAAGCTGGAGCTGAAGCAGCAGTGTCCCGCAGAGCTCCTCCTTCTACAGTGTGTCGTGTATGTTAGCCAGACAGTAAGACAGAAAACAAGTACCAGAAGGGAGGAGATTAAACTGTATTAGTTCTTCCAGAAACACCACCATACAGTATGATCTGGCAGTAATCATCAGTCCCCAAGTCTATAAGACCAAATGTAATGTGATAGGAACTAAACACATACAAACATCAATATTTGTTACATAAAATAAAAATATGTGAATTACATATAAACATAGAGAATTCTTGATCCATAATAAAGGCTAACAAGAAATTATAGAGTTATATAAATGAAATGTTTATGGAAATATAATAAAACATCGCTTTTTAATAATTAGTATTTTAATTAATTCTTTGAAAACCTTATATGGTTTTATTTGGATTTTTTTTTTTACTGGTGTTACCCTCCCCATCTCCATGCAATTCTGCTACATTAAAATTAAAGTATTGTTTAAAAATATTTGTAAGGACCAGAAAAATATAGACATACCATACTTATTTCCCAATATTTTTAAAAAGTCTCGATAACTACTCCATTAGTTCAATGCAATTTAAATTAAAGAGTTCAACATATTTTTATTAAATTGAGTAAAAAGTTAAATCTAAGAATATAAAAGTCATTTTGAACATGAATACTAAAGGGTACCAGAAAAAAACCCACAATGATAAGTCTTTCTTATATATTAATTATGTATATTAACTATGTAAAGCAAAGAATGTCATTGACATTTTCATGTATATGTATACTGTGCTTTGATCATGTAACCCCTCTTTATTACAGAGATATTCTATATAAATAAACTGATTAATATGATGAATCTATCAAAATTATTTTAAAGAAATACAGTATTTTACAAGTCCAGTCATGTAAAACACTCACCAAACTGCAGAGACAAGAGGACTAGGTATGTCTGACCTTGTGTATGTTTGACCTTAAGATAGAAAAAGCACCTTGGGTAATTTCTCTAGCTCCTCCATTGGGGGCCCTGTGTTCCATCCTATAGATGACTATGAGCATCCCCTTCTGTATTTGCCAGGCACTGGCATAGCCTCACAGTTATATCAGGGTCCTTTCAGCAAATACGAAATGTAAATAAAGAAAATATAAAAGGAAAGAAAGAAAGAAAGAAAGAAAGAAAGAAAGAAAGAAAGAAAGAAAAGAAAAGAAAAGAAAAAGCAGCATAGAAAATGCAAGACAAGAAGAAACACCAAGGAAGAACAATATGAACTAACTAGTACCCCCAGAGCTCATGTCTCTAGCTGCATATATAGCAGAAGATGGCCTAGTTGGCCATCATTGGAAAGAGAGGCCCCTTGGTCATGCAAACTTTATATGCCCCAGTACAGGGGAATGCCAGGGCCAATATGTGAGAGTGGGTGGGTAGGGGAGCAGGGTGGGGGATGGGGGAGGGTTTAGGGGACTTTCGGGATAACATTTGAAATGTAAATGAAGAAAATATCTAATAAAAATTGAAAAAAAAGAAGAAACACCAAAATAAAACCATAGAAATCCATTAGTAATAGCAGCAAATATCAATAGACTAAATTGTCCAATTAAAATAAACACTATGTGTATTGGTGATTGTGGGTCTATATGTAAATAGTTATTTAATATATATATATATATATATATATATATATATAACATGAAATCAGAGAAGCAGATAGTGAAAATATGGGAAAATCTTGTTAAAAATATTAGCTGAAATAGCTTTATTTTAACAGCAAAAAAAAATCAACAAAAGACAAAAACAAACAAGCCAAATAAACCACTTGGGCACACAGTGCACCACTAAAAGGAAAGAAGGGTGTCAGCAGTGAGGAACGACACAGTAGCAATGTGAGCGTGGAAAGACACAGTAACAAAGGAGTGAGGAAAGAAACAGTAACAGGGAATGAGGAAAGAAACAAACAGTAACAGGGAGTGAGGAACGACACAGTAGCAATGTGAGCGACAAAAGAAACAGTAGCAAAGGGAGCGAGAAAAGAAACAGTAGCCACCCTGAAGTAGAGCTCTTGGGAGATCTGTGTAAAGACAGTGGTTACATTTAAAGAGGCTTTGGGAAGTCATCACCTTAATCATGATAGAAGCATTGAGTTAACTTTCTTCCCCCCCCCCCCTTGCTCCGGTCAACCCTGCTCGCTCCCGCAGGCTCCCCTCGCTCCAGCCAGCCCCACTCACTCCTGGCCGCCCCCGTATGGCCCCTGCTTGTTCCAGCCAGCCCCTGCTTGTTCCAGCCGGCCCCGCTCGCTCCGGTTGGCCCTGCTCGTTCCAGTTAGTCTCTCCGGTCCAAGGATTCATTTCTTATTATTCTTCATAAGTACACTGTAGCTGACTTCAGACGCACCAGAGGAGGGCGTCAGATCTTGTTACAGGTGGTTGTAAGCCACCATGTGGTTGCTGGGATTTGAACTCATCACCATCGGAAGAGCAGTCGGGTGCTTTAACCCGCTGAGCCATCTCACCAGCCCCTTGAGTCAACTTTCTAATTGTCTTTACAAAACCTAAAAAAATTGATCATGATATAAACGAATAGAAATACTTAAATGTGATATAATACTTAATACTTAAATATGATATAATAAATATAGCTAGATTCCTTTGCTCACCATTGAGAGCATATTCTCAAATCTGTGAAGCTGTGAAAGAATGCTATGTGACTAGTTATTCTGAAAACAAGTTAAGGATTCCTTTATGACCTATTATGAAGGAATCCTTAACTTGCTTGCAAAATAACTAGTCATATAGACAGTGTTATTTGATTAACAGAAATTAAGTTGCAAGTTAATCATTTAAAAATTACATTTATTATTTTTTTTTTAAAACAGAACTTCTTTTATGTGTCTCATGCTGGCCTGGAACCTAGCATGTTCTTCTTTCTACTTCTGGAGTGCTGGAATTATAAGCAAACACCATCCAGGTTTATGTGATGCTGGGGATAAAGCTTGCCTCATGTAGACGAGTCAAATACTCTACCAACTGAGATACATCCCCAGCCCTAAAGTACTGAATATTTTTCAAAATATTTTAATAAAGGTAAAATAAACACTGTGATAGTTATTAAGTTCTGATAACAAAAGATAAAATATTTTATACTAAAAGTTAGCGGGTTCTGCTTAGTTACCTGATTATTAATTTAAATCTATTTCAAAGAATGCTGACTTACTGAGAAGATAAATCCAGTGAAAGTCATATACAAGCTAACAAAACACAAAAATCAACAACAGAGAAAACATCATGAAGTATGACAATGGTCAAAAGCCATCTCCATTGGAAGGCTATAAAATGGACCAAGTGTGAAGCATGCGCTGTAGTTCCCACTTCCTGGAGCCGAAAGCTGGAGATGCATGAGTGCAAGAGCTGCATGGGCTATGATGAGTCTGTCTCAACATCTGTCTAAAATCTGTCTAAAATCTAGAAACATAGAAGTACAAAGCTTCATAGGAACACAGGAGATGGTACCATTAGGCATGGAAAATAGCATGTATTTAAAATACAGAAAACATCATGAATGGCTTTATAGTCATGTTTTTGAAGTTTAGAGAAAAATCCTATAAAACTTATATAAATCCTATAAAATGTACATAAATCCTAGAGAACATATTTTTTATACAAAAGACTTTATATTATTAAAAATCCTATAGTATTTTCAGTTAATGCAATACATTTAAATCCCTCTTGAAGAAGGCACTTTCCTGGATAATCATCTCAAATGTTTCAGAAACCCCAGTCTCACACAGACCTTTCTAGGGATAAGAGTGAGTATTCCCCGGCTGTTTTGAGAGGGTCCAACTCTAATGCTAAACACATGCAGCAATAGAAAGAGAAGTACAACCTAGTTCCCCTCTTACTCCACTTATAAATATTCTAAACATGTTTGAAACAAACAAAGTGTAGCACACATGAACATTTTAAAGATACATTTATATTTATATGTATGCGTGTATATGTACACCATGTGCATGCTGGTATCTATAGAGGCCAAATGAAGTCATCGGGTCCCATGGAGAAGAAATTCAATGAGACATTTTGAGCCCCTGTGCTCCTCTCAATGTAGGTGCTGGAACCAAACCCAGGTCTCCTGAGAGAGTACCAGCAAGGACTTTTAATCTCTGGCCCATGTCTCCAGCCTCTGTGACAAAATATTTTGCGATTTTTTTTGTCTGAGAATGTTTAATTCTTTATCGTCTAGAAACCCACTGAGATGGGTAACATTGACAACTTGAAAGGCCCTAGAATTGCTGAAGAGACATGCCTGTGATGTCTAGATTAGTTTAATTGAAGTAGGAAAATATATTCCAACTACTAGTGGCATAATTTCCTGGGCTGGAGTCCTGGTCTGAATATGAAGGAGAAAAGGATTTGGGTGCTCTGCCTCGGTTCTCCTTGTTCATATGGACACAATGTGGTCAGGTACCTCCACCCCTGCCACCCTGCCTCCCTATCATAGTGTATTATATCTTTGAACCATTTTGTCCCCAAGCTGCTTCTCGTTAGTCTTCCCTAGTAGGCAGGGGTAGAGTGGAGTTCCCAGGCTAGATAAATGGGTAGAACCCCATTCTTGTCACTTGGACTTGCCCCACAGAATCTTACACGTTTCTTGCTGTGTAACAGTTATATTGTTATGCCAATATGTCCTTTTGTCAAATGAGGCCATCAGCATTTGGCAATGACTCCATATGCTGAGTCCTCTCTCACCAAGGCTGGTCACTAAAGAGCCATCAAAGAACAGCTGAAGTAAAATAAAACGAACAGAACCCAGAAGTGCTGAGCACACTCCGGACAAAGTCAAACACATTGGCATTGCCCAAGGCGCTAATGCATCTCAAGGGCCATGGGAAAACTAGAAGTGAGAAATGCCCAGATGTCAGGAAGAGTAGCACTGTTCAGAGCCCATAGTGTGGGTTAAGTGTTATGCCCAAGGAAGCCAATATTTTCTAAGTTCTAAGGTAGAGTCAATTCTCAGAGACATGGCAATACATTCAAATAAGAAAGTTGGGCATGTGAGGTGTGACCTGTTAGAGAGTGCTTTGTCTAGAATGTAGAGAGACTCACATCCACATCTCTATGTGTGTCTCTGCCTTACCTACATCAGGCATGGGCAGAAAGCAAAAGCTAAACATGTTGTGTTCTGAAATAGGAATGCACTGTGACCCTCTCTGAGATGATACTCTCTGAGACTAGGATTCAATACGTGAGAGTAGATGACAAAGCAGTGATAGATACTGTCTCCATGAGACTTGGATATAAGGAAATGTGACCCAAATAGCCAAGCATGTTCACCACCACCACCACCACAACCTTCTCTCCTTCATACGCAGTATTTGTTCTTTATGGGCAATCATTGCAAGACAGAAGAAGCCAACACAGGGAAGTAAAGTACGGAAAACTCTTATCTTAAATCAAGACCAAGTCTTTCCAGAAGCACCACCCTCAGGGGAATCCAAGGCCACTTCTTCTCTGGCCCTGATTCACTATTTGACATTAAACTGGACTTACCTGAAATTAGTCCCAGAGGAGGGTCCTTCTGTCACTGAGTTCATATGCTTGGCCCCTGCCCAGTACCACTGGGGAAACAGTCACTAATGCCGTGGTATCTACCCATAGAACTGCTGGTTGACTCTGCATGGGGTAGCACTGGTTGGAGTCACAGCTCTTGAGGTGGCATTAGACAGAGGCGGGGTGGCATTAGACAGACTCTGTGTGGTCATGGAAAGCAAGACAGCCTCTATTCCTGGAATGTCTTGATTGAGCCTGCTCACAAGCCCTTTTCTCCAGCCTCTATTCAAAGGTAAGACTCAGCCTAAAGGAACTAACCACTCTGATTTCCTTTGCCATTCCCCACTCAATCTTCCCTCCATGGAAGATTTCTTTGGACCATTCCTTCTTCATTCCTTTGACCATTGCTGCACCAATCTCTCTCCCTCCCTGTTGCTAATGATTTGCTCAGTCCTTTAGCATGCCCCTAGAAGGCATGTCTTCCAACTCAGTCTGAGATCAGCCCTAAGAACAGGTTCATTATTTCCTTGTGTTCCCAAGTTATTCTGGTGGTGAACACACAGCTTGAACTCTGGAAGTCTGATTACTGATTCTCTGTTTTGCACAGGCTCATCCTTGTCCCTACAAAGCTATAATAGGTATATTATATTCCAAAGGTGCCTGTTTTGTCTGCATAGGTGATGAGTAGGTTGGTAGATAGATTAGATAGATAATAGATGTTAAACAGGTAGATAGTAGGTTAAGCAGATGGATGGATAGATAGATAGATAGATAGATAGATAGATAGATAGATAGATAGATTTGATGGATAATGGAAGGATAGATAGATAAGAGGTAGATAGAGGATAGATAGAAATTGATCATCAATATATAATAGACAGGTACATATACATAGAAACACACAGATATATAGGTAACAGACATAAATAGGTCCGTGGAGCAGAACATGCTGGCACATACCTAAAATTTCAGAATTTGGAGACTAAGGTAGGAGAAAGGTTAGTCTAGGTCCTGTATTATTCTTTCTTCCCCTGATAGCACATTTGCTCTAAGTCTCTATCCTCTGAATCTTACAAGCTGTATATTGCCCATGTAACTATAAAAGTAATGACCTAGCAGTAAGAGCCAGCAAGTGGCCTCCAGCTTCCTCCACTCCTCCAGCCCTTAGCCCTGTCACATCCATCAATTAGCACCTGTCCTCCAACCCATTTCAAAACAGGAAGACAGACATGCATCATGTCACATCCAAATACATCAGTGGCACTGCACAGACAGTGAGCGGGTGTACAGGGCATCCTGGTACTTTTGGCTGCCTGGGTCCTCTTTGCATTTGGTAAGCAGGAGCACAGTCTATCCAGCGAATCACCAGCCCGGATGAGCTGAGGATCTGGGAATCATGTCCTTACACACTGGGGCTTTCTTTTTTTTTTTTTTTTTGTCTGTGGGGCAGCTTTATGAATGCAATGGTATTTATACATTTGATTTTCAGAGACACTACTCAATTGACTTTGAAAGTCCATGACAATTCTGTCACACCCACCGAAAGTCCTTAGGAGACCCTTCCTTTTGGATGCCTTAGGGGTTTTCATTTCTTAGTGTTTTGTTTGGGTTCCTTTTGTTTGTTTGCCAGTCCGAAATTCACTGTAGCTTTGATCCCCACTTCACTCACTCAGAGCCGAACCCAGAAACTTCATATCTACTCTCTTACATTTCCCCAGGTTATTCATAATGTTTCAAGAGACATTTATATATGACAGGAGGTAATCTTCTGTCATGTGTGTTAATAATGTTTTTTACATCATTTGATTTCTGTTCACCAATTTTTCACCACACAAAGATGTTTAATCTTTATTCAATAGGGAATGTCCAGGTTTTCCTTTTGCCCACATTAAGTCTTTGATTTACATGTGTTTTTCAACTCAGTTCATTTGCCAAAGGCTTGCTGGTATTTTAGAAACTGTAAAGTTGTCGTTCTCACCCACAGCCCCTCGTATTTTCAGCAAGCACAGAACCACTCTCATCTATTCTGGCTGGCTTTGTTTTTCCTTTTCTCATTTAACAACCTTTATGTATCAAATCTGGCAAGTCTATTAAGACTGTTATTGGGGGAAAAAAGTTCATCTGGAAAGGGAAAATAGACCAGAAAACGCTGGGTATAAATTTTGCACTTTCCCATGAGTTAAAGAATTTTAACTTTGGGTGGGCTTCACCTGCATTGCACTCCGACTACTGAATAAATGTTGCAGTATCTGTGGAACCCAATTTTCCCTATACCTGGCAGCAATGTATTCTATTTCTCTTCCCACTTCACATCTCAGAAACATTGGCCCATAGACTAGGAATAGGAGAAAGAGATTGTGATTGACATACTTAGTGGAAGAATGGCAAGATGTCAAGGGAGAGAAGGAGCTGGCATTCCGTACACCAGGAGAAAATGTGGGAGTCTGTTGAGTGCAAGGAATATTTAACGCTGATAAAGCTAAATAATTCAAATCCAATTGGGGCTTGAATAATAACAGGAAACATAATGATTGCTAATTATAGAAGATACAATTGAATTGTTTTGTTTTCCCCTCTAGTTATCCAAGAATTACATTAAAAGATGACGAAAGTACAGATGGTGAGCTGTCTATCTAGAGAAAGATAGATAGACAGGCAAACAGACAGATGATAGATAGATAGATAGATAGATAGATAGATAGATAGATAGATGAGAAGTATGTATAGAGAGATGGAAACTGATTAAATAGGTAGAGAGTAAGTATATTAGGTAGGTAGATGATAAAGCATTATTGGTATATAAGTAGATAATAAATAGGTAGATAAGATTAGATAGATAATAGATAAATGTTTATAAGGTGGATAGCTAAGTAGATATCAGATCAAACACAAATAATCACTAGATAGTAGTTAGATAAAGTCATGCAAACTCATAGATATATAGAAATATTGAGCCATGGTGGCACACATTTTTAATGCTAAAGACTGAGGCTGGAGGATAGTGAGCTCAAGACCTTGTCTCTAAAAAAAAGGTACACACATACATAGATACAGACAGAATATAATATTCAAGAGACAGGTACTCTAAAACATTATAGTTAGTACTGTGGTTTTAAATAGTACGTTGGATTGTAAAAAGCAGTTTTCCCCAATGGCTCTGATGAAAATTGGTGAGCATGGTTTCATCCAAGAGGTGGGACATTGAGCTGACTGTCCTGTTTGTAGATCTGTGACTATGTCAATCACTTGCCCATGCCAAACACAGCATGGAGATGGCTGTGGGAGTGGCTGTGGCTATTCCAAAACTGGAAAATGGCATCTCTACTTGAAGAGTAGTTTAAATGGAGGACCTTTATCCCCTTTGCAGGTAAAAGGCTACAGATAGACTGTAGAATCAGTGCAGGTAGGCTAGGGCTCAGTTGTCAGTGCTTCTGTAGATATCTCAGTCTGTGCTTCTGTAGATATCTGCTTTCCTAGTCTGCATTAATTATGTTTATTTGCATTGTTTTTGCTTAATTACATGTTGTGTTGCTTGTATCTTGCTGTTTCTGGAAAAAAAATGGCACTTAATGATGTGAAAGTAAACAGGCACCTGTCAGGAGTTGACAGTCTGTTGATTTATGTAAAATGAAGCCAACCAGATGTTCTAGCATACACTTCAGTGAGAACTAAAGAATTCTAGGAATACAATACTGCTCTTAATGCACAGGTAAAGACCCTTAAGAACACATTTATCCAGGAATATTTCTGTAACCCACCCTTCAGCCAAGGGTTCAGAGCCCAGGACATAGCCAGACAGCTGAAGTTTACCAGCCTTGCAGCCCAAACTGTCTAGATGAAGAGGTAGAAAATGTTGCCCATGGAGCAGCTGTTCCTGGAGTAGGCTGAGCCTTCTGCATTGAAGCCTTAGAAGCCAAGAGTGGACACTTGTTATTCCCAGGGGATGCTGTCCACTGCTGGTTCTGTGCATGTCACAGCCAAGGGCAGAGCAGACATTTAAGCCATTGTCCTCATTAGGAATTGGTGTATCTATGCATGCAGTTTTCTTTACAATACTGAAGTTCATTGCCACAGTGGTCACCACATCTTGGTTCATTGCTTTGGGTGAAAGGCCACTCACACTCTTCAGATCAGCCTATTACAAAAGTTCAGACCTCCCCAGGTTGAGTCTCCAAGGTACAATTCTGGTTTGGGATTTTAGTGAGCTTTGAATCTTTCATTTATGACTAGAGTATGTTTGTGTGTGAAAACATAAATACATAGCAAAATCAAAACAAGCTTGCATCTTTGGCAAGGTAACTGCAAGTCAGGAGTGATTGGTGACCATCCATGTTCCTTTTTGTTGTCTAGATGTTCACTGGCAAAGATGTGGTCCTTGCTAGATTGTTAAGTATATTGGTGTTTTATGGCTAGATGTACCCTGTTCTTGTGATAATTCAGGTTCCTGAGGTCAAGGTCATCGGTAGAAAGCTGGAAAGAACATACACTCTTATTAGCAGGAAGTGTACATACAACTGTGTATAATCTTGTCCTTTTTCTTAACATCCTTCCTCTTTTGCAAGTTCTTCTCTCAGAAGCACAAATGCCACTTTCCTTGTAGACCATTTGGACTCCAGTGACAGAGAAGAGCCTTGTTCTGCTGGAGAACTTGGAGCCTCCATGTGGGGCCCAGAGCGCATTCGGGAAGAGAGGACGCTGAGCATCAGTATGCAAATGAACATATCAACAGTCTGTCTTGTCAAAATCTATTGTGTCACAATTATTACCACAAGTCCCACTTTGCTGCCAGGGATTTTATATCCTTGACAGCTACAAGAAGATGAGATCTTCCTCCCCACATCCCTCCCCTTTTTCCTTTCAGGCATATGGCATACCAGCCCAGCAGGGTGAATCAATATACAGTGAGCCACGCCATTAGATGCAGCCCGAGGAACTGCACTACACATCAGTGAGAATCTTAAAGGAAATAGTGTCCCAAAGCGAGCCAATCTGCTTTCCCACCTGGCCGTCACTGCTTTGCTAGGGAGCCTTTCTCTTGACCTGGGAAAGGTGTCCCAATACCTGTCCCTCCTGTTTGTCTGAGACATTGCTGCCAGTAGCAGCTTTGGTAAACCAGAGATGAGCCTTATCCCAGGCACTGAGGACATGGCGCAGGACAAGGGTAGCTCATGGTATTTAGCCCAGATATTTGTACTAACAGAAACTTCTTTCAGCCAACCCCAGAATGATCTGATCTTCCATGTGTCGATAGTTTTACATTTCAGGGAGAACTGGAACAAAATAAAATAAAATAAAATAAAATAAAATAAAATAAAATGTAAACATATGCAAATTTAAGTCATGGATATTTTATTTCTGTAAAGTTATTAATTAGCTATCATTTTATCTTCAAAGAATTCTTCTAAACATCTCAAACTCACTTATTTTTTCCTCAGTGTTTTCCTATGTGTGTGTGTATACTCTCACATATGTGCAGGTACACACACACACACACACACACACACACACACACACACATACACACACACCTCTTTACCAACATATTTACCTGTACAGCAAGCAAAGCTTTGCATTTGGAAGGATCCCTTCAAAGGTGTTAACATCTGTTCTTGAGTTTCATACCCCACCCCCAGGAATTCACAGATACATTATTTTGTCTAACTATAAAATGAAGAGACTGAATTAATCACTTCTGGATCCTATTGGAGAGCTCGGAGAGCTTAATTTCTAGAATTGCTGAGAAAAGTCTTAGAGGGGAATGAAGAAGAAACCCGGGGTCCTTCCTCCTCTAACCTGGTGGTTCTCAGCCTCCCTAATGCTGGGATCCAAAACACAGTTTCTTCCCAGTGTGGTGACCCCACAACCACAACATTATTTTGTTCCCTTTTCATAACTATAATTTTGCTACTGTTATGAATTATAATGGAAATATCTGAAGAGCTCTGTGAAAGGGTCATTGACCCCTAAAGAGGTTGTGATCCACAGGATGAGAACCACTGTTCTAATTCCTCTTTGTGTGCTCTGCCCAAAGGTTGGGGAAAAAAACCTGCTGTTGATGTGTTTGGTGAAGTGGCAGCAAGTGTACGGCAGAGCCCCTCTTGTTCTGTCTTCGGAGTCTGTGTGGTGTCCTTGAGGACAGCATAGGCCTCCTCTTCTGATTTCCCACTATCTGAAATAGCTGAAAGCTTGCAGTGCCGATTTTCTGTTGGATTGCAGGTCCCTACAGACCCTGCTTCTCACGCTGGATACCTCTCTGTCCTAGCTACTTAACTGCTACAGTAATCACCACCATGATCAAAAGCTACTTAGAGACTAAAAGGTTTATTTCATCTTACAGGTTGTAGTCTCTCCTGGAAGAAAGCCAAGGCAGGAACTCAGGCAGTCACTTGAAGCAAAAATCATGAAGGCATTCTGTTGAATGGCTTACATGACTTGGCTTATGCTTAGCTAGCATTCAAACAGCCCGAGATGAGATCCCTTGCTTAGGGATGGCACTGCCTACAGTGGGCTGATAATCTTATCTATATCAATTAGCAACCAAGAAAATGCCCCTCAGACTTGCCAGCTGGCCAACCTGATTGAGGCAGTCCTTCAGTTGAGACAAAAATAACCTTGAACTGTGTCTAATTGAGAGCAAATGCTACTTGGGAGACTCGCGGCCTCCTCACTGGAGGTTGGGGTCCTGGGTTCTTATCTCTAAGCAGCTCTCTGGAACACTTTCAGTGATTACTACTCTAAGAATTTCAGGGACCCTCTTGCCTTCATTAGTTTTAACTCTCAGTCACTTCTCAGCTTCTTATTGTCTTTGTTTTCTTTCAAAATTTTCTGGGGTCCCATCCTCCAGCTCCTCTCTGAATTCCTCAGCTCCCTCGGAGCTGCAGAGTGAGGAGTCAAGGGCACACAGGTATCATACTCAGCTGTGTTCTAGCTGCCAGGAACCAAGAGTCAGAGCTCCAAACACCACCAGCTCAGCCTGCTCTCCTTCTGGTGAAGACCACAGGAAGACTGTTCATCAGGGAGAAGGCTTTAATGGTTCTGATGTTGTAATAATCTGGTAAAAGGTACACAGGTGAGCCTACAGGGACTGGGTCAAGTAAAACTCAGTCAAGTAAGACTGGGAAGTATTAGGCTTAGATAGACAAATAAAGTCATGCCTATACTTAGACTGTAATTCCACCGATTATAATGCGCCAGCCACAGGCTCTCTGTCTTGTCTCTGGGAGGCGCTCCTTATTCTGTCTGATGAGAACAGCTATCATCCAGAATTGAGGTCACAGAGGCTTGTCTTAACCAGAGTGCATTCTTCCAAAAGCCTGGGCAGTTTGCATGGCAGGGTTGTAACTGGAACAAGGGCTCCTGAAGCAGGAATTCTGGCCTCTCGATGTGGTGTTCACAGTATCCCTTGAAGCTAGAGTGTAGGTTCCTTGGATTGATGGTGGAGTATTCAAAATAGCTGGACTTCCCTGAGAGCTTCTGTTGACACTTGCTAAAACTCCCAGGAAAAACCAAAGGGTGCATATAATAAGAACCCAGAACACAACATTCTTCTTGGTATTTAATGTTGCTTCTTACTCCTAACCACCTGCCCTCAGGGATGAGTCTGTGCTGGAACTACACTCAACCAGGAAATCACTTCAAATTCCTCACAGCTGAACACACCTGGCTGTTTCCTTCTTCCCTGTGTTCGCTGTACCTACCCCACAGTCTGCTATGTGCACACTAAGAGTATCAGATATCTGATTGATTCATTTGGGAAGAGCTTACATTTTAAAGTAGTTATACAGAACAGTAACATGAGAGCAGTAATTTAACAGACTTATACCCAGCAAGTTGTTCCCATCTGGGTTATTCCCTCAAGTAATATGTCCATAATCTTCTATTATGATGTCTCACGCTTCCTATGATAAAGGAGCGTGACAAAATCAGAGATAAATGAACAAGTACTAGCCAAGTTGTAGCCATACTCCCCTGTCTACTTAAAGACTTACTCAAAAGCTTATAAAGATAGTTGAAGATTTAGGGGACAAAAAACGATGAGGACATCTACCAAGAGCAAAACTCACTCACCAGAAATGAAACAGGTTGAACTAGGACTCACAAAAGATGTGAGCATCTTACCAGTGAGTGTTGTAATGTCTTCCTGAAGCCCCCAGTCTTATTCCTGAAACAGGCGTGAGTTTGAATGGCCATCTTCTCAAGTATATCCATGTAAAATGTATTAGTGGGTACTTGGTAAATCTCACTTAGTTTGGGTATAGTCCTTATACAGTTAATGTTGTTTTAAATTCATTTTATACTTTAAGGAATACTACCTAACAGCTGGACAGATGGCTAGGGGTTAAGAATGTTTTCTATTCTACCACAGATTCTAAATTCAAACCCCAGCACTCACCTCACATAGGGTGACTTACAACAACCTGTGATCCCAGCTCCAAGGAATACAATAATACAATAATAATAATGGCCTCTTCTTCTGGCTTCCATGGGTATCCATACACACACACACACACACACACACACACACACACACACACACTAATAAATGAATATATATATATATATATATATATATATAATATTCTACTCCGAAATGCCAACCAGGCTCCGTACCCAACATGTCACATGTAACTTTGTCTTGTGGTCATTGTCCTTCACAGACATCTATAGCATCAGGAAGTCAGCTAATTGTGCATCAACAATCCACAAAGACAGATTTGGAAAAGATATTGTGTTAACTAAAGGAAAAAAAAATGTATGTTGGCAGAGACCTCATATGAAAGCAGCATAAAGAAGAAGGATTGGAAATCCCTGACACAACTGTGTGTCTGTAATTAGTAGGATATATAGCAATCTCCACTGAGAGGCTGCCTCTTCCAGCCCATTAAATACAAAATAGCATTCCAGAAACAAGAGCAGTATCTATGAAAACAACAGACTAACTCCATCTCAATGAGCGTCTACAGGGACATAAAGTTTGAGTAAGTTATGACATGGCTACAAAATAGAATATCAGACAGCCATTAAAAATGAAGAAGGCTTTTGTGAATAAAAGAAAAGGAAACAGAGTATGACTGGTGTATGGGGGGGGGCTGGAGATTGCTCATTGGTTAATGGTATTAGCGTCTTTGTTCCTGGCACTACTTGGTAACCCACAAACACTCATAACTCTAGTTCCAAGGCATCTGGTAACTTTATCAGACTTCTGAGAGTACCAGGAGTGTGAATGGGACACATATATACACTCAGGCAAAAAAAAAAAAAGCCTCGTATGCATAAAATAAAATAAATAAATCTTTTTTAAAAAATAGTGTATGTTACCTTAAGAACAGAAGCAAGATAAAGAGGAACACAGCTGACACATGCACACAAGTGTGCTTATGCAGCCTTCTAAAAGAAAGGGTATCAAATCAGAATATATATAAAATTTTATTTAAGAAAACTACAGGCCAGAAGTGGATTAAAATGGTTTCTCGTGAACAGAATGGGTGGCTGGCTGGCTGGGCTGTGAGCGCGCGGTGCACAGTAAGTATTTTTAATTTATATTTTCACTATTTCATTTACTAGCTTTGTAAAATAATTTACATCATCAAATTAATTACAAAGAAGTTTAAGAAGAATTAATATATGTATGATATAGTTGTTCTACTTTCAGTAACCGAGTCTGTGGAGTTGCTGAACACTGCATTGCTGGCTCTCAGAGACACAAGCTACAGTTATCTAGAGAAGGGGATTTCAGTTGCGAAGATGACTCCATAAGATTGACCTATAAGATTGGCCAAGACTTTGGAGCAGTCTTGGTCAATAGTTGATGGAGATAGACTGTGCCTATGAGGACAGGGACATTCTTGGGCAGATGATTTTGAGTTGACTAAGGAAGCTTTCTTCCATGACTTCTGCTTCAGTTCCTGCCTCCAGGTTCTTGCCCTGATTGAATTCCTGTCTCGACACTCTTTCCTGATAGACTGTTACCTGGAAATATAAGATGAACTAAACACTTTCATCCTTAAGTTACTTTTGGTCATGGTGTTGTATCAGAGCAATAGAAAAGTCCCTAAGATAAACACTGACCTGTAAGCAGAGATGCTCTCTGTGGTCTCATTTCCTCAAAAGCCCTAGACATCGTGCCTCCTCTCTCCTCCAGCACCAATCCCAGAGAGCCACAGGGAAAGGGTTAACAGTTGGTTTTCTCTCCATGAATGACCATTTCTCTTCTACCTAGAATCAGGTGCAGTATGGTGATTTGAATAAAAAAAATGTCCCTCATAGTCTTGGGCATTTGGTCACCCACTGGTGACACTGTTTGAGAAAGCATAGGACATGTGGCTTGGGTGGAGGAAATATGTCACTGCAGGTAGACTCTCATAGTAGAAAGCCTGGAATGCTTCCTGTTCATTCTCTTCACACATTTATAAGGAATGTGAGCTCTCAGCCTTCTGTTCCAGCTGCCATTCCTGCTGTCTGCCCACCATCACAGTCTCTCTTAACCCTCTGGAACTGTAAGCTCAAATAAACTTTCCTCTACAAGCTAACTTGGTCATTGAGTTTTATCACAGCTGTAGCAAAATAACTAGTACATTGAGCAAGAATATTGGCTGGCAGGCAAGCCAGCTCAGCTAGTAGATAGCCAGCTAAGTAGAGGGCTAGCCAAAGGAGCCCAGGCACATAGAGTGTTTACAGGGTTTGTGGTCCACCCCACCTTTAGTACCAACTCAGGGATAAGTTCAGCCCTCCAGGTAATGTGCCCCTTGCATGATGTCCAAAGTTGAAGCAGAATTTGGGGCTTTCTTCCCCTCTGCAACCAGGCATTGGGTGTGATAAACTTTGGACAAGGCCCTTCTCTCCAGCTAAAGGCTGTTTCTAGAGATGACTGTGAACTGCTTATAGTGGCACTCCAGGACACCCAGGAAATCAACATCCCACCGTGTCCTGAGGCACACAGTAGTTGACACTATGCAATTCTAGCCTGGACAGCTGGAGTTCAACCCACCAGGCACTCTACAAGGCACCCGTGAAATGTGAGCAGTGTCGACTTAGTCACACTGACTTCCATGCGTCTATGATTCTAGCTGAGCCTGAAATGCTACTAAGAAGGCGTGCATGACTTTTAACAATCTGAAATCCAGAGTAAAGGAACAGGAGCCTGGCAGTCTCAGAATGTATAACCTAACTTATGCCTTATAAGAGTGTGTGCAACTGGGTCAGAGGTCATTCTGGAGTACCCAAGGGTAAGCAATGAGTATGGCTGGTGTACTTTCAAAAAGGCATAAGATAAGAGCTCACATCCAGGTGGACATGTGTGGAAACAGAGTCAGAGCATGGAGCCATATAGTCAAGAACTTTACCTAGACCCCAGCAGCCGAGAGAGGCAAGGAGGGCTCTACTTGGATTCAGAGGGACCACTAGACTGTGGACACCTTGACTCTAGACTCCTGGCCCCAGAACTGCAAGAGAATTCACTTCGGGGCTTTACCAGGCTTTCGTTATATCCTTCTTTATCAGTCTTCAGAAGTGCTAGGGCAGAAGCCTGAAGCTACACTTTAGATCTCTCAGCAGTGTGTGACTGAAAGCGGCAGAGTGGAAGTCTCAGGAAAGGACAGGTAGGGACAGAGTGAGCTTGAAGAAAGACAGAGTTGGGGAGACTGGCCACCCAAGTTACAGCATCCATGAGTGTGGCAGCTTTGCTTAGGCAAAGAGAGAGCTGAAGACACTAGTGGAAGTGAAAGATCATGGGGAAATGGGGCTGATAGATTCTTTATAACCTATCTGAAAGGCTAATTAGAAAGTCAATAGTTATCCTTCAAGGAGTGGCAGGGACTGTGCCCAGTGCTGGCATGCGTCTCTCTCCATCTCAGAGTGCTGCCTACCCTTGTTTGTGATGCAACAGGCGCTCTGACATCCGTTTCCTCCCCTTTAAAATGTAGCACAGATCTATTTAAAACAATATTAGTCTTGGCATGGCTTAGCTCTTGTGTACGCGCCTGTCAAAGACATGAAAGAGGAGGAAGAGGGAAAACGTCCTTGGCTCAGACTATCCCTGATTTATGTGACAAAAGTCCGCATCTGCCAATGTTTGCTGAGGAACGGGGCAAGCTTGGATCGCATCATGCAATTTGTAAACATATTTAAATGGAAAGAAAATGTGTTACTTATGCTCTGCCTCATGAATGTTCTTGAGTCTGGATTGGAAGTCAGGAAATAGTGTGGGAAGAGTCTTAAAAGCCTTGCAGGACCCCAGGGAGGAGAAAGCAGCAGTTGCCTTCTGTTTGTGGTGCTAGTGCTTGTGTGTGTGTTTGTGTGTGTGTGTGTGTGCGCATGTGCGTGCGTGCATGTGCAGGTGTACATCTGCATGTTTTCACATATGTGCATGAGTATGTGTGCATGTGTGTATGTGCACATGTGTGTATGTGTGCATGTGTTTTAGTGTGTTGTGTACATATATGTGTGTGTTCATGGGGGACAGAAGTAGCGTGTTCCCATGTACACACGAGGCTCCCTCAGGTGTCGTTGCTCCTCCTCAGGAGCTGCTCACTTTTCTTTTTATTCAGAATCTCTCCATGTCCTGAGGTTCTCCCATTAAGCAAAGCTCATAATGGTTCCCATTATTGAAGGCTCAGTCCACAACGCAGCATGTAAACTGTCTACCCTATCCTCCTACTTAGGTAGTACAGAGATTGACTACAAGGAGGCAGAGCTTTCTGGACCATGCAGGGCAGGGGAGCTTCACACAGGAACTCACAGCATCTGTGGCAGCACACACAAGACCTGGGCAAGCCCAAGCCAGACCAAATCCCTCTCCCAATAGAGAGGGGAGTGAGGCAGGAAGTCCTACCACTTGCCAAGGAGCTGTTGGGAATTGATAGCTGTTGGGTAAGGTCCATTTTCTCTAAGAGTGCAATCCCTGGTAAGTCAGCTACACTCTATCAACAGATAGCCACATATCCAAGAATTTCTGGACAGACAAATTGGTCTTGATGGGAGGAGAACAGAGGACCAGTAGCTGGGTGGGTAGGGAAGCAGGGGTGGATTTGGGAAGACTTGAAAGAGGAAGGGTAATATCAAAGCACATTGTATAAAATTCTCAAAGAATTATTTTTGTAAGATTTCCTATGTGATAAGCCTTGCCACAAAGGGAAATTTTTCTCCATGGTCACATCAGGATCCTGAAATTTTATGCCTTCTGGTGTTCCTTGAAACTTGTGAACAGCCAGATGAAATCACTCTTCTACCAACAGACATTTGGAAAACACAATGTCAAACTGTCCAGCACTCAATCTTACAGCTTCTCCATAACACTGATTTACATCCTTTGATGTTCTAAAGGACCCAGCTACAGACAGGATACAGCAAACACAACTCTAAAAGGCCACATTCAGTAACGCATACAGGCATGATACCCCAAACACCATGCCAAATAGCTAGGTTCAGGACCATGTAGTGGTACATACACCCTTCAGTCAAATGTTCCCTGAACTTCTGTGCTCCAATACAGGCCCAAGGATGAAACTCACCATTGATTTCCTGGATTTCTGAGATTTACAGTATAAACTTCTACCTTTGTTCTACCCCAAGCAATCTGTGTTGTTCTGGGAAGGGACCCAGAACAATGTGAAGGTTTATTCTGTGTTTTCTGTGATGTTTTTTTATCTGAATATTCACTACACTGTGGGGTGTGTGCATAGTATGGGACGGTGTTCTAGAGATACATTTGTTCTTGGCATCTGTCCCATGACTTTAAGTGTGCTTTCTGCTTGTGAATTTATGTCTTCTGAGTCCTTCCCAGAATGACACAGATTGCTTGGGGTAGGACAAAGGAAGAGGTTTGTGTTGTGAATCTCAGAAATCCAGGAAGCCAATGGTGAGGTCCATCCCTGGAGCTGTATCAGAAGGCAGCTGGAACCATCCTCAGCCTGGCATGGATTTCACCTTGAAGAACAAAAGTAAACAGAGAAAAAATTTTAATTCATCCTACAAGGCTGACTAGCCTTGGAAAACACAATTCCAAACCAGCCAGTTCTCCATCTTATCAATTCTCCTAACTTTACCATGACATGGCATTCTCTCTCTCTCTCTCTCTCTCTCTCTCTCTCTGTGTGTGTGTGTGTGTGTGTGTGTGTGTGTGCATGAGTGTATATGTGTGTACATGTGTATGTGGGTGTGCACAAGTGTATGTGTGCACAAGTGTATGTGTGCACTGTGTGTGTGTGTGTGTGTGTGTGGCATGTGTGGTATTGACATATGGTGTGTCTTTGTGTACACACATATATCATGTGCACACACATTGGTGTGGAGGTCAAAGAGTGACCTTGGGAGTTTCTTCCTCCATCTTTCTCTGCTTTATTTTTAAAAGCTCTTTGAACCAGAACTTGCCCATTGGTTAAACTAGCTGGCCAGCAAGCTCTGGGGGTCCTCTCTCTCCACCTTTCTAGCACTGCCATTACAGGCACATACACCCACCAGTTTTATGTGGAGGCAGGAGATTCCAACTCATGTCCTTGAGTGAGCACAGCACTTACCTCTCCAAAGGGGCTATCTCCCAGCTCATGCCCTCACTGTAGGTAATTCCCCAACTGAGCCATCTACCCATCCCTGTCAATGCTGTATATGAACACTATTCAGCTACTACATCTCTCCATGAACAAGTTATTTTTTCTTGGAACAATGGTATGAAGAAAAAACTTTCTTTTTAGATCCCAGAAAGTGCTCACAGATGTTAGAGACAAACAACTAAGCCTGAGACTATCTCTTCTAGTACACTGGCTTCCTTTTAGTATGGACCCTGATGCTTGGATCTCACCACAGGCCAATTAAGTTAGAACCAGAATCTCTGAACACTGTGTTTTGAAAAGTCCCCTAAATAGTCATTAAGAATTTAGGGTTAAGAACGTTGTTCTGGCAGAAGAAACTGCCTTCCACCCAGTTCCACATCATTGTCTAGCAAAAATCAACTCTTCTGTTCTTAGCATCTCATTCAAGGGTGGCTATGAACATTAAGTTAATTGACACTTGTAAGGGGTTCACAGCTGTGGCCAGCACAGTGCCTCCTCATGGAAATTGCTATCATTGGTGTACATGGTGTAGCATTATCTTGGTCATCGGGAAAGTACATTTTTGAGCAACTTGAGTGATCTTCAGTCTTTGAAGTTCCAACTTGGCTGATGACATTTTCTGATAGTGTCATCCTTGCTGGTGTCAACAGAAAGTCATAGAGAACTGTGAAAGGGAAGGTTAGGGGACGTGAGATAATCACAGCCCAGTTTTATGGAAATTCTTTGGTAATCATTTACCAGAGAGTGACCTTTAATGCTTTAGAACTCAATGTCCTCAATGCAAGCAAGGGACCAAGAACATGGTCCAGAACTGGCCGTCCTGAGTGTGATCAGGGGACCAAGAGCAGCATCAATATTCCCCTGGAAGAAGAGAATGAGCAACATTCTGAAATCCACATAACATTTTACTTTATAGAAAAGTAATTAAGTCTACAAACTTTCTACACTATTACAAGGCACCTATTTAACCAAACATGTCAGCCCTTCAACGTGGCATTACTAGGTGGGTTTTGTTGATACATTTTTTATAAGATTTTTTTTTTTTATAAATCTCCTTATGTGCCAAAAGTTACAAAATATTGAAATTAAGTAAACATATAAGTCTATTCCCAGGAACTATTCCATTTAATATGTTTCTTAGAACCTATTAATTGATCTGGATGGCTATTCTTATTTACATAATCCCTGAGCTTCTGAGAATTAAACTGTAAATGAAGAACCTGAAACCTTTTACACAGAGAGTGAACAGTGGGAACTGGTGGAAGTTCCTTTTCCTCCAAGGCTAGATGTTCTGAAAATAGGAGGAGCTGAGAGATGCTTGAGTTCTGACCAGGAAACTTAGGGGAAAGGTAAAATGTCAAATCAATAACACTATAAGTCTCCAGTTCTCTTATAGAGCAGTTCTATGGGGTCCTGGCCAAGAAGAATGCTAAATTGGACTTCATCAACACTTCAAGTAGGGTACCATTAAGACGGTAATTGGATAAATCACAGATTAGGGGGGAAAGCCTTTGCCATGCACATGACTGACAAGTCATTTGGATTCGGAACATGAGGAAGAAATCCTTGAAAAGCAAGGCAAACACATTAACAATGAAAACCATGCATGATGAAGCCTTAGAAATAACAAATGCATACAAGGTTAAAACAGCCGAGCAACAAAAGACAATATACTGAGTTGAAAGAAAGAAGCTCAACACAGAAGGAAATGTGCTGCTGCTTTCTCCCATATGTGGGAAGTGGAAGGGGACCTGTCTTAGTCAGGGTTTCTATTCCTGCACAAACGTCATGACAAAGAAGCAAGTTGGGAAGGAAAGGGTTTATTTAGCTTACACTTCCACATTGCTGTTCATCACCAAAGAAGCCAGAACTGGAACTCAAGCAGGAGCTGATGCAGAAGCCATGGAGGGATGTTCTTTACTGGCTTGCTCAGCCTGCTCTCTTATAGAACCCAAGACTTCCATCCCTGAGATGGTCCCACCCACAAGGGGCCTCTCCCTCTTGATCACTAATTGAGAAAATGACTTACAGTTGGATCTCATAGAGGCATTTCCCCAACTGAAGCTCCTTTCTCCGTGATAACTCCAGCTGTGTCAAGTTGACACAAAACTAGCCAGTACAATTGACCCCTTGTCAACTTGACACACAAATACTTCACTAGTAAGCCCCAATCCTTAGTTCTTATTCATCCCAAGATCTTAAATAACTTTTTAAAAGTCCCACAGTCTTTACATATTAAAAGTTCAATCCTTTAAAAATATCCAGTATCTTTTAAAATTCAAAGTATTTTAAAATTCAAAGTCTCTTAACTGTGGGCTTCAATAAAAAACAAAAATCAATCTCCAACCTTCCAATGTCTGGGATCCAACTCACGATCTTCTGGGCTCCTCCAAGGGCTTGGGTCTCCTCCAGCCATGCCCTTTGTAGCACACACCTTGTCTTCTAGGCTCCAGCCACCTGTACTCCACTGCTGCTGCTGTTCTTGGTAGTCATCTCATGGTACTGACATCTCCAAAATGCTGCTGTCTTCCAATGTAACTTGGCTTCAACAATAGCCTCTCATAGGCTCTCTTTATGGTGCCAAGCCTCAACTCCTTTGCATGACCCCTTCAGTCCTGGGCCATCAATTGCAACTGAGGCTTCACCAATGGCCTTCCATGGCGTCTCACAGTGCGAAACCTCAGCTGCTCTGCATGACCTCTTCATGCCTTCAAAACCAGTACCACCTTACAAATTACCAAGTCCCACCGCAGCAGGAGTACAACCTTGGCTATCTCTGGAACACAGTCTCTTTGTGCTTTCAGAAAACACTTCTCAGAAGATGTCATCTTAACGATGCTGGTCTCTTCTTAATCACCACTAATTTCTTAGCTCCAGCTAACCACCATCAATAGTCCCAGTAATGCAAAGGTTTTGCTTTAGTAGTTCTGGTATCTTGTTAATCACAGCTGATTCTTCAGCCCCAGCTAACCAAAACCACAGAATAATCAAACTCCAAAATAGCAATGGCCCTAAAAAGAGTCTTTAATTTTCCCTCTGAAATTTCATAAGCCAGGCATCCATCTTCTGCACTGTTCTCAGCATTATCTTCCAAGCTCCTACACAACATCTCACAGAGCTCTTAACACGGAATGGATCTTCTGGCCCAAAGTTCCAAAGTCCTTCCACAGTCCTCCCCCAAACATGGTCAGGTTGTCACAGGAATACCCCACTTCTGGTACCAATTTGTCTTAGTCAGGGTTTCTATTCCTGCACAAACATCATGACCAAGAAGCAGTTGGGGAGGAAAGGGTTTATTCAGCTTACACTTCCACATTGCTGTTCATCACCAAGGAAGTCAGGACTGGAACTCAAGCAGGAGCTGATGCAGAAGCCATGGAGGGATGTTTTTTACTGACTTGCTTCCCCTGGCTTGCTCAGCCTGCTCTGTTATAGAACCCAAGACTTCCATCCCAGAGATGGTCCCACCCACAAGGGGCCTCTCCCTCTTGATCACTAATTGAGAAAATGCCTTACAGTTGGATCTCATGAAGGCATTTCCCCAACTGAGCCTCCTTTCTCTGTGATAACCCAGCTGTGTCAAGTTGACATAAAACCTGCCAGTACTGGACCCATGAGAAGGAATGAAGATCTAAAGGGGGAGAGAGTAAGAGAGCATATTGGTTGATGGGAGTGGGTCCATAGGTCTACAGGGACATATGTTTGAATGCTTGGTTCCATTGCTGAAATTGTTTGGGAAGGACTGGAAAGAGTGTCCTTGTTGGAGAAGGTGTGTCATTGAGGGCCAGCTTTGAGGTTAGAAAGCTGGGGATCCATCCCATAATCAGCCACCAAACATAGACACGATTGCATATGCCAGCAAGATAGTGCTGAAATGCCTTGATATAACTGTGGGAGGCTATACCAATGCCTGGCAAACATGGAAGTGGACGCTCACAATCAGCTATTAGATAGAACTCAGGGCTCACAACGAAGGAGCTAGAGAAAGTACCTAAGGAGCTGAAGGGGTCTTCAATCCTATACGTGGAAGAATAACAGGAATTAATTAGTACCCCCAGAGCTCATGTCTCTAGCTGCATATATAAAAGAAGATGGCCTAGTTGGCCATCATTGAGAAGAGAGGCGCCTTGGTCATGCAGACTTTATATGCCCCAGTACAGGGGAACGCCAGGGCCAAGATGTAGGAGCGGGTGGGTAGGGGAGCAGGGAGGGGGGTGGGGGAGGGTATAGGGGACTTTTGGGATAACATTTGAAATGTAAATGAAGAAAATATCTAATAAAAATAGAAAAAATAGAAAAAAAGAAAAAAGAAAAGACTCAGGCCAATTCCTGTTAGCTGTCTTTGGCTCCAAATTCAAATCAAGATGTGAGTTCTCAATTATTCCAGTTGTCATGACTTTGCTCAGCCATCATTGACTCTAACCCTTTGAAACTGTTAGCTCCAAATAAATTCTTTCTTCTATAAATTTCCCTGATCTTGGTGTCTTATTACAGCAATAGAAAAGTAACTAGTGCAAGGGGTAATGGTGGGAGAAAAAGAGAAAATCTTAAGTGTACACACACACCCCATGAAAGCAGAATTGGGAAGAAGAAACCAGAGAAAAGTGGAAGGGATGAGAAAGAGTAATGGAGGGAGAAAATATGACAAGGTGCATTGGCATATCCTTATGAAAATATCATAGTGAAATTATTATTTGCATATAGATTAATTTAAAACACCAGATTCATATGAAATTTTGCTTAAAAGACCAGTAGATTCAAACGAAAACTTCTTCCTTTGCAAGTTTGCCTACACTGGTATACAGTCCTGTCATGGACATACCTCTAGTGAGGTGACCCTCTGCTCCCATCTACTGAGGCTGCCCTCTGCTCCCTCCTCACAGGAGACACATAGACTGAACAACCGATAGAGACATTCAAAGTTTTCTCAAAATGTGTGTTTTCTCAAGCATGTGTGTTTGCTCAACAACTGTCAGTTGAGGGCTCCTCTTGTGCCATTTGCTGTGTAGAGGATGGAGCAATGAAGAAGGCTGCCAGATGCCTTTGCTCTCAGTCTATCGCACTAACAGTGAGTGAGAAGGAGCTGGAAGGCTTCCTGTCCTCCTCAGCAGACAGGAGAAGCAGGTCTAGCTTCAAGACTGGCTGGTTGGCACTCCTCAGCAGACAGGAGAAGCAGGTCTAGCTTCAAGACTGGCTGGTTGGCACTCCTCAGCAGACAGCAGAAGCAGGTCTAGCTTCAAGACTGGCTGGTTGGCACTCCTCAGCAGACAGGAGAAGCAGGTCTAGCTTCAGGACTGGCTGGTTGGCACTCCTCAGCAGACAGGAGAAGCAGGTCTAGCTTCAAGACTGGCTGGTTGGCACTCCTCAGCAGACAGCAGAAGCAGGTCTAGCTTCAAGACTGGCTGGTTGGCACTCCTCAGCAGACAGCAGAAGCAGGTCTAGCTTCAAGACTGGCTGGTTGGCACTCCTCAGCAGACAGCAGAAGCAGGTCTAGCTTCAAGACTGGCTGGTTGGCACTTCTGTTGAGTTTGGAAGGCTCCAAAGAGTTGCTGGGCACGTACACTCAGGTCCTTCTTCTGAAGTATCTTTGCAGAAGGCCTTTAGGTACCAATGCCCACATTGTTCAGATTATGCGTGAAGAATGCAATTGAGACGCCTGCATTTAAGATAAAATATCACAAAAAAATTTTGCCTATCAGAATTTCTTTATGAGGATGTATTTTAACACTGTTTTATTTATCTCCCCATTTCTTCACTTATTCCTGTAATATTTTTTAAGAAAGTGAGGGGGGGAAAGATTTATGCTTTTATGCTTAAATTGATTAATTAGAAGCTTTGAATTCCTCACACAAAATCCTGCTCACTGGAGTTTTTTTTTTTTTTCCCTTTACCTTTGTGAATGATTGTAACTAAAATTAGGGAACACTATGTGTCAGAAGAACTACTATTTTCTCCCTTCTTTTGTCTTGGTTTGGTGAATAGCAATGATGACCTTGCAAAAACAAGCATTGGTTGGAAGAAGTGTGAATTGCAAAGCACATGTCACGTGAAAGTCACGATGTCCCCGCCACATCTTTTAATGCCTTTAAATCCCCTTGAACACCACAGGTCAAATGTAAATTTCATAGTGAAATGAGATTGAATAAATGGCCAACTCCTTGGGAAATCTGTCTTCCTTACCTAGCTCCACAATGCTTCCTCTAATCATGTCTAAGACACCACTTTCTGACAGTGCTTTCAAAGAATGTTTAACAGATTATCGTTTTCAAAAAGAAAAATAGACGGTAGCAGAGTTTCTGGTTAAAATCCTGTGATTGCATTTACTGAAGAGCATCAACAGTCAAATAAGGTCACATTAAAAAAAACTTGTTGAAAGAAACAGAAAATTTAATTGGAGGTATAGATACGATGATGTAATAATTGGAGGCAACCTTAGACATGGAAATAATGTCTTCCATAGTGGCCAAGATACCTAACAGATATACTTTCTTTGTTTCTAATTGCCCTCCCTCCTGGTCACCCCCTCTCATAGTCCTCCATGACCCCTCCCCTTCACCTCTAAGAGGGTGCCCCACAGGGTATACTTCCACCCTGGCTCATCACATCTCTACAGGATTAGGTGCATCTTCTCCCACTGAGGCCAGACAAGGCAGCCCTCTGCTACATATGTGCCGGAGGCCTCAGAACAGCCCATGTATGCTCTTTGGTTGGTGGCTCAGTCTCTGAGACCTCTCGGGATTCCAGGTTAATTAGCCTTGTTGGTCTTCCTTTGGGGTTTCCATGCCCTTCAGGGCCTTCAATCCTTCCCTCAACTCTTCCATAAGGAACCCCAACTTCCTCAGTCAGCTTCTGGGTAGGGTCTTTCAGGGGATAGTGATGCTAGGATGCTATATGTGATAGCGTAACGTAGTATCATTAATAGTGTCTGAGACTGGTACTCGTCCATGGGATGGGTCTCAAGTTGGGCAGGTCATCGATTGACCATTTTGGACACCTTGTTGCTAATCAAAGGTGTGGGCCATGACAGAAGTTCAGTGGGATGGTTAAGGATTTGTCCCTCAAATTATTGTTTTTCCTAGAAATATCAGATAAGTCATTCAATCATCATAGTGCTCTCTTCTAACTAACTTTCTCTTTACATGATAGGCTTTCATGGGCATAAGATAATATCCACATGATAGCTGATCCTGGTTGTCAGTGTGACACACCTGGGAAGAGGAAACCTCAGTTGAGGTCTGCCTCTATCAGTCTGGCCTGTGGACATGTCTGTAAGGTATTTTTAATTGCTGTTGATGTAAGAGGACCCAGTCCACTGTGGGCAGTAACATCCCATAGGTGTACCTTAGGGGTATAAGAAAGGCAGCTAACTGTGAGCCTGGGAGCAAACCAGGAAGCATCTTTTCTCAGTGGGCTTCATTTCTTCAGTTCCTGCCTTCAGGTTCCTTCTTGAGTTCCTGCCCTTACTTCCCTCAGTGATGGACTATCATCTGTAAGCCAAACAAACGCTTTCTCTCCATGTTTTAGTCAGTGTTTTATCACAGTGGCAGAGAAATGAGCTAAGATAGCATGTTTCCCCCTGATTTTCTTGTTTTTGAGGACACATATCCTCTCAACTGTTATGTTGGAATGGAATCTTAAAATGCCAAATAATAATAATAATAATAATAATAATAATAATCTATTGTGCACCCTGATCTCCTGATGACCTATATTATTTACACAGAGGACATTATGCACTAGGATAAAATAAATATCCTAATAGAATCTTCTGTTTGTGTTTTGTTTTTTGTTTTGTTTTGTTTTGTTTTGTCTCATTTTATTAAGATAGATTCCCAGTAGCCCAGGCTAACCTCAAGCACCTAATGATTCTTCATCCTCAGCTTTCTGAAGGCAAAGGTTCAAGGTATGCACCTTTCATTTGTTGAGAAAGGGCAACACTCCTGGAAATACAATTGCAGAATGTGTGGAAATAATCAGTGCAAATGTCTGAACACAAATGATGTGACTCTGTTCTGCGTTGCCTTCTGTTCTGTGATAATCTCGGACCAAAAGCAGACTGAGGAAAGGAAAGAGTGTATTTGGCTTGCATTTCCACACTGTAATTCATTATCTAGGGAAACCAAGTCTAAAACTCAAGCAGGAACTGAGGCAGAAACCTTGGAGGAGTGCTGATGCTTTCTGGCTTGCTCAGCTAGCTTAGGCAGGCCTACCCTCCTGGGACCACCCTCAGTCATTGATCATCAGGCAAGACCTCTCGCATACACATGGCTACAGGTCAACCTGAACTAGGCAGACAGCCCCTCAGCTGAGATGCCCTCAGATGAGGCTATGTCACCTTGACAGCTGAATACAAACTAGAAACTAAATGTCCTAATCCAAAGCATTGAAATCTTTCATTTTTAAACAAAATTATATACACATAAAAATGAAATAGTTAAATCAATAAGTTAAAGGAAAACAAAATAAACCTGACATTGTAAAAGAAAACATATAGGTGGAGTATAAAACAGCTTATAATTGAATTAATATAAATGTAAAGGTGGTCTTTTAAAATACATGCCTTTTAAAATCACAGGCATGGTAGTGACTGCCTGCAATCCTAGCACTTAGAATGTGGAGCCAGAGGGATCAGGAGATCTAGGCCAGCCTTGAGTATGTCATGAGTTTGAAACCAGCCTGTGCTAAATAAGACCTTGTTTCAACACAGACACACACACACACACACACACACACACACACACACATATACACACACAAACACACACACACACACACACACACGCACAAGAAAAAAATTAAATAATAAAATAGCATTTATTTCTTTCCTGTCTAATAAATAAATGTTTTCAAAATTTAGGCAATTTCAAAAATTGCCTAAAATTAATATTAAGACTCCATAAAAATAAGTATAGTGAGATTTTGAAATGATTAAGGATTTATAATTCTGTTAAGTAAAATTCTCCAGTAAATATGTCACCAAAAACAACTAAGGAAAACACACTAGGCTTATATTTAACTCAAGTTATCAACGAGAGAAAATGCAAGCAAGTCAGAAAGCTTCAGTCGTCATCTTAGCGACTGCTTGTACTCTTCTCTTGAGAAGTCATGAAAGATCAACAGAAGAAAAGGTTTGGACAATAAGAAATCCAGAAGTGCTTTGACACCCAAGTTTTGGACCTCCTGACCCATCATGCCGATTGATACAAAGAGAGGACATGGTGAAGGAAACAATGGTGTCCAGGTATCCATCATTTCACACCTACCTTCAATAAACGTGGGGTGCACAGAGCTTTCCTAATCTGACAAAGAAATGATTTCAAACCAACAAGCGGGAAATATTTTAAATCTAGTATTTGAAGTTCTGTGCATGTATACAACCTGTTATTTGTCATATTTATCAGTATAGCCCCCATAATTCTTTCTAGTCCCCACTACACGCACTGTCTCCCTAAAAGCTGTCCGGCATTTTTAAGTGTCCATTGTCCAATTACTGCCGCCCAACTGCACACAGGTTGTGACTCCTCTGTATTAATTCCCTTGCCATCTCAGGCTCAGGAAACGTCTCAAGAGAATGGTCTGGATGAATGTAAGGCTTGTCACAAGAGAAGAGTGTGAAACTCAGGCCTCTGCATGTGGCAGGGCTGCTGCACACGCCCACTCACAGTGGTGTGTGCACAGTATCAGTGTGCTTCGCGGAGTTACTGGTGTAATAAAACATGAAAATCAAAACAGTGTAAGGGTTGGGGAAAAAGAACAACACAATCATTTATTTCCTCATGGATATGAGTCTGGGAAAAGCAACAGTGCTCACTGAAATCATCTAAAGTACTTGAAACAATACAAATTGTGGTAATAATAAGTAATAAGAAATATACAGGGATAGGACCATCATAAAACAGAAAATATACATTTGCATGTAAAAAAAGGTGAAACTGAAGGTTCCTTTCTAAGCAGGAAAAAAGTGAGAAATTTTAAGTGTCTATACATTTTACTTTATCATAAGGCACAGTAAACAAAATTTTAAAAAATGGATAAAATATTTTTAAGACAGGCTTTTGCTATGTAGCCATGGATGCTATGTAGACCAGGCTGCCCTCAAACTCACAGAGATCTGCCTAAACCACTCCTCCCAACTGCTGGTATTAAAAGCATATGCCACTGGGCACAGCTTGAATATTTATGATGTAGGACAAGAAATTACCAGTTGGAGTACATGAACAGATCGTGTGTTAATACAAAACATAAATGCTTCAGTTTTAAAGTGGAAAAATAACATTCAAAACAAAGAACTAAAAAGTCTACTAATGTGCAATTATCAAAACTTTTGTAAACAGGCCTTCAATTTTACTCTGGAATTCTCTTCTGAATGACTGATTTCTAGGAGCTAATTATGAAGGTGAGCAGCTTTGGTCACTATAATGTCCTACATGTTTAGCTCTTAGTAAAACTGAAAATTAATAATATGCAAATTTTTAATATTAGATAAAGGCTAATTTCCTCTTCATGAACAGTATAGCATACATGACTTTCTAGATTAAGTTCAAAAATAATAATAACAGGCTACTAAACACTACACATAATATTAGCCTATCTTTTAAGTCATTATAAAATAAAATAAATAAAATTAGTGATTATTTATGCTTGAATTGACTTTTTAAATATATATATATATATATATATATATATATATATATATATATATATATATATATATATAAACTTTTATTTTTACTTTTTCTTTTTGTGTGAATGTGCATATGTGCTTAAGTACACTCATAACAAACAACTGTAGATGCCCACTGAGGTCAGAGGGCGCACTGTGAGCTGAGCTGCCCACTGTGGATGCTACGGCCCACACTCAGGTCCTCTGAAAGAGTAATGCATGCTCTTAATTGCAGAGTCATTTCTCCACCCTCTCCAATGGGCTTTATTATTTCTGGTTTTGCTTTTATTCTATATTCTGTGTTTAGCAGGGAATAGCGTTAGAGTTATAGTGCCACAGAGAGTTATAATGTATAGACATTCCATCAACTTCTGTTTTATAACATTACTATTAGTAATAATTAATAAGAATACTACTAGTGATTAATACTAAGCTAATATTTGTAAAATCACACAGTAAAGTCAAACTTTAATTCTACTTTTAAAACACCATACTTCCTACGTTTGGCAAATGAGCAGGCCTGACAACAATAACATGAAGAGGCCCCAGCTAGGATCGGCAGGGGATCAATCAGTTACCAAAAGCACATTAGAAATGTAAAGAGATTAATGAAGAACAAAAGGTTCATATAAATAACATGGACTGGCACACCGAACGAGATAGAGATAAGAAAACACATTTATCATTATCATGAATAATTCGTCTGCTTCCCTAGGAAACAAACTTGATTTTGAAAAACTCTACTTTCCAGTCAAAATAAGTTCAGTCTCTTGTGTTTTCTCCATGTATTTTCTATAATAAGTGAGCTATAATATCCTCACCTCTGGGTTTACTCAACTGTGTTCTCTTTGAACACACACCTGGAAGATTTTCAGATGAGTGCGTGTCTTACATGAATGACTTCCTTCAGCATGGTCGTTGTGCTCCTTTATCAGGCTCTGAACATAGAGTCACATGGATTTGTCTGTGAGATTTGGTGGCCTCTTGGGTGTGCTCCCAGCTACATGGCTTGCTCCTCAACCCCACTCAGACTCACTTCTCCTGGGTCTAAGCATTGAGGTCCACACTCAGAACATCCACCGCTCCTCTCTCACCACTTCCTCCACACAGCACATGTAGCCCTAGGCAGGCTCCATGCTGCTGTGTGCAGTGTGCATTCATTATAGTTTCTAGTCTTAAACATTTTTCTTGTCCACAGTTGTGTTATCTGAATCATAAGTTTATCTTTCAGAAAGCTAGCTTTCCCCAGAGAATGGCATCATCATTGGAAGTTGAAAGCACGTCTCCCTCCTACAGTGCTTCAGTAACATTTGTCATAAGTGGACACCATGACATTTTAGAAAACAAAATAAGTGTTTTCTATTGCTTTATCCCCAGAGTAAGGACACTCTTCAAAACATCCATTAGAGAGAGGTTCCTTAGCTGAATATGAAAGGCGTGACACTCCTTCACCTGGTCTAGGACTAATGATTGACATGTTTATAAAGGCACAAGAGATCCAGAAGCCAGTCGAGGATCTTCACTAGAGTGTGCCCTCCTTAGACTGCGGAGCAGTGTTCTGACCTCAGCTGCAATCACCTTACACACTGAGGGGCAGGGAGGCGCAGCCATAGGACGGACCAGCCATAGGGCGGACCATGGAAGACGTCCCCGTGGCAAGTCATTAGGAGCACTCCAACAACTGTCTTTTATTAAAGCGTTCAGATGCCAAATAAGACAGCATGAGCCTCATCTACCAATAGAAATTCTGTTTCACAAGAATGAATATTAATAAAGGTAGTTAGTGTCTTAATAAACATCATTTTGGGGGAAAAATCAAAAGTTTTCCTTTTCAACTACTTAATTTTCTATGAGTGTATCATTTTGAAAACATATAAACACTGATTATAAATATGTGCATGTCTAATGTACTATTAAATCATGTATGATATGCAATAAACATTTTAGATAACTTAAACATGTAAAATATTAAAACATCTTATTTAAAAACCAACTCATATCAGTTTAATGGCATTAAAATAAAGTCAATGTATACAAAATCACCTAGAGAGCTCCTGCTCCATCTGAAAAGAAATCGGGACATGTAAAGGTCTCCACAGGTCTTCACTCACGACTGAGATGTGGCAGATGAAGAAGCTTCCACTCTAAAGAGCTTATCAATCAGCGCTTTAAAGGTTCTAGGGTCTGTTTCTATTTGTCCTAGTTTGGCTTCTGTTACTGTGACAAGACACTGACCAAAACCAACATGGGGGAAGACAAGGGTTTATTGGGATCACACATCCATGTGTGGTCTATCTACCACTGTATGAAATCATGTATGAAATCAGGGCTTGGGTTGTTGACCTGTCAACAGTCTGGAGGCAGGAACTGAAGCAGAGAACCCTGAAGCACACCACTCACAGGCTTGCCTTCCTTAGCATCCTCGGCTTGCTTTTCTATGCAACCCAGGGAGGCCTGCCTAGAAATGGTTCCACCCACAGTGGCCTGCACCCCCCCACACACACACATCAATAATTAACCAAAGAAACACACCACAGACATCCCCACAGGCCAGGCTGAGGAAAGTAAATATTCAGTTGAGGTCCCCTTTTCCTTGATGACTCTCATCTGTGTCAAATTGACCAAAGCTAATCAGCCCACGATTCTAAACTGGAGTAAGCATGGAAAATGTGAGAATTTATGATACGCTAATATATTAAGAAATATCCTTCAAGATACTGCATTCATGTATTCATAAGACTTTCACCCTCGAAATTTCCATTAGATAATTATAAAAGGAATCAGTTAATAATGTTAAGAAACAAAACTAAAATGGGAAATTTATTTAGAGGAGTATAGGATATCTACCAACTTAAAAATCTATATGGTTAGTATACACAAATCCAAAACTTCTAATAGCTCTTAATGAACTCACATTACTGAAGTAAGCATGGGAAATATAAGAATTTATGATACACTAATATATTAAGAAATATCCTTTGAGATATTAAACTCACCCTGAACTTTTCTATACAAGATATATGTCCTTTTTAATGGGATCCTTTCTTATATATGAGTCTCCAGGTTGAGAAATGGATCTAAATTGAAAAGTAAAGAGGAGAATGATCCAGGCGCAGCCGTGCGTCCCTGGAATTGCAGCACCTAGGAAACTCAGGCAGTGCAATCCCGAGTTCAAGGCCAGGGTAGCTGTATTAAAAAAAAAAAAAAAAAAAAAAAACAAAAAAAACCTCAGCCTCATAAAAGGGTAAAAAGAAGATGAAATAAGAAGGAGAAAAGGCATGAGACAAGAGGAGCATTTTTAAAAAGTAAAAGCCAGAATAAGAGGCAGGAGAGCTGATTGGCTGTTGGGAGCTTGGGCAGCTGTTGCAGAGAACCCAGGTGTGGCTCCCGGGAATCCAGAACTCAGGACAGGTAGCTCCCAATCTGTACTTACAACCTGGCACTGCACAGACATGCTGCACTCACAGACTAGCAGGCACACACATACATATTTTTTTTAAGTGGATACATTATCTTTTTAAATGCAGAAACACTGTAACAACATGGCGGCTCTTTAAATTCATTTACAGTCTCCTCGGTTTGCACTGTTATTAGTGCGATCAGCAGTGACATGTGTCACCCTGAGTGAGCAAGAGTGACTTTGCTTGAGGCTCCACTGTGTCCTCTGCTGCTATCCTCCTGCACACAGCCTTAGCATGAGCCCCTCACCAAGGACACGCTGGTGGCAGAAGGGTACTGCCCCATCTTTCAGTGAGAAGACATTCCTGTAGGTCTTTGTCCCCATGGCCCCTGACAGGACTCTCATCTTCGAAACCCAGGGTTTAGCCACGGCCGCTCTGCGTCATCACTCAGTACAGAAACTCCTTCTAGACGCTGCTTGAATGATTGGTTGGGAGATATTTTTTGACACAAATTGGCTTTTCTTTAAGGTAAATTCACCAATTCACAGCAGTCAATCCTGCATTAAACCTGGCTGATCAATTTTAATGAAATGCCTTCAGTCATAATAATATGTTAAAAATAAAACCCTCTTTCATATTACAACAACAAGGTAGTACTCACTTGCCCCCAGGCTCCAGCTCACCTGCTCCCGAGTAAAGAAGGCATCCTGCAGTAACAGTGACATTTTTAATTACACTGCCGTGCTTGAAATCTCATGTGGGTGCCATGATCAGATGAGGCCGTGGGGAGATTCCCTATGAAGTGTACTGACCTCAGAACCCAGGGCCCCCAGGAACTGAACAAAGGGTACGGAAAAAGACCAGTGTGTGTGTGTGTGAGTGTGTGTGTGTGTGTGTGTGTGTGTGTGTGTGTGTGTGTGTGTGTCAAGGTGACCACAGCCTACAGGCAGGAGCTGCAGGCCTAAAATTCATTACCTTTCATGCTAAATAAAGACAATTGAGTCTTTCCTGTTCCCTGTTCTACAGTGGATCTGTTCATTCCACTTTTTCCTATATCTTGAAAAAGCAATTCTGAACCCCTTTTTTGACCTCTCCACCCTTCTCAGATGCAGTCAGACACCCAACTTGTGCCACTACCTCTGTGGGTTGTCAGTCATTGCCTGGTCACCAGTTTTATGCATCCACTCTTAACCTGCAAGGCACTTTGGCTCACTAAGGACTCTGGTCTTGGTGTGCACCTACACCCCACATGTAAAGTCAGTTTGGGGGCCCTTAAGATGCTGTGCTGTGTAAAATGTTCCCCTTTCAAGATGGCCTTTGCTGTTTTTACACAGTGTGAAAGTTTAATACTACAATGTTTAAACAGCCACATGTCAGCACTGAGAAAGAGCAGAAGGATTAGTAACAAGTGTGCTTTTATAGATCCCAAGAAAATCCCAGTCCTGGTGAGGCTGTATGCACCCCCAAAACAGCCCAAGAGCAAGTGGAGGTTGGTGCAGAAGATCTTAAACAAAGATGCAGATGAAGGCTTGGATTACTTCTATTAAAAATTGGAAGGCGGCGGGGCTGGAGAGATGGCTCAGAAGTTAAGAGCACCGACTGCTCTTCCAGAGGTCCTGAGTTCAATTCCCAGCAACCACATGGTGGCTCACAACCATCCGTAATGAGATCTGACGTCCTTTTCTGGAGTGTCTGAAGACAGCTACAGTCTACTTACATATATAATAAATAAATCTTTAAAAAAAATTGGAAGGCGGGGCTAAGGAAATGTCTTGGTTGGTAATATGCTTGCTGTAAAAGCCCATACATTTGAGTGTGAGCCCCAGAACTCATGAGAAAAACAGAGGTGTAATGGAGCCCCGGTGATTTAGCAAGGGGGAGGGGGGAGAGAAGGGAGAGAGAAAGAGAGAGAGAGAGAGAGAGAGAGAGAGAGAGAGAGAGAGAGAGATCAGCGGCCCACTGATCAGTCACTCAAGCCTAATTGTTGAACTCTAGGAACCTGAGAGACACTAAACATGTCTGGTTCTAGGTAAGGATACCTGAGGTTGTCCTCTGTCCTCTGTCCTCTATAGGAGGTATGTGCACACACATGCCTGAACACCCACAAACATATGTACACAGATTCTTTTTTAAAAACAAATTGCAAGGTGTGTTTTGCATAATAAAGACTACAATAATAAAGCTTAGAGCTGATGAGAAACAGTCAGCTGTGGGAGCCATTATGATAGAAATCCCAGGAACCGCTGTGAGATGTGGGGGTGCGGGGATGTGAGGGATGGGGGCAGGGATCCGTAAAGCCAGACACTCCCAGAATTTCCATTGCTCTCGTTGGACCACTTACAGAAAGGCAGTTGCAAAAAGACACGTTTGGGTTGACATCATAGGAACGCACTTGAGGAAGACACCAAGGCTGGCTGAGTCTTCTAGACACTACACTCCTATGCACCTCTGCACTCCTGGGATGACTCAGTTTCCCTTGCTATCTGCGCTATGGCCCTGCTCTGAATGTTAAGACTCGAGAGGATGCAATGATCATGGATATTCATCGTGATGATTAAACTCTAAGTCTGGTTCTTGGATGTTTGGGCAAGGTTTCAGCTGGCAGACATAGAAATGTGGTCTGGTCCTCAAGTGGAGGAAGTGGTGAGGACTCCAGAGGAGGGAAATAACTGACAGCCTGAACGTGGAACTGTGGAGGAGGGGAGAGGGGGGTCTTCTCGGAGAATGCTTAGAGAAGCCATTTGTAGCCATGTGAGATATGGATCTTTTAATGTCCAAGTCATTGCTCAGCACTACCCTGCTTGGCTTAAACTACCAATACTGTGCAAGAAGCTCCAAGAGCATGTCTGCCTAGCCATAGCTGGTCTTCTGCTGTGAGCTCCAACTGTGTCCACTTAAAAGACTCGTGAACCCACTTAGATCTCAACAAGACTCTGTTGTTTGGGGTTTTCATGATAGTCCCTTGGAAATGCAGTCAAAGTTGTGAATCCAGATTTGGGCAAGCATAGCTATGATCTGGACATCACACGTATTCTTAACCACATACCGTGTTTGTGTGTGTGTGTGTGTGTGTGTGTGTGTGTGTGTAGATGTGCACATGAAGGTGTTGGTGCTCAAAGCACACACGAGCAGGCACTTGAAGAAATCAGAGTCTAGTGTCTTCCCTTGGTTGCTACCCATCTATTTTAGTCTAATCTTTGAGACAGTGTCTCCCAGAGTACCTGAAACTCACTTATCAGCAGGACCAGCTGATCTTCCAGCCCCAGGGATTGTCCTGCCTCAGCACTGGGATCACAGGCATGCGCTGACAAACTTGGCATTTTAAGCAGATGGAATGGCTTCCCAATGCATGTCCTCATGTTTACCCTGCAAGCACCTAATTGACTGAGCTACCTCCCCGGCCTGCTGGTTTCCATACTCTTCAAATTGGGTGGCGAGGGTGGTCAAATGCTTGTTTTCTTTGTTCCCTGTTCCTTTAGCTCACCAGAATCATATTCATGCAAGGTTTATTCTCTAGTGACACGGACCCTGGTCATAAGGACCACAATCTGCAGCTTTAATTTGATTTCTATTTAATCGGTGGTGCTGCTGGACATGTTCAGCGGGCTTTGAATGTTAAGCCTGGGGTCAGAGTGGGTTGTGGGTGCACTGTGCTGGGATTTGGGGTTCAGGTGGAGTCTTGTAAGATTTATGTCAGAATTCTTCTTCTTTCCCCTCAGGGCAGTGAGCTGCTATGGAATACAAAATAACAAAGATTGATCTTGAACTCATTTCCATAAATATGTTGGGCAAATAGAAAACCATGCTGCCAGGACTGGTTGAAATGTGGTGGCTGTGTCCACGGAGCAGTCACACTAACTGTGAAATTTCCCATGAATACTTAAGCCTCAACAGGGGCAGTTTCTTCAAAAAGACTTTGGTCAACAGATTTGTACTGAAATAAACTTCACGGGTTGACATGAGCTTAATTAAAAAGTGATAAATCTCCTTGCCCCATCTATCAGCGATTTTAAAAAGAGAGAAATGTTGGGCAGTTGTCGTCACTAAGTCACACTGGCTAGCGAATGCACGCAGTTTCCACGGTGTGGTTTATGTCTGAGGAATAAGGAGTTGTGTATTTCTTCTTCAAGATGCTAACTGTTTTTTTTCTATCTATTACTTTTCAACATTTATATTGGGTGTCAATTCTAGGAAAAGTCTCCCCGAAGAGTCAAAGTTGGGTTTAAATAACTTTACTTGTGTGTTCGAATACCTAACATCCATGAAGCAGTCTATGTTGGAGAGCTGACATACAAAAACCCACATGTATAGCAGTGTGAGTGCTTCCTGAAAAGGCTGACATGCTCAGGTCACCCTAAAGCCATCTTCAAATGTGAGGATGGTTTCACACACCGTGTGGGAGCCTCTATGCAGAGAAAACAATACTCGATGCCTTTCATGGCTGAGACAGACCCCTCAGCCATCTGAAATGGGTCTTTACATGTAGGAAGGATTTCACACACAGCTCCTCTTAGCTGCATGCTTACAAATAGGGAAAGGCGATCATCAGCGAACCTCTTCACTTTTCTTTCCTGACATGTGAGTTTGTGAGGCAGGATGGATGGACTGGTGGAAAGAAGAGAATTCCCATCCTTCACAACAGTGGAACTTATTCTGGCCTCGAGCTGGAGGTTGTCATAATGTGCTGGACTGTGGAGAGATGTGGGCTTCAGCGGCTCTCTTCTTCTTCTGCATCTCAGCCTCTGAGGTGTTTAAGCCTGGCAAGGGGAAATTCTCACTCAGGACTTTTTTAGAGTCTCTCCTTTTCCTGTCCTGTGGGAAGTGCGTTCAGGGACTGTGCCCCTTTCACCATGAGCGTGCTAGATCAGCCATCCACAAGGACGACTGGAGATGGTGATTTCCTCTTAGAACTTAGGAAAAGTTTCACGGTGAAGGAACTTTGAACAGTTTTTATCACTCTCAAAGGCTACCTCTTAGGTCCAGAGCCTTAAATGCTAAGAGTTATTGTTGGACATTGAAACTAAGAATCCGAATATTAGTTCTCCCAGTCTTTGCTTGACCCCCACTTTCTGAAAGCGTGCTTAAATAGAGGAAAGGGTCTGAATACATTGTTTTCTGAGAAGGAATTATAAAGGGACTAGGGAATCATTATATTTCACAATATTCTAACAAGCAAATTTAAATTTAAGAAGGTGATTTTTTTTTGGTTACTGTGGGCTCAGACAACCCTAAACCACAAGTAAAAGCCAACTAAGGAAGAGCTTGGAAATGTCATTCTCTAGACTCCATACAATTATTTCAACCGTTAGCTCCCAACAGCTGCAGGCTCCTGCACGGAGGCCAAGACTAGCTCTATCATCAACCAGTCAAAGAAGGAGAAGCGACGCCAGGGACCCTACTCCTTAGCTCTTCACTACTCTCTACTGATAGAGTCTGGGAGAAGGGAAATCACTGCTTTTAGTTGTGTGTCCAGGCTCCAAGGGATAGCCCCAAACCTATGGTAACACAGAGAGCCCAGGTTAATCTCAGTGGGTAACAGAGCAGTATGACTAGACACAATGTGTCTGTGTGAGAGGGATTTTTGCGCCTTGGGTAAACAGGGTGACAAGATGAGAGAGGTAGCCAACCACTGTGCACAAATCCTCTAGAAACAAATCTGACTGGCAAACAAAAAAATTTAAAAGAAGAAATAATTTAAAAATTAGTAGGTATTCATTAAAAGGGTCTTCTCTACCACCTCTTCCATAGAAATTAACTGAGACATCTTTGCTTTAAAATTTTACAAAAAAGTTCAATTATTCTTATCTCACTTTGACATTTCAGGGAAGGAAGAAAAATGAAGAGCCACCAATGCCAGCTCCCAATTTCTCTGAGTGCTTGTCTTTCTGACGTTTTATCTATCATTATATTTACCATATATCTGAATATGAAATCAAGATACATAGTCTAACTAGACACTTTTTTTCTCATTTGTCAGCTTGCTCATACAAAAAGTCTAATGTGGAAGGCTATAAAAGTTTAGTTGCTTTTAATGTTAAGCAGATGAATTATACTTATTGAGAATTAATTTGTCAATAAATAAACTCTTGTGATGTATGGCTGTGTTCTGTGCAGGAGCGTTTCATCATGTCGAAGAGTATAACTCTTCTCTATCTCCATCCCTGCCTTTCTTGCCAGATCGCCATCTAAGGATGCATCCTCGTCTAATACTCGGCAGAGCAATTTTTAAATCCTTGCATATCCACTGAATTTTAAAAAGAAAACATGTAAGAAAATAAAACTTCCATGTAAGACAGTAGGTGATACAGTTTCTTAAGATGACATAATTTATGGTTTCTCTATATGTGTGGAAAAAAAATATTGGCTCATTTTATCTTCTCGTGTAATGGGCGGGGCTAAGTGAAAGGCACTTTCAATCTTCCCAGCACAGCTGATAGGAAGTGAAAAATGATTTTTCCTGAGGAATGAATTCCTAGGGTGCCAACACAGTATTAGGACCCCACAACACTATGACACAAAGAAAAGAATTAAGCTGTTGTAAAAATACAGGACCTGGAAAGCGACCACAGGGGAACAAATAGACCAGAAGTGGGGGCTCTTTTTTTTCCCTTCCATTATCATGAAAGTCTCTGGATTCTATTTTGCTGGAGGGAATTCTGACGTGGCTCTGTAGAGAGGTTAGCCCAGCATCTCGCATGTCAGGAAATGCGATCACAGGCAAGGCAACCGATGCAGGTGTCTGGAGAGAGAACAAGTATAAAAAAACAAAATTGAAATGCATTTGATGATGTAAACATCTTTAAAATGTAAAGCTGTCGGCTTGCTTGCCTGGGGCTTGCCCCATCCAGCTCCTTGCCCAGTTCGTGCTGTTCATGCTCATTTGTTTTGTTTTGTTTTGTTTTGTTTTTTTTGCAGAAGCTCTAGCTATGTAAGCCAGCAGCCTTGCTGACGAGGGAAGAGGAAAGCCCACAGCTCTTCTACCCCAGGGCTGCAGATTCAGGGAGGGCTAAAAAGCCAGCATANCTTGCCTGGGGCTTGCCCCATCCAGCTCCTTGCCCAGTTCGTGCTGTTCATGCTCATTTGTTTTGTTTTGTTTTGTTTTGTTTTTTTTGCAGAAGCTCTAGCTATGTAAGCCAGCAGCCTTGCTGACGAGGGAAGAGGAAAGCCCACAGCTCTTCTACCCCAGGGCTGCAGATTCAGGGAGGGCTAAAAAGCCAGCATAATCTCCTAAGAGATTCTGGAAATGAAAGGTCCTGGAGGTCAGAGCCACACTTTCCACACGCCTGTCAGTTGTGATTCTGACCGTGTGTGTGTACAGTGGGTGAACCTTAGGAGCAGCACACAGCACTCCTTAACTGATCTCCAGATCAGCCAGCAAGCATACCCCGCACCCCAACGCAGTGCTTGTGCGCAACCCCTGCCACATTTTTGATTCACTATTAAGCTTTGAAGACACAAGAATGATCCTATAGGATCTGAACTTTAAAAATAAATGACTCAAATGAATAGAAACACAAGAGAACTATCAGTGACTACACATCAGGGAAGAAGGACTTCGGAGCAGAAGACAATAGAAAGTATTAAAAGGTGGAACCCCATCGTGGAATGATAAAACTCAGAACCCACAGCAACATATTAGGTTTTAACATGCTAGAAAGAGACTACCACTGGGCATGATGTCCACGGGTGATCTCAGAATTCAGAAGTTTGCGGCTGGCCTGGCATAGATGGTGAGACCTTGCCTTGAAAATGACAGCTATGTATAATCTGCTAAGAAAAAGATATTATTAATGTTAAAGAAACCTAGCTGTTACAGGTCCAAATATTCAAAGCATCTGATTTTGTATGTTCACTTAATTAAGAGAAACTAAGCATAAGAAAGTTAATGGAAATACAATGATAGGAAAGACTGAAGAAATAATATCTCAACTAGAGAAACAGGCAAACCAAGTAAAAACACGTAACATAGTAGCCTGAACCCAAGAAGAAAATAAAACTATCAGAAATGATAAAAAAGGGGGTGACATTTTTAAAAAGATGGAGTCAACTTATTTTACTCTTTGTAAGAATTTGTTTTTAAAAGCAAAAGATTGTATGAAATACTCTGCTACTATAATGATGGGTTTGGGGTTTATGACTTGTATATACATCATATAAGTCATGTTGGAGGACCTAGGTCACCGGGAGCAATGCCACTCCAGGGCAGGAGTTCTGGGGGCACATAAGAAATCAGGCTGAAAAAGCCTCGAAGAACAAGCCAGTAAACTGTGTCTTCTGTGGCTTTTGATTCAGTACCTGCGTCAAGATTCCTGCCTTGAGTTTCCACCGGACTTCCCTCAGTAATGAAATAAGACTTGAGAACTATAAGATGAAATAAACCTTTTCCACCCCAAGCTTATTTTGGCCATTGTATGTTATCGCAACAAAAGAAAAAAGACTAAAGGAGATGTAAAGAAACTTCTGGAACTATAAATAGAAAGAAACTGAAAAATAATAAATAGTAAGTATATAAATATTTAAAACTAAACAGAGAAACTAATTTTTAAAGATAATAAAATCTAACATATATGATACAGTAATCACAAAAAGACACAAGATGTAAAATGAAATATGAGTAATATCTAGCCATAGCAAAATTACATTAAGTATGAATGAACTAAGAAATTCTTTAAAAAGGCACAGACTGTCATACTGCCACAGACTATTTAAAAGTTCTCCTAACTCTAGGCTATTTGAATGCAAGTTTGACCTCTTTTCAAGATAAAAGCTAATAAAATGAGGACATTACATTTTCCTGGTAGGATAAAAGGTCACAGTGAAACTTCATAGAGTACAACTAGGCTAAAGTGCCTGTGTTCCAAAGATATGCGTGTTTTTTTTCTAGGTTCATAGGTGCTTCTCAGATTCATTCCCACCATCTTTGCTCATGTCATCACACTCTTTGCATAAAAGTCAAAGAGTTCAAGTTCCCAGAATTACCAGAAATGATAAATGTATTTAATAGTAAGTCACATTCAGACATCCATGTCTTCTTGATATTGTTTTTAATATTTTGAGGATATTAACTTTCAACATAAGAAAGGGATTTAAGTTAGTCGTTTTCACAGTGTGTATGAACATGAGCTACAAATGGTTGAGTAAATTCTAGCTAACCTAAGTACATACAGCCAGTCTGTTGTTACTTGATGTTTCTTGTGTATAATTTATATAAGTAATAACCAATGCAATAAGAATTTTCTGCAACTCTTTAACGTCTTTTTCAAATTCTTCCAATGTCATGGTGTAGCTAAGCTTGTCCTGAAGCTCTTGTTAACTTTTAATGTTTCCATATGCTTCTCTTTTCAATATTAAGCATATCCAATTTATTAATATTCTAGAATAATTTTCTTTTAACTATGACAAATGCAAGCTTTTAATCTCATACCCATTTTTCCACAGGAAGAAAGGAAGACAAAATGTTATGTGAACTTTACCATTCTCATGTATTTATTTTTCAGCCTTGGTTGAGTCTTAAGAAAATTCTCTTTACTCATTCCCCTGACATAAAAAACAAACAAACAAAACACCCAAACATGCTAAAATAATAACACTCAATTATGATTGAAGGAATTGGTTATAAAACATACAATAAAGCCAAAGCACGTACTGATAGACTCACACATGATAGCAAACACTTGAAATTCCCCTACTTGGGAGCAGGAGACAGGAAGATTGGGAGTTCAAGGTCATCTGTGGCTTTATAGAGGGTTCAAGGCCAGAGTATGTTATATATGACTGGTCTTAAATGCAACAACAAAAACCTATACAACTTGACTGCTTCAGATACTGACACTCTTTGGTTAAAAATTGAGATAAATAGTGAAATTTCACTCTCAACCACCATTTGTATGTGTGTGTCTATGTGTGTATGCATAGGCACTCGTGTGCAGTGTCCATGTATGTGGGCACGACCGTGGAGGTCAGAAGCCTTCCTCAGACATTGTTTCTCAGGCACCACCCTAGTCAGCTTTAACTGTCAATGTGACACACAGTGTAGAGTAACAGAAGAACGGAGGTCCAAATGAGAGATTGTCTTGATTATTACTTCATAATAACGGCTGTGCCCACTGTGGGCGACATCATTCATTCCCTGATGCAGATGGTCCTCGACCATTTAGGAAAGATAACTTAGCAGGAACCTGAGAGCCCTCCAGAAAACAGTGTTCCTCCATTGTTTCTGAACTCCTTCAATAATGGATTGTAACCTGTAAACTATTAAAAAAAAAAATAAAAGAATAAAAAATAAAAATCCAACCAATCAAACAGACAAACAAACAAACAAAGCCAAAAACAAACCCTTCCCTCCAGCTTGCATTTCTTTTGGTCAAAGTGTTTTATTTGAGCTGACCTTTCATTTGCCTAGAACTCATTTGCAAGATGACCAGGCTAGCTGTCCATCAGGAGTCCAAGACTCTGCCTCACATGCTTTTGGCCTGTGTCCTGAGGATCTGAACTCAGATCATCATGCTATGATTGTCTCATCCTCCGAGCCCTTAACCACTATTTTTTAGCGGGATGAGGTGAGATTAAATATAAACAAATTGCTCAGAACATGTCCTGAATGTTGAAATGACTCCAGCATCTGTATTTTGGGTCACATAGTATATTATCTCCTTATTATAAGCTGAAGTGAAATTTCCAGAAACACCAGCCCAGAGTACCATTGCCTGTTGTTTTTTTATGTGTTCCAACTCCTCATTAAACTCTTTGGATCCCTCCGAGTAACTGATTTCATGCTGTCAAAAAGAAGGGAAGAAGTTCAGCCATTTCTCCTTAATTATATGTGTATCTGCTAGATCATTAAGATGATTCAGTAAGGCTGTTTTGAGTTAACATAATTACATTGATAAGGTACAAAACTAAGAGTAGTGTACGATTAAAACATCTTGTTAAAATTAAGACATTATTTATACTTCCATCTTATAGTAATACCTTAGATAACCAAATACTTTGATGGGTTTGCTGTATTTTAATTATAGCAATGACATACTCCACAAACACAGATATGACTCAAGTCAGAGCTCAGGTAGTTAAAAGAAATAGGCTGTTTTGACATGGGCTGCTGGCCATTGCCTTGCTTAGTATGTCTATGACTGGCCAGCTTCTTGGGTCATGTCAGGGAAGAGTAGATTAACATCTTCTTTTCATGAAATTTTTCTCTTGAGTGAGTGTGGTCATGCATGCCTCTGAGAGATTTCTAAGGAGAGAGAAAAATGGCAGGCATGCCAACAAAGGGGTCTCAACCACTACATTGGATAAATCAATCCATCAAAACACACACACACACACACACACACACACACACACAAATTTCACCATGAAACTTAATCATTAAAGGTCATGTCGGGGAGTAAGGAACAGATTAAATTAGCATAGTATTAGATATGGAAAATGATTTCTGTCAAAATCATCTTTACTACAATTATAATATGTTAATTACGTATTTCATTAAGGAAGTTGATTATGGCTCAGGGTTGGAGTAGGGCTGGCAACAACACCCGGAGAGAGCTGCAGAGCCTGAAGTCCTGTCCTTCTGTCACTCCTCCCATCCATGTCTCTGCCTCCCTTGTGCTACCTGTCTCTCCACATCCCTCCTTTCTCCCCCTCACCCACCCAGTGTTTGATGTCATCCCCAGGCTCCAACTATTTCCATTCTTTCCATTGACCTCATTTAGGTGGCTGGTGGCTGGTGGCTGCTGCCTTACAGAAGCATCTCTCCTGGGGTGTTCTTGTGGGCACAGCATAGCCGGAAGTATTGAACAGCTGCCAGCTAGAGCCAGCTGGAAGGTCCCCTTGAGTTGTTTCTCTTTGATGCTCACAATTCAATATTTGCTTAAGATGCTTTTCTATCCTGTGCTGGTCACTGACCCCTCCTCTACCTTTCCCCTCCCAGCCCAGGGGTCCTAACAGACTTGACATCTTCTGAACCATACTTGCAGGAATCCCGCAGTAACCAACTGATGGAGCCATGCTGTCTCTCACATGGTGACCGCCCATGGCCTGAAGGGTTTATGTGGGACATTTACAAGAGGCATGGCCGATCATCCAGGCACTGTGCTGAGGCTAATGTTAACGGCACGTCGTAATCCTGTCCTGGAAAGGAACCACAAAGAAGACAGCCATGAGGAGGGTCAGAGGTGAAAAGGGGGGCTTCATGAAATCTGCGAGCCAATTATCTTAGTCAATATCCCAGAGCCTTTTCCTTGGGATCATCTCCTGGCTTCTTTATGACAGCCCAGTATTAATTCATGAGGAAATGTGTGAGTGTTTAGAATTCCAGAGTTTTATTACGTGCCTCCTGTGACCCTCCGTCATATATCTGACAGAACCAGGGAGCACAGAAGGATCCATGTGGGTACCCTCTTCAGGGACGTCTTTAGTTCTTACATAGATCTAGGATGCATGAGAGTGCATGAGAGCAAGCAGAAAAATTCATGCATGTGTTTTCACTGTCCTGGGTTAGCCCAGAGCTAGCCCAAGCCAAGCAGTCAGGTGGAAAACAAGGGTGGTAGCCAGAGGGCCTTATGCACTCCCGTTAGACAGAAGTCCAGGTGGTCCTCTGGGAATAGGGGCTGCTGCAGCCAGTCAAACATAATTACCTCGTTCTAATGGCTCCTCGTGAGTGAGGACACACGGACACCCACATGCCCTTGTGCTGCTCGACTTTGCCACACGGAATAATCATTGTTGGAATTAGGCGTAATTGTCAAGAAAGACTTGGTCATCACAAGAAAGGCCGTCTTATCCAACTGTCCCTTTGCTTCCCAACAGTAATTACTTCAGTAATTAATCTCTGTCATTTAACTGTATTACATTTTGAAAAGGGAAAATGGAAGAAAGGACAGATTCAAACTAATTTACATCACGGTTTAAAATCTGAGAAGAGGGTGAATCAAATGTCAAATTTAGCCCCTCTGCACATTCTGGAGCAGCCTCGTTCTGATGCCCCACCCGCAGCATCAAAAGCGAAGGGCCGGGTTTGCTTCTTCCTAAAATCCCTGGCTACAACAGCTTCGTAGTCTTGGTGGGATCCTCCAGCTGCTCCAAAGTACTCAGAAGCACAATTAATAAGGGCACGGAGGAGAGCAAAGGAAATCTCTGCTGTCCAAAGACCATTTGTGCTGCTGGTAATGTCAATTGCCCATAATGCAGCGCGGGCATTTGTTAATGACATCATCATCCAGTCAGTGAATAAATCTGTCCCAGCAATCTCCTGTAATTCCTTCTCACCTCATTTCATCGTTTCAAATTAACTTGTTTGACCTTGTTTATTGTACACCTCATTATACTTAATTTTCAAAGAAGTGCTTTTAATATACTGGAATTTTCTTCAATTTCTTATTAGTTTTTTTTAATATTAGTAAGAGCACATATATTAATTTTTTCTTTTCATGGCAACCCTTATTAATAAAATGTTTCTCATAATATGCCATGCAAAAATTTACAATTTTTCTTTTTAAAAAGATTTATTTTCCTAATGATCAAGGATACCCTGTCAGCTTGTTTAGACAAAATGAGATAATTCATAATGAACTTTAAGCAAGATGTTCTTCATTGAAAACACTGTCGGGGTGATGAGAATAAAAGCCGTCAGAGGTGTGCTGGGACCTAACATATACAGGCATTTCTGTGCGACACTTCGTGGGGACTTTCATTTTGCTGCTGTGAATAAATGCGTTTATTTGTCTCATATGCAATTTGCCTAAAAAGGGAATTTTTCTTCTGTACGGAAGTGCAATTCAGATGTAAAGCACAGCTCCAGCATTCAGCATGCAGCTCACTTTCTCCCCAACTAGTTCAAAATGTGATTTCAATGGCTACATAAAGACGTAGAGGGAAAAAGAAATAACTGAAATCTGTGAAGTCGGAATCAGCATCAAATGCCTGTGTGTGGGATGAGAGCATCATCTTGAAGCAGGAAGGACTTGTAAAGGAGGGGAGGAGTTAAGGCGGGAGAGAACACGGATAGTGTGTGAGTGAGTGTGTGTGTGTGTGTGTGGTGTGTATAGTGTGTAAGTGTGTATATACTGTGTGTGTTATTTGTAGTGTGTGCATCTTTCAATGTAGTATTGTGTGTGGGGTTATTATGTGTATATGCCATCATCCTGTTAATTGTGTGTGTGTGATATGTGTGTGTGTGGCATCTTTCAGTGTAGTGTGTGTGTGTGTGGGGGGGTTATGTGTATATACCATCATTCTGTGAAGTGTGTGTATTTGTGTATGGTATGTATGTGTGTATGGTGTGTGGTGTGTGTGTATGCCATCATTCTGTGAAGTATGTGTGTGTGTGTGTGTGTGTGTGTGTGTGTGTGTGTGCATCTTTCAGTGTAGTATGTGTGTGGGGGTTATGTGTGTATGCCATCATTCTGTGAAGTGTGAGTGTGTGTATGTGTGTGTGTGGCATCTTTCAGTGTGTGTGTGTGTGTGTGTGTGTGTGTGTGTGTGTGTGTACTCGTTCACAAGCGCCCAAAGGATGCAGATGATAGCAGCTCAGGCATTTTCTTCAGTGGTGCTCTCCTTCACATCAGGACGTCTGTCTGTGGAAGCAGTCCATGACCTGCTCCGATGTCTCTGTGACCCAAGACAGCACAAGCACAGGATGGGGCGGACGGGCTTGCCTTCCCTGCCCTGTTGATGATGTCTTGCTTGTTTTATGAAAAGAAAGCTCTGTGAGTGGTTTAGACATTCCTTTATAGGCTCCTCTTTTGGTTTGAGGTCTTGTATGGGGGGGGGGGGTCTGATAAAGAGGAAGATAGACATTATTAGAATCCTCCACATACTTTGTTTTCCGTCGCCATGCAGGAGTTGATAGCTCTGAGATGGTTTTGCAGATTCATTAAAACACACACACACACACACACACACACACACACACACACACACACACACAAAAAAAAACCCTTTGCTGATTTCTGGTAAGAGACAAACACAAAAACAGAGCAGGTGTTTACGTAGGCCCAGTAACTTCTGGTTCCAAGAGGCTTATTATGGTCCATGTATATAAATAGATGGAAAACGGAGGAGAAGAAGCCTCTGGGCAATTGACCTGTTAAGTGAACAGATAGGAGAGCACAGTAAATAAAAGGACTGTGGGATTTTGGTTAAGGAGAGTCGACTGATCCTTAAAGGCTCTGTTCTTCCCTCCCACCCTCCTCTGCGCCTGCTTGTTATCCTTGCAAGCTGGACAATGCACCAGCAGGTCTGTCTCCCCCTCCGCTCCCGAAATCAGAGATCAAAGACTGCATTTGTAAAGCAAATAGTTAGAGAGTTACTGCCGGCCGATGAAAACCCACTCCAGGCCTCTTGGGAGATATTACCTTCCTCATTATCGTTCTGATTGGCCTTATTTCATCCAAGGATTACTGCACATTCTCCTGACGGCTGATGAGGGCCTTCATGAATATACAAAATAATCCGGCGGCACCGGGCCAGCACTGATTATTATTGTACAACTCGGAGGAGCCGCCGCGTCGAATGAGCTGCTGGAGACGCGACTCTGCCTCCCCGTTTTCCATCTGATTTTACCACGAGGATCCTTATTAGGCTATTTTTCACATGTCTGTAAGAGAGAAAGAAAGAGAAAGAGAGAGAGATTGCATCTAGTTAAAAATGATCAGGGAATTCTGGGTACCAGATGTTTTTTGCTTAATATTGCAAAATGCCTTTTATTAGATGATGCGGCGCACTTACTAACTACAGTTAAACTGCTTTGCCTAGAAACCCAGTGGGAACGGTGCCCTAAATAGCTTTTCTGGGGTTTGCTTTTCTTTTATTTTTTTTACTTTCCCTTTTTTTAAAAAAAAAAAGAAAAATGTGCAGACTCTAATTTGTATTTGCTTCTTCATGATGTGCATGTGTGTGTGTGCATGTTGTGTATGTCTGTATGCCTGCATACATGTGGTGTGATGTGTGTGTGCCTGCATGTTTGTGTGACTGTGGTGTGTGTGTGGGGGGGGCGTTCATCAGTTGGGAGGCAGAGACAGTGGATATGAAATTATCAAGGGCTGTTACACACACTGGCCTGGAATAATTTAACATCACACTGAAATCTGGTCTCTTTGGCCAGAGAACTTGGCCAAGGTGTTAATGAAACAGTAAGACTGAGAGCAAAGGTGTTTATTTTCAGATTCAGTCAGGCAGAAACAGCTTTGACACAAAGTACTCACGATGGCTCCAGTCACCTCCGATGCGTTCAGATTTAGATGGAGGCTGCTTGTCGGTACAGAATCTTTCTCTGCTATGTTCACAGCAGAAAGTCTGTATGATGCAATACAGAGAACCCCCAGAGAACTGTGTCTCCAGGAGGCCGGACTGGAACAGAGCTAGGGGACCCCCTATGTCACATCTGAAGGTGTATTTCACCCCATTACACTCAATGGGAAGGTGTGCTTTGGTTGGCTTCCACTGCCCTTTAAACCAATCAGATCCTTTGATTTACTGCTCTGCTAATTTAATGTCTGATAAATAGGCCTGCATTGCCATTTATAGCTGGACACACTTGTTTTTACTGAACGTGAACTGCTGGGCTCCTCTGTGCAATAAATGTCTTCTCCTGCACCGTGTAGTATGTCACGATGGAATGAATGACTTGGATGAGTGGCTCTTGGTCTCTTCCTACATGGTAGCCAACAAATTGTTCAGCCAGAGGTATCTGGTGAGCAGAGAGGACAAATCTACTCGACTCTCTTAGACAGTGTCGATCAATTCCCTTGTTCTCTGCACAAGAGAGCTGTCTTTTATGCAGGCACCAGTTGCTAATGAGGGGAGGATGGCCAGCTCTGGTGAGTATGCAGTTGGCGACCTGATTTGTGCAGTTGGCACAAAGTTATTTCAGGGGGGGTTATTCATCCTTTTCACATGGTTACATCCCTCATGAAACATTCAACACTGGAGATCCAACTACTCAGAGGACACACATGAAGGAGTGTTTAAACTCACAAGGCTCCACAAACATGCAAAGATTTGCCGTTACTTATTGTGTCGACATGACTGAGAATGAATCTCCATTGTCCTTTTGCTTAAGGACCAGATTCTTGTACGTATCGGAGCACACTTGTTCTTTCTTCAGTCTATATGGAGTTCAGATGACTTTCAGAGTCCTGGATGCTTTCTGGGTTAGCCACAGACATGCTTGCTCCTCTGAAAAGAAATTCCTTTTGAGTTGGTGTTGGGAGGCACCTGTCAGGCAGACAGTCTCGGAAGCGTGCGGGTGACAGGGCTGAGCTACGTCTTCGATCACGCTGCTCTGGGAACCACCCAGCACAGTAATTTAATGAATCTACATTTCACGACTGAAGTGATAAGGACGAAACGTTTTTAAATAACCAAAAGGTAGATACACTGAAAAAGCCCAGCGAAACATTAAATGAATGTAGTGTAACACATTATCTTTGCTTCCGCACATCCAAAAAGTGCAATGAGCTAAGACATTGCATTAGGATGAGAATAAAGCTAAAAATTAAATTGGCTCAGAAAGATCAAGGGTAGTGGTTTATGCACAAAGAATGCAGTAAATTTGGTCATTTAATCTCATTCCCCGTACCTCCAATCTACACATGTTAAAGGAACAGCAAGCACCCCCAATAGGGGAAAGAAGAAACCAGCTAGAATTCAGCTGATATCTGTTTACCTGGTACCTGATATCAAGATCTGACTCTTATTAATGTTGATTTTATTCTGATCCTCAAATTGCTTTCATTTTCCAACATTTAAGTGCAGCAAATGTCAATAAATATAAGATATGAGCAACTTTATAAAAGATGGAAAGCAAGCCCAATAAAGAAGACATACTCAAGCTGCAGCATCGCTTCTTCAGATCAATCAATAGGGACAAGCATTTCACACACTAATGCATTTATCTATGACCATTATAAATTAGCCGCTTGCCAGAAAATACACTTCTTAGCACAAGTGCCATTATTTAAAGTTGTCTCTTTAATGCACACTTAGTATATTCCTCACCCAGCACTCCTCTGTATAATTAGACAACATCCATTCTTAAAAACTAAAGCAGAGGCAAGACAGGCAATAGAGAAGGTGGGGTGCTTGGCAGATTTGTATCTTCTGCAGCTATGTGTGATTTCAGAGAAAGAACAGATAGCAACAACAAAATGACAATTATGTCAGCCGTGGTTTCCCTCCATGCTCTTGCAGCATGAGCAGGAAGAAATGGGAGACCCGGGTTGTGTTTTCAGGGATGGTGCTATTAACAGGACCATTAACAACACACTGTGTTGTCCTAATCCAGCTATGCCAGGTCCCAGGGACACTAATATCCCAAGGCAGCATGTTGTGTTCTCAGGTGTCACCCAGCAGTGCTACCTTTACCACACTAGGATGGATCAATGACTTAAATCCTCTTATTTGCAGACCCCTTGTCCAGACAATGGCTCAGGCCATAGATAAGTTTAGACAAGGGGTAACAATGTTATGAAAATGGGGAGATGCCAGGGAGGGAACACAGGGACGCTGATAGGAGGTGATGTGATGTGGAGATTTGGGGACAGGTCCTTAGACTTAGGTACATCTCAAGGTCTGCAAATAAGAGGATTTAAGTCATTGATCATGACTTCATGATGTTTTATTCATTCATAAGATTTTGGACTTAGACCAGGAAGCTAACTATTTAAGAGCTGGAGTATCTGAGCATGTCTTCGAAGAAGGTCAGGTAGTAGACGCTTGTCTTTCATGGAAACTAATGTGCTTGGACCTGCAGCCATAAAAATTGCAGAGACTCAAGATCGCCTTTGAACAAAGACTCTTCTTGTTTTCATGTCTTCCCCTGGCTATCATATCACCTGCATCTCCAAGAGCGGCCTTTGACCTACCGAGAGATCCAGGTGGAAAAAAGCCAAAATCAGGACTGACATACCTAAACATGTATATGGTTGTGGCTGTAAAATACTGCACACAAGAATGACTTACTTGAAAGTTAAGAAATTTGACCAAAAATGTTATTTTTGTTTTTCACCATTGTTTTCCTATATTCATATAAAATAAATGTATAATTGCTTAAGAACTCCCTCATCTTTATCATGCATTGGCATCAGAAGGCTGCAGAGCCAGAAAGGAAAGCTCCTGGCGTCACTGAATCTAGGATGAAGACCTGTCTTGCCTATGTGATAAGGGCCTCGGCATGTAGAACGCCATCTACTCAATTTCTAGTCATTCCTCCTGCTGTGTTTTGAGTCTGAAATGCCTCTCATAGGTCATGAATTGGAACACTTGGTCTCCAGCTGCTGGGCATTGTTGGAAGCTCTGGGATCTAAGGGGTTGACTGCTGGAAACAGATTCTAATAAAGGCCTTTGAAGGTTACATCTGTTTCTTGCTTTGACCTACAATCTCCAAATCCAGATCATCACTGAGTGAGAATGTTCCATGTTACCCTCCACTGGTGGCTTCCTCTCCATGACGGGGAGAGGGGAGTGGGATGAAAGCCTTCTGAAGCAGTGATCCAAAATAAACTGTCCTTAATTGAGTCATTTCTGCCATTTGTTTTATAACTTAGTTACCATTTCCATTTCATAAATTACACATGATTTGATATATCTATATATTTAATTTACCATAATCTCTTTCTCTAGAGAGTCCTGACTATCACCACTACCACCACCAGCAGCAGCAGCACCACCACCACCACCACCACTACCACCAGCTGCAGCAGCAACCACGGGAGTCAGTCTGGCCATTGCAGGTGTGCTCAAGAAATGGGAGAGATGTATCCTGTCCCTCTACAAATACCCTCTATTTTTACTCCCAGAGGCAGCTTATACGTATGGCTACTGCCTTGCTCTGCCCTGCAAAAACTATCCTGGAATCACATTTAGCACAAAGGATATTAAATCAAGGAAAGATGGAAAGGCTTTCATACCAAATGAGGTCCTGAAACCATCCGTCTGTGACCTTTTTAATGTTGTATAATAGCAGATGTTGCCTAGAGTTATTAGTTTGTTTGTTTGTTTGTTTGTTGTTCTAGTCTAAAGTATCCCAGAAGTTGCAAGCTTAGATAAGAAACAGGAAATGCTAGAGCTCAGGTTAGATAAAGAGGGCAGGATGCCAAGTCGAAGGGGGCAGTTGGCAGATGCTCTTCCTTTGCTACAGCATTGGAGACCAAATCTTCTCTCCCAGTGAGATGCACACCCAGGCCTGACAGAAGCTCCACCTTGCTTAGAGTAAGGAACAGGAGGGTGTGAGTAGGTGCAGAGGACCCGAGGTCACAAGACTTCTACGTGGCACACTGAGAAGTCTCCTGAATGTTCTGCGTTGGAACTCCATGGAAGGTGCTGAGGAAGTCTGGATCAGAAGGAAGCAAGTGGAGGAAGGATTTGGAATATTTTCTTGAACTCCTCAATCCAGGAAGATCTATAGAAAAGTGTCACAAACATAATTATATGTCTGCAATTTGTTAACGTATCACACATGTGCTTTGTGTCCAATAAAACATGCTAGCCAGAAGAAAGTGGTAGACTGGAAGGAGAAAAGTATCTCCTTAGTTGTAAGTGGCTTAGGAAAACAAGAAAGGAGACAAATGTCACCACTGTTGATGAAAAACGGGCCCTTACTTCAAAGGACTAAGATAAATTAATCTGGAACCAAATGAGTGGCCCTGGCCTGAGAAAGTGGACCTGGGTAGACTTGAATGACATGTTCCAAGGTGCAAATGGCCTCATGAGTTTTGGGAATCACAAGACAAGAAGACATCTTTTGAATATATTAGTTAAAAACAGCGGGTAGGTAGGCAAGTCGAGCAAATCTGGGGCAGTTCCGTTGTGGGTCTCAGATGTTATCTAAAACCTTCTTATCTCTTGGCATTGAAGAAGCAAGTGTTTATTTTGTTAATACACTCAAAGGGCTTTGCTAGTGAATCACCAGAAAGTTCGATGAGACATAGGTGGGCCATGTGGAACTGGGGAGACGGCTAAATGTAACCGAAGATCATTTTCTCTCTGGGTAGGCAATATTCCAACTCTTAGCAGTCATGAAGTTCCAGTCACCCACTGGCCTTGTAGGATCATGAAGACATTTGTAGATTTTTCTCCCAGAAGCTACAGTTCAACACTTTATTTGCCTACTGTAAGTTCTGAACTCCTACAAGAACTTTCAAGTATCCTGTGATTAGCCTATGTGTGCAATGCAAGGAAGTATCAGAAAGCCACACCTCCTGAGCCTGTTCTTTCCTGCTTAGTGAACCTGACTTTACCAAAACACCATCAACTTCTCTCCTCACTTCTTTACTGTTGTTCGGCAATGACCTACTGACCTTTAGGGGCTGCACAAAGAGCACTAACTTCGAGGGGAGTGTCCGGCAGCCTCCACATGGGTGTGAACTATGAGGGATCCCTTGTATTCACATTTGAAACTGATAGTATTGAGTGAAGGAAACACTGGGGCTTCCTGAGAGGCACAGACAGGAAGAAATCATAAAAGGCAGAGACGACGAGAGTCCTTCTAGCTCCTCTGTGAGGTAAGACAGAATTCACATACAAAGCTTCAACTGGTGGAAGAAACCAGTGAAGAGCAAAATGATGCTCCAGCAGGCAGGACTGATGAAAGATCCTTTGAGTATCAGATCCACCACGACTGGGGAGAGAAGCTGCTAGCTCACAGGTCACCTGGAACATTGTCACACACTTTCCTGTGTGTGTGTGTGTGTGTGTGTGTGAGAGAGAGAGAGAGAGAGAGAGAGGCGGGGTGTCATGTTTGTGTGTTTGTATGTGCACGTAGAGGTCATCGGTCAACCTCTGATGTCATTTCTCAGGAGACACCACTGTGTCATTTGAAACAGAGTCTCTCACTGGCACCTGGAGCTCATCAATTTGTCTAATCTGGCTGACCAGAAAACCCCAGGTACCTACCCATGCCTTTCTACCTGATGCTGGGATTATAAACACAGGCCACCAGGTCCAGCCATTTTGCTGTGTGGGTTGTGTGGATCGAGCTCTGCTCTTTGTGTTTGAGCAAGCTCTTTATTCACTGAGCCATTCTTTTCTAGCTAAGTCTACTCATAGCTGGGTAGCAATATGATAGTTCATAACTCAGTGCATAGAAAACTAAGTGTGCCATAGCTGAGGATTACAGTCACTGCGTTTCTTCTGAAATACATGGAATTCAACAAACTGAAGATCATTTTCCTCTCATCACCAAGTGACAAGTCTGAGAGAAAACCTGATGTTGTCCCTGGACAAAGTGAAGTGCCTGTGGGGACAGAAATGCAGATGCACTGTGCAGCTGGACAGTTTGAGCCAATACCACAACCCATTACTTCCATATGCCCTTGGAGTTCCCAGAACCCCAGGTGACCCCCTAAGATGGCACTGCAGAGACAAATGTGTTGTCCAGGGCTAAGCAAACATTGCTTGTCTCCCACACCTCTGACCTGTCCTAGGTGTGTGACCCTTAAACGAGTCTTTAACCTCTTATGGTCACATGGATTCCCAATGTCAAATTTTACCAGGCACACAGTTACTACATGTGAATGTTTGATTGTTTTTGTTGTTATTGTTTTAAGTCAAGTTGAATTTAACACAGTGGAAGATACTGGAAGGAAGTGCATACCTGAGCCACACTGGTTCCTGGTAGAACCATGAGTGTCTGCTGGAGTCAGATCCCTGGTCTGCTGGTGAGGGGCATGCATGCTGGTCATTTAGGAAGCTTTACTCATGTGTCTTTCAGCAGAGTAGGAACACAGGACTGAAAAAAAGTGCAAGGACCCCCATGTCCAGACTCATGAATCACTACAGTTAGAGTCCTTATCAGCTGACCCAGTGATTGAAGAACCCTGAGAAGTAGCTGCATCTGAGGACCTGGAGCCATGCCAGGACCTATGTCCTTGCTGCAAGGGCTCTCACTTCATAGTACATGACACATAATTATCACAATCAACACTGCAGAGTGTGCCTTATTTCAGTTTTCTTTGTTTGAGACAGGGTCTCTGGTATCTTACTATATATGGCTGAGGTTGGTCTTGAACTCCTTCTCTCCTGCCTCAACTTTCCTTCCCTAGTGCCAGGGTTGCAGGCATGGACCACTGTGTCAGGCTCTGTTATTTCAGTTTTATAAAAGTGCAAGCTGCGCCCAACAAGGCAAGCCACTTATTTACTGGCTTACCACACTGGTATAGTCAGGGCAGACAGCAAACTGGCTCCAAGATAGGCTCCTTCTGTTTCTATGCTGCCTATTATAAAACAAAGAAATAGTTCAGGATTCCACCTTCTGTAAGAGCTAGAGAATCATGTCAGACTTCCACTGATCAAGAAGCCAGGAAAGTATGTGAAATACAGTATGGAGAAATTCAAATTTTCTCCAAATCCTGCTCTGACAACATCTATGTGGGTAAATATGATGTGCTTAATGGAATTTAAAATGTGTTTCTCAAATTTCAATACCAAGTCCAGGGGAGTTGAGATTATGTACGAACATAAATATTTGTAGCCTCCTTACTCCCCATATTTCCAAGTATGATTTTCATTGTTTGTTATGTATTAAACTTTTGAATACCCAAGTGGTTTGTAAAAGCTTTTATTAAAAAATCCCAACTTTTGGATGGATAGTTAAATTGGATCTGAACCCTGAAACAGCTGAGCCATGCAATGAGTTATTTCTCAAACAATCTTATTGAATATACAGAAGCTCTGTTTTGTAGACGGCAATTTTACCAAAATACTCAGGAACCAGCTTTCTTTAATTCTCTTTACATTGTCCCAGCCAAGAAAACTGATCGGGAAAGTAGGGAGAAGAGAGTGAGGAAAGTTAAATAAGAAGAGAAACTGCTCCTAAAAAATTATTGACTGAGGAGGAAGAAAAGAAGGAGGAGGAGGGGGAGGAGGAGGAGGAGATGATGATGATGATGATGGCCCATCAAGTAGGCTGGCAGAGAGGAACTTGTGGTTGAAAAAGCAGAGCTTAGGAAAAGTAGAGAGGAGGACAAATTCCATTTGTTTAGAAAGAGATTTGTGGAAAGAAAAAATGAGAGAGAGAGAGAGAGAGAGAGAGAGAGAGAGAGAATAGGAGACTGTCCCAGAGGGAGGAAGAAGGAGTGAGGAAGGAAGAGCCGGAGTGAGGGAAGGAGGAAGAGAGGAGAAAAGGAGGGAGAAAGGACTGTCTGGGGAGTGCCATAGTTGCCAGTATTTTCCAACTAGATAAAAAGATAAGGCACAGTGCACCAAGCATTTAATGAAGTATGTCTAGAAACTCCAACACACCTGGTTTGGGATAAAATCCAGAAAAGTTTTCAGACTCCTTGCTTCTCTGTGGAGAAATGAGTCAAGATGTTGAAACTGTGTGGTTTTGTGGACGTGGCTCTGAGAGGTGGCCTTAAAGTAGTTGTCTCCAAATTGACTCATGCTCACCAGGAGGGAGAGAGAGTCTCATTCATCTGACTTGAGAAGCAAAAGCATTTTATGTGTTTGGGAAAGGTAAAACTAGGAAGACTGAGGAGCTCCCTCTAGAAGGTTGAAGAGATCATCTTCTAGAGGAACATGCTCCTGGTGTCTGAGACCTGCCCTGCCCTCGCCCACACATTCACATGAATGCTCGTCTGTCCCCGGTAGACCCTAACTCAATGATTCCCATTCAGTCCTTGTTTTCCTCTTCAATTACAGGAACACCATACAACTGAAGCACATGTCCTCTCCATTTTCAGTATATCTCTCTCTCATGTGAAGTTGAAAATGTCTAAGATTAGAAATGCAGTTGTCTCATTGGTTACCATCACAATGTGGCCAGCAGAAAATCTGACATGTATCAGCACATTGTCAAATATCTGCAAGGGTAACATCGAGATTTAGCCACTAATAGAAATGATGCAGGTCCAGAAGAACTCTTCCTTATTTCCGCACTAATTGGTGCTGCTGTTATCAGTGGTACAGATAATGGACAGAGCTGGGAAGCATAGAGTCCTTTTTCTTTTCCTATGCTCATATCAGAACACACTCAATCTTTGTTAGAAGATAAGAAAAAAGGTAAGGAAAACATTATGAGAACGTTTCAGAGGACAAAGGGAATGAAAAGACATCTGAGAGGAAGGGAAGGAAGAGAAAGGCAGACCATTATCGTCATCACGCAGTCATCAAAGCAAGTCAAATACATACAGCACATTACATTGCAATGTACACAAGAAGAAAATAGAAAACAAAAAACAAAAAAGGTGCTAATACAAAAGTCCTAAAACTTGAGATTCTATACCTGCCTAAAATACCACAGACACTTAAGGACATTTCACTCAATCTTTGCAAGGGCTTCCAAAACGCCAGCATAAACAACTCGCTGAAAGAACGTCCATGGGATGAATGTCAAGCAGAAGGAAGTTGAATGGAAGAAGCAAAGAGCTGCTGCATACACAGGAAGTGAATTGCACAAACAGGAAGTGAGCTGCACAAACAGGAAGTGAGCTGCACAAACAGGGAGTGAGCTGCACAAACAGGAAGTGAGCTGCACACAGAAGAAGTCAGTTAGTCAGACTCTGAAAAATCTAGACAAATATTGACCATAGAAAACAAGACTATCAAAATCAGACTCCAAATCCATACAACTTGATGAACAGAACAGGTATTTGGGCTGAAAGCTGTGGAGTTTCACATTTCATTTTACACCTCAGTATCAAATACATTTTATCTACAAATCTATCACTAAAACCCAAAATCTCCATGACAGAACTAGAACTAGAAAAACAGCTTATTTTATATCCCCTTTAATAAAAATGTCTGGTTCATTTTGCTCTCTAATTTTTATTCAAATATCTTATGTGATAAGGTTTATAAAATTAATAAATGAGAATATCAAATTTGGCAAGGGGGCACACAAGATGCCACTGAAATAGTGAAATGTGGGAAATGGAAAGATTAGAGACAAAAGGAATTAGTTAAGAGTTAAAGCTTCCTAGAGTCCCGATCTGGTTCAGGGGTTGGACAGAGAAGTAATTAACAATAAGGCCTGATAACTCGATTACATTTCTAATGTTTTACTGCTTAAAATAGATCGGACAAACATGACAAAGTTCTTGCATTTGTTAATGCTTATTGTATTGTGTGAGTGTTTATTACAATGCTTGTATACTTTTCCCTATTTTCGATTTCATATAATTAAAAAAAATCTTTTGCACATGAACTAAAAGGCAAATTAAGTCTCCTAGACAATTGTTTCACACCTTCCTCTTTCCACAAACTTTCAACACCTCCTCCCCCATTTTCTCCATCTCTGAGCTGCTGACCTTGATCTCATTCCATGGAGAACACTGAAACCATTGGAGAACTTGCGCAGAATAGCACTCACCCTCCAGCAAGAGGCCAGAACGTGTGGACACAGGCTTCACACCTCATCTAAGCTATGCCCTCTGCTGTTGAGCTGGATGAAGGTTCCCTCATCAGCCCAGGATAAAACTCCAGCACCTGTCTATTCTTCTACATCATTCCCCAAACATGCAAACACACCAAAAACAAAGCTGTGAGTGAAGATGTCTCATTCATTCTCCCAGCATGCTATAGTTTTCTGCCTTTTTCAAAAAAAAAAAAAAACTCACCAAAATAATTGTCCACTCTTGCCTTCCCTGACAACCTTCCCCTCTCACAAAATCAGGAGATGGCTTTCTCTCTCCACTACTCTCCCTCTCATGACTTACAGCAGTGTCTCTAAACTGAGAATCCATTTGCATCTGTCCCACAGCTGTCTCTGACCTTGATTTTGTTTTTTGGTTTTTTGTTTGTTTGTTTTTGTTTTTTCTTTTGAGACAAGGTTTCTCTGTGTAGCCTTTGCTGTCCTGGAACTCACTCTGTAGACCAGGCTGGCCTGCAACTCAGAAATCTGCCTGCCTCTGCCTCCCAAGTGCTGGGATTAAAGGTGTGTGCCACAACGCCTGGCTGTCTCTGACCTTGAAACTAAGTGTGAATGTGCATCTTGATATCTTAGATGCTATATGGGGGTCTCAAGGTGGCTTTAACAAGTGACCAAGGTGGCTGTAAAAAGCATGGCTGGGTCAACAGCAAAGCAAACCTGGTCTTATAGTGAGGAGACTGGAAAGTATTGACAGGGTTCGATTGAAAGTTTCTTTTGTGCATTCTCTGGCTCCTGGAGTCACCTGTAGTCATTTTTATCTACAGATTTTTCCTCTTTGTTGAACATTCTGTGGCCTCCCCTCTTCTTCCTCTGTGGCCTCTTCCTTCTTCCTCTCTGGGTCTCTTCCTCTCTGTATAAAAATACTACTGAGATTAGATTAGAGTGTATCCTCACTGAGTGTGATCTCAACCTAACTACTTCTTCAGACATCTTCCTGGGAGAGAAAACACAGCATCCATCAGATAGATATTTGACACTTGTTATGTCCAAACTGAAATCCTGAACTCCTGATTTAAGCACAGTCTGCTAGCAGGGTCTCTGCTCAGTAGAGCTCAAGCCACTTGCCATCTATATGTGAAAAAAGTCTAGAAGTTATTGTGGAAGTGGCTTCTCCTTTCCCATTACTTCTACTCAGGTGCCCCACCTCTGTGTGTGTGTGTGTGTGTGTGTGTGTGTGTGTGAGATGTGGATGTGTGTGTATGTTCATGCATGTATGTGTATGTGTGTGTATGTGTATGCATGTGCATGTGTGTATGCACGTGTGCTTGCAAATGAAGGGGATGTGGGTGTGGTGTATGTATGTGTGTGAATGCATGTGTGTGCATATGTTGTGTGTGTGCATTCACATGTTAACTCACACATTTGAGCATGTATGTACAGATCAGAGGACAGCATTCAGGACTGGTGTCTTTCTCACTGTTTTGACATACTCATGCTCCAGACCAGATGGCCTGGGAGCTTCCAGGTGAGTGATTCTCCTGTCTCCACTTCCCATCTCACCACAGGAGTGCCAGGGTTACACATGAGCACCACTGTACCCAGTGTTTTTATATGAATTCTAGGAATCGAACTCAGATTACCACATTTGTGAAACAAATGCTTTTACCCACTGAATCATCTTGCCAGCCCTATCTGTACATATTTCAATAGAACCTCCATATTACATATTAATTAGAGTATTATACACACATGTACTTATATAGAATTACACATATGGACTAGATGATACCATATATATATATATATATATATATATATATATATATGCACAGGTAGTTTTATATGTACATATAGACATTCATACTTGTGTACATACACATACATACACACATAAACACACACATATATATGTATATATATATAAAATCAGTTGCTTATTATGACTTGTTTAGAAATATAAATATGTATCATATATACATAACATATACATATATTATGAAATATTAGAAAGTGATTCTCCCTTCAGTACACAATGGAGCCAGCCAGCAGTGCAGGAAGATAGAGGCTGTGGGAAAGGTGGGCAGGGAGCTCTTCCTGGGATGTTGAGACCTGGGCAGAGCCTGGAAGAGAGGAGTATGCTATGTTCCCTAGGAAACCACACTGTGGGCAGAGAAATCTCAGGGCAAGTCCTTAAGTAGGAGCATACCCAATATTATATCTCCAAGAGCAGAGAACCTGGAGGCTGGAGCAGGGAATTCCAGAGAATCATGGGAAGAAGAGTGATGAATGTCTCAGATGTCAGTGGTCAGTTCTTATGGGCTAAGAAGATCAGCTACAGGAACTTAGCTCTTCCCTTGGGGACAGACACCACCACAGGGGGTGGAACAGAGGGCTGATGGGATCTGTTACAGAATTTAGAATTGTGCATAGGACAGGCAAGAAGCAAAGGACAAGGAGAAAAAGATTCCATTGTACCACCTGACCTTTAACAAACTCCAATCTAATTAAGCACACATCCAGTCTTGCCACTGAATGTGAAGGAGCGCTCATCCCTGCCCCCTGGCAATATTCATGATGTCCACCACACCCTCTTTGGAATAGCATCTCCTTCTGGAAGCCTCCAAGGCTCTCCTCAACCTTAGTTCCTTCCTTGCCCCTTTGGTTGTTTCTAATTGACCAACAAACACCATCACTATTTAGAAGTTTGTATCTCAGCAAGCTGCCCAAACCTGGAGCTCAATCTCCTTCGTGACTTTCAGGTGTCTGAGTCTAGCAGCAAAGAGTCCTTGGAGCTGAGCATAAGTCTTCAAAGTCCAGCTATTCTCCAAAGATAAGCCCTTTCTGGGGCTCCAGAACACTCCAGGGTTTGTTCCTGCCACCATCCAACCCAGGAGTTAGTGCTGTACATAGGACTTGTTTTACCTCTTTTACCACACCAGCTCTGCTCCTCAGAGTCTGTGGTCTATTCCTGCTTTACACCACCAGACTCCTACCCAGTGGTCCCCATTTTTACTTCCTAGTAACTGGACTTTTGGCTACTTTATGGGTTCCTTTTTTCTTCCCCCCTTCTCCATCCCTCTTCTCCTAACCTTTTAACCCCTAACACAAAGTAGGAGAGATAAAGGATAGAGGAGAAAAGAGGACACAATATCATTAGACTACTTCCTGATGGTTAGGGGCATAGAGTTATTTGGGGCAAATTTGATTTCACCATCTGGATATCTAATTTCTTCTTCTCGTCTCTGCACTCAACTACTTGGCAAACCACAACAGGCTCCAACAAGCCACATTCAACCACCAACAAGTCAAACAGCCCCTTCTATCAGGGCTCTAGCATTTATATACCCTCTGAAAAGTCTCCAGAATTCCAAAAGTCACACACTCACAGAAACGATCTGCAGCTGGCAACATCATGTCCCTGCTAGAGCGTGAGGTAAATGATAGCAGCTGTGGACAATCTGAAGCAGCTCCATACCCCACCTGGGATTAAAATAAAAACACATTCTTATAATAATTCTGTGTCTTAGAAACCAAAATTGCCACTACACTTCCCCCTCTGCTAAATATTCCCACAGCTTCCTATTGCCCTGAGAGTGAAGATTGCCTCCTGGAAGCTCCTGCTGAACTTTCCAGCCTCATTGACTCCTCCCTGTCATTCAATGTCCACTGGTCTCACAGACTTTCCCCAGCCCTCCCTCGGCAGCCTCCCTGCTAAATGCTTTGTGCGTATTCTCTCTATCCCTGAGAAGGTTGACTCTCCCCCACCAGGTTCATCCTGCCATCCCTCAGACTTGGAGTCTGGTTAGTTGTTTTCAGTTCACATTGCCCCGGGGAAGTCTTTCCTTCCTTCATAGACCTTCATCCAGCACGTCATGATAGCCACGGTTTAGAATCATATTGACAGATGGTTCCTCTAGAACACAGTAACCTTGCAAGCCACATAGGCTGCCTGGTTTTATTCAGCATTATAGTTCAGGACGTCACACCATGCTCAGTAGTCAATGGGTGATCACCAGATATTTGCTCATTTAATAAGTAAATTCCTAGTAACAGATAGATATACAGATGATACAGATGCTTTTCACAAATTCTTCCAAAATGTTGAGACCAGGGAGGCACACCACCAGACCTGCATCTCACATAGATGACTTGTTTCTTTTTTTTATTTATTCTTTAAGTTTTTAAATTGGATATTTTCTTTATTTACATTTCAATTGTTATCCCCTTTCTCTGTTTCTTCCCTCCCAGAAACACCCATCCCATCCTCTCTCCCCGTGCTTCTATGAGGGTGCTCCTCCATCCACACACCCACTCCCACCTCCCTGCTCTCGATTCCCCTACACTGGGACATCTATCAAGCCTTGATAGGACCAAGGACCTCTCCTCCCATTGATGCCTGACAAGGTCATCCTCTGCTACATATGCAGCTGGAGCCATGTGTACTCCTTGGTTGATGGCTTAGTCCCTCGGAGCTCCTGGGGGACTAGCTGGTTAGATATTATTGTTCTTCCTATGGGGTTGCAAACTCCTTCAACTCCTTCAGTGCTTTCTCTAACTACTTTATTGGGAACCCCACTCTCAGTCCAATGGTTGTCTGTGAGCATCCACCTCTGCATTTGTTAGCCTCTGGCAGGGTTTCTCAGGAGACAACCATATCAGGCTCCTTTCAGTATGCACTTCTTGGGATCCACAATAGTGCCTGGGTTTGGTAACTCTATATGGGATGAATCTCCAGGTGGGACAATCTCTGGGTAGCCTTTCCTTCTGCTCTACACTTTATCTCCACATTTACTCCTGTGAGTATTTTGTTCCCCTTCTAAGAAGGACTAAAACATCTACACTTTGGTCTTCCTTCTTCCTGAGCTTCATGTGGTCTGTGAATTGTATCTTGGTTATTTGGAGCCTTTGGGCTAATAGCCACTTATTAGTGAGTGCATTCCATATGTGTTCTTTTGTGATTGGGTTACCTCACTCAGGATGATATTTTTTTTAGTTCCACCCATTTACCTAAGAACATCATGAATTCATTGTTTTTAACAGCTGAGTAGTACTCCATATAAATATTGTGTAAATATAGCACATTTTCTGTATCCATTCTTCTGTTGAGGGACATCTGGGTTCTTTCCAGCTTCTGGCTATTATAAATAAGGCTGCTATGAACATAGTGGAGCATGTGTCCTTATTACGTGTTGGAGCATCTTCTGGGTATATGCCCCAGAGTGGTATAGCTGGGACCTCAGGTATTACTATGTCCAGTTTTCTGAGGAAGTGCCAGACTGATTTCCAGAGTGGTTGTACCAGCTTGCAATCCTACCAGCAATGGAGGAGTGTTCCTCTTTCTCCACACCCTTGCCAGCATCTGCTGTCACCTGAGTTTTTGATCTTAGGCATTCTGACTGGTGTGAGGTGGAATCTCAGGGTTGTTTTGATTTGCATTTCCCTGATGACTAAGGATGTTGAACATTTCTTTAGGTGCTTCTCAGTCATTTCATATTCAACAGTTGAAAATTCTTTGATTAGCTCTGTACTCCATTTTTAATAGGGTTATTTGATTCTTGAGAATCTAATTTCTTGAGTTCTTTGTATATATTGAATATTAGCCCTCTATCGGATGTAAGATCGGTAAAGATCTTATCCTAATCTGGTCACTTGATATTTGTCAAAGGAGCTAAAACTATCCACTGGAAAAAAAGACAGCATTTTTAACAAATGGTGCTGGTTCAACTGGCAGTCAGCATGCAGAAAAATGTAAATCAATCCATTCTTATCTCCTTGTACAAAGCTCAAGTCCAAGTGGATCATGGACCTCCACATAAAACCAGATACACTGAAACTCACAGAGGAGAAAGTAGGGAAGAGAGGCACAGAAGAAAATTTCCTGAACAGAACACTAATGACTTATGCTCTAAGGTCAAGAATCAACAAATGGGACCTCATAAAATTGCAAAGCTTCTGTAAGGCAAAGGACACTGTCAATAGGACAAAACGGCAACCAATAGATTGGGAAAAGATAGATGACTTTTCTGTGAGTCTCCAACCCATCTGGAGAGCCACACTGCCCACTCTCCACACAAGTCTGAGGACAACACTGCTCAAGTTTCCCATCAAAACTGGGTCAGCTGGTGTGGTAGTTTGAATATCCTTGGCCCATGGAATGTGTCACTATTAAGAGGTGTGGACTTGGAATAGGTGTGGCCTTTTTGGAGGAAGTTAGTCACTGTATAGGCAGGCTTTGAGGTCTCCTATACTCAAGCTCTGCCCAATGCAAAAGAGAGCCTCATCTTCCTCCTTCTCCTCCTCCTCCTCTTCCTCTTCCTTCTCCTTCTCCTCCTCTTCCTCCTCCTGGCTGGCTGTCGAAAATAGTCTTATTCTGCTTCCTTCAGTAGAACCCTCAGTTCCTTCTCCAGCACCATGCCTAACTGAATGCTGCCATGCTTCCTGGCCATGAGGATAATGGACTGAACCTCCGAAACTCTAAGCCAGCCCCAGTTAAATGCTTTCATTCAGAAATGTTGCTGTGACCATGGTGTCTCCTCATAGCAACGGAACCCTAACTAAGGCAGCTGGATATGATGCATATGTGTGGAATCTCAGCACCGGGAGTAAGAAGTATGTGCATCAAAGGTTGGAAGCTTGGAAAGGCTACATACCTAGACCTGGTCTCAAAACCAACCAGCCAGCCAATCTGTGGTTCATGGCTGGTTTACCCATTCCTCCCTTTTCAAGAGTTTAGAGCTGGGGAGGAATCCCCTACTGGTAGCTATCATGTTAGAAGAGAAAGGAAATGAAAGAGCCCTTAGAATGCTTGAGTCAAGTACCCATAGATCTGTGCATTTGAACCTTTGTTCCAGGGCTCCCCATCAGTGGAGGAAGTTAAGGTGGTAAATTCATGGGCTGCAGATTGCTGGTTGCAGGAATTTTCCCCCCATAAAATACAGCATACAAGGGTTATAAACACACAATACAGATTATCAGACTATAAAAAGGCGTAACAATACAATATGATTCATGGCCGGCGTGGGCACAATATTTTGCTGGAAGATTAAAGACTATGTGACTTAAATAACTTTTATTGTAATGCTTTCAACAGATCTCCTAACAGGGAAAACAAACGGATTCTGCCGAGTGATGTGACTGGCGAGTAGTAACCAATAAAATTCCCATGAGCGCCGTTCATCTCCGCAGTCCGGCTAAGACGCTTCCACTTTGGAGATTGTTTCAAAACCAGACTAGCAGTTTCGAGGCTTCCTGGTGATATACCATTCTCCGAGGGTGTGCTAACGTTTGGCTAAATATAGCATGTGTCCTTAAAATAACGTCTCTAATGATGAGTGATAGCAATTGCCGTCCCTCCCACCAGCCTCTTACACAGGATTTTGTAGACTTAGTCCAAGAATTAATTTGTGGTAATCTGTTCCCCAAATAAATAACTATCATCTTTACCCAGAGCCTTGGGATTCACTGGGAACAGTACTCAGCCCAGACTACAGGAGAGGTCTGTGCATGACCAAGGGGTGACCCCTCTCATCTTAGCTCATCTACAATTCAAATGTGCCTCTGGTTATCGATCTGTCCCTGCTGTCTTGCTAGGATTGAGTAGGAGATGGGGCTTTCAGCACTGTCCCCTAAGGAGGATCTGAAGCAGTGACACGTGGGAATCCGGATGTCTTTCCTCCTTGGGCTTGACTGCCGAGCTCTGGCAGAGTACTCCGTCAGAATAGAGGTTCTTCTCCATTCTGCAAAGTGGTACTCTGTCTGCTTCAGTCCTCCGATTGGCTGAGCTGCTGTGCAGGGCAACTGCTCAGTTCCTGAGATTTGTTGGCAGCCTCCTGCTCTTTGTTCTTCCGAAGGAACGTAAATAGCAGCATCTGCATCTGGTCCTGCTGCTCTGAAGGCCAGCCAGATTCTTCATGGTCCCGCCCCTCCCCACATGCTGCATACAGGGTAGATTGCAGGGTGGGGTGCAGCATGGAGACCCCAGAAATGCTGGGGAAGCTAACAGACACCTCCCTCACAGCAGTCCTGGGGACTTACAATTCTGGTAAAATTGAAAATTCCCTTTACTGCGTTGTGGATGCTTATGGGACTGAAGGGATGATGCGGACTAAATGTAGGTTTGCCTCCCTCCGCTACTGAAAAGGAGCTCTTGCCTTCTGTCTTAACAGCTGCTGTCACCTACACAGGACTTTGAGCCTGGAATTTCTTAGAGGAGAGTGGTTGCCTATCATCAGTCCTCTGACCACACTGACTGCCCTGGCAAATGCATGACTCAAGGAATTGCAGCCCTGACTCCAGCCAGGGGCGGAGCTCTGCTCTGTCCCCATCTTTGTCACCAGCCATAGGCAATGCCATGCTCCCTGGCTATTAGTATTTCCTTGCCATTTCTCTTGTTTCCTTGCACTGACAAAAGAAAAAGCCTGTGCTTCTGCTATGTTAAAACAAACGAGCAGACCTGGGCGTGAGATGTGTTTGTCACTTAGTTGGACGGATGCTTGCCTAGTGTCTATGAAGTTGTGGCCTCCATCCCCAGCTCACATAAAGTGTGTCATTATATCAACCCAAAGAAAGGCTTGCTTGTTCCTCAGGAGCAGCCTGTAATTGCATTTTAAAAATACACTGCCATGGCTTTTCAGGGCATTTGGAGATTCTACACCCGAGGGATCATGTGCCCAGAATGGCCGTCTTGTCCCACAGCTGTCAGCAGCTGACCCTGGCAAAGGTCTGACATGTTCTAGGACGTGGGTAGGCAGAGATGTACTCCCAGCTGGCAGTGAGTGATGGCTTCCACAGTTTCAACGAGTAAAAAAAGGCTAGTGTGTTTTTAATCTATATAATTATGAGAGTTTTGTCATTCTTTGTGACCAAGACTTAACAAGGGCTATACCTTAGGATAAAAAGTCAAGTTTCATCAGTACCCAAATGGACAAGGAAATGCTGGCGAATGGATATGAGCTAAAGTCGGATAAGGTCCCCAGTACAGGTGCCTCTGCCTTACCAGAGCTCGCTCTATTCTTGGGTACCACTTTCTCCCTGGCAAGAGCCTGCTATTCAGGAGAGCATGACAACTTTGCTAGATGAGCCTAATTCCTAACTATATTCTAAAACTTATCCTCATCCTTACAGATAAATGTAACTCTTACCTACTATCCAAGGTAGGTGATTACACACACACACACACACACACACACACACACACACACACACACAAACAAAGGAAAAGAGGCCATCAATTTCATCAATTTGAATGGGAGTGAGGAGGAACATTGGAAGGGTTGGGGGGTTGGGGGGAATGGGAAAATGGGGAAATGTAAAAATACATATTAGTTAAAATAAGAAAATTTTTACTGAATATATTCAGTAAATAAAATTTTCAGGCAATAAACAACTCAGGAGTCTCAGGAAGTTCATGAAACTGACCAGATGCCACCCATCTCCCAGTTTTTATATAAGTAGTAAAGGACTGTAGAAGAGATAAGAGACCAAACAGTCCACTTGGATCTGGCCCAGACTAGCTGAGCTGCCTAGAAGAGAAACTCTCTGACCTTCCAGTTCTCCAACGGTTTTTCAGTAAGCCCCAGAGTCCCAGCTTTCATAAGCATCACCCATGTTAGGGTAGGCTTTTTGTGATTTGACTACCTTCAATTATTTTCTGCTCCTGTGAGTAACCACAACGTGTTGCTTCACCAAGTTGAACTTCAGTGATACCCTTAATTTGCTCTGTCATTGATTCCTTATTGGGGGCTTAGTATATACACTTGTTACCCAGGAATAGTGTCAAACAACAATGCACACAGGTCTGCCTCAGTGTGGGATTAAAGTAATCCTATAGGCATAAATTTTTTTCAACATACTTTTAATAAGGGTACAACCTCTCTTATAATCTACAACCTACCAGAGGTAGTGGAAGAGAAAAGTTATTAGAATATGGGGAAAGTGGACCTGTTTAACAACACTTCTTTGGAGGTGAGCTCAATCTTTTTGTCAGAAGTTCAGTCCTATAGCAAACACCAATATGACTCAGCAGCTGCAGACCAGTCCTCTAGACAGGCAGACACCAGCACGAACCAGCAGCTGTAGTACAATCTTGAAGAAACTGCCAGTCTTGCCAACTGGCCTGAGGTGAGGCCACGGAAGCAGCAAGTTCACCCAGGAACCTCATGAGCAGTTCTTGGACAAGTTTCTCTCAATGGTCGCTACCACAAGCTGAGCTCAACAATGCTATGTAAGGCAAACCAGTATGTGTGTGACATTAGCAAAGGATAGCAAAGTGGAGCAAATTAAACCAGCGCTCAGTGATCATCTCCCACTGTCTGTGGGATCATATTCATACTCCCTCATCAAGACTCCTTTCATGTTTTTGCTATATCAAAACATCCTTTCACCTGTGTTTGCTTCAGGAAAACATTCTTTGTCATTTCCACTTTAGCAAGATATTCTTTTACCTGTGTGCCTCATCAAAACATCATTTGACATAACTGACTTTCCAAACAAACTACAAGTTCCCATTTCGGAACCCTCTGATGGGGCCTAAATAATGGGTGACGTGAATGGGCAGTCATTCTGTTGTTTTATGTACAATCTAAACACTTAGAATCCCAGTTCTGCCACTGCTGCCATACTTACCGTAATCATTCCACTTTGCCACCTCTGGTATTTAAATCTACTTCCCTTGATGAATGGAGTGGAGTGTGAGTGTTCAACAACTGTATCCAAGATTTGCTATTGCAAGTAAACCAGCAGCTATGTTTGGAGTCAATGAATGTTGGGGAGCATAAGTCTAAGCATACCCCTTCTTTTCTTTTATCTGCTTTTCCTTTCATTGTTTATGTGTTTCTTTCATTTGTTTTGTATTTTTTTGTCACTTATTCTGATGCCTTCTCTGTGTCTACCACAATGGACACATACACTGAACACACAGCTCCAGATCCGAGTACCTCAGCATAAGAGAAACGTGTGCTCACACTATAGTGTGATAGCTATGTGTGGTGGCTTCTGTGCTCTCTTCGGAACAAATACATGGAATTAATTAGCTCTCTCTGAGTATGGAGTGGGTCAATAGCACTCGATGCTTGCTCTGGGTTCTTGGACACATGGCAGGTGGTAGAAGAGGGTGTGATGGAATGCTGAGATGCCTCTCCTTCAAGGTCAAGTGGACCCATCACACAATAACCATTGCTGAAGATGGACCAAAAAGATGGGGCTGGAGATCTGCAGGGGGCAAGCCCTAAGGGTCGCTGAACCTGTTGAGAGGTAGACCTCTATAGCAGCTTGAAGGCTCTTGTGATAACTCCTGACTCTATTCAGTAGCATCTTGTTACTGCCTGAGGGTGATAATGACTGCTAAGAAAAGGTTACAAGATAGGGCCAATAGAAACCACTGATGAGAGTTTACCCTTTGCCACATTAGGAGGAGACATCATCCTTACAAAGCTTCATATCTAGAAGAAGAAAAGCAAGATCAGAATTTTTTATTTTGAGAACCAGAAATTTGACAAGGCGAATCTTTCAGTAGAGGAACTTGGTTATGATGGGTAAGGATCCTACGGAACAGTCATGAGCTGGTGGGAATGACAAGGAGAGGAACCGAAGAAACCTCAGACTTTAATTGCTGGAGGTATACTGCCAATGTGATGGATCCTCACTCTAAGAAAAAAAAAGGATGCAGCTTGCCTGGGTAGAGCAGTCTTCTAAAATGAGCCAGTGACATTTACAAAGTCGCACTCACTATAGACAGAAGAAACAGATTAGTCAAAAGACAGGGTAGGGGTAGGCAGATAAAACCTTAATCTTCATTGTCCACTTAACTGGGTTTTGAATCACCTAGGAGATACATCACAGGGTGTGTCCTCGGGAACACTGGTGTGTGTGTGTGTGTGTGTGTGTGTGTGTGTGTGTGTGTGTGTAACAAAGTATGAGTCTGTGAGAGTGTTTTCAGTGAGTTTTGAGAGTGAAAGGAGGACTCACCCTGATTATAGGTGATACCAACTCCTGGACCAGCTAATTACAGGTGACATCAACCCATGACCTAGCTGAGTTCGAGTGATGCTAACCCATGGCCTGGGAAGCCATACTGAATGAAAAGAAAAGATGAACTGAGAGCCAGCATCCATCGTTCTGTGGTTCCTGTCCGCAGACACCGTGTGAGCAGCATCCTACCCCCAACCCCTTCATGCCTCTCCTGACACAGAGGATGGACCCTTCAGACCATGAGCCAAAAAACCCCTCCCTTCCTAAGCTGGTTTTCACTCAGATATTTTGTCATAGCCGTGAGAAGAGTACTAACACAGACAGCTTGGGTTCTCGAGTCTACGGAAGGTCTGTGTGCCTCTATTATCTATCTCTTTGTGTCTCCTATATTCATCTCTATATACCCCCTAACAATTTCTGAAACTTGCAGTGCATGGGTCAACCTAAAGGAAACTGCTACTGACCAATCCTCTCTCTTACACAGATCCAGCTGCTACTTAAAAAATGCATATGATATTAAAAGCAATTAAGTTATATTATTTATAAAGCTATTAATGGCTTTATTTATGTTTTGAAATCCAAGGAATGCTGAAAATGTTTCATTTGGGGATGTGAACTAAATGAAAACCACACTTAGGATAGTATTGTGGGGACCATTTGCAGTAGCAATCATTTGGAAGGAAAATGAAAACTTCAGCTTCTCTGGATGTCTTTAAATACACAGCTGGAGGAGGGCCTAGAGAACAGTGCACATTTTCCACTTTTCATGGCTCTGCTTTAGATCTCATAAATACAATCTCAGGAAGGAAAAAAGGAAAGCATTACTACAAATCATCCAACTCAGAATCCAGCTAGGTAGAAAAATCTGCAGAAAGTAAGTCTGCGGTAGACTGATTAATGATACGCTTCTTTACAGATTTGATTTTGTTGAGTTTTGTCATACTTTGCTCAACAAGGTAGTTATCAAGTGTAGAAAATTAAACACAGAGATCTCAAAGCTTGACGTGGGACCCAAGTAGCTTCAGATTCAAATCATATGACACAATGCTGATATGTTAAACACATTCTCCTAGTCAGACACTCATACAGCGGAGCCTACATCTGCCGGGTGCATCTTGAGATGCGCTACAGAGTGGGAGAGGATGCATAGTCTCAGAAGTCCCCTCAGGTTTGGTTTGATGAAGGAGAGTGGTAATATGACAGGCACATTGCCTTGATTTCTGTCCCTGAAGAATCACAGAAAGCCAGGAAAAAACGAAGCCATAGAGAAGAGCAGGGTCCTCTTAGCCTGCAGGTCTGGACTCCACAGAATGGGGTTAAGAGACTGCAAACAGTCCCACTATGAATGCCGACGGTTGACAGCAAACTTAAGAGAGACTCTGAATTCTTACTGGTATCCTTATTAGTTCCTTTTCCCATGGCCATGAGAAACAACTGGCAAAGGCAGAGAACCCAACAGCAAGCTCCTTTATTAATTCTTGAGGAAAGCTCTTTATACCCTTCACCAATGTCCTGTTGGTCCCAAGCAATCACGTCCTCCAAAGAGGGTTTGTCAGAGCTCACAGTTTAAGGAAATCTTTGCAGGAAAGTCTTGGCAACACAAATGTGATGCAGCTGGTCACATTGCTTCCATAGTCAGGAAGCTGAGAGAAGTGAATGCTGGTGCTCAGCTCACTGTCTCCTTTTAATGTGGTCTGAGAGCCCAGCCCACTGATGAGAGAGTCAGCTTTCAGAAGGGCCTCCAGTCCTCTGTGACCATTTCTGAGGACAACACAGACTTACCTAGAGCTGTTTCCATGATGATTGATTTAATCAAGTTGATAGTAATTATTAGCCATCCAAGTACTTGTGTGTTTGATCTGGTGTTGGCTGACAATTATCTATCCTCATTCTCTCTCTGTGCCAGAAAAGCAAAATCAGCCAGCCAATGATTTGATATAGTTAAGATTCCTCTACAAGCTACTCTATTGCTCCACACCCTGACTGTCTGCCACCCAACTGGAATCACCCTTGGGGGTTGGAGATGAGGTGGCATGGAATCGATGGCTCAGACTCCAGGAGCAGGGAGAACCCAACAGCAAGCTCCTTTATTAATTCTTGAGGAAAGCTCTTTATACCCTTCACCCATGTCCTGTTGGTCCCAAGCAACCATGTCCTCCAAGCAACAGTTCCCTATTGGTTATAATCTATGTCACCAACAGCTCCCTATTGGTTATCGTCTATGTCACCAACAGCTCCCTATTGGTTATCGTCTATGTCACCAACAGTTCCCTATTGGTTATCGTCTATGTGACCAACAGCTCCCTATTGGTTATCATCTATGTCACCAATCTCTAGGCTCTCAGGCAGGCTTCAGTTTGGCCCTCCTGCAGAAAATGCCTTTGTGGCTGCATCTCCTACCCCCAGATTTACTGGGAAGCAGTCATAGCCTTGTCAGTGAGGGAGGCCTGCTGTTCCTCCCACACTACTCCATTATGTTTGATATTCCTCCTGCTCCCCTGGACCATGAATTTTGCAAAGCTATTCCCGTGGAACCTCCGCTTGAGCTAGCTTCTGTTGTTCTGATGCAGTTCAAGGAGCCACCTAAGACCCAGGTGTGGAGAAAGAGATGGGATGCATCTATTGGTTTGGTGTAGAGAGGCCTTCCCTAGTGTTCAGGGGAACAGAAAGCTTCTTCCACAGAGAATCCCAAGCAGGGGTTTCTCCACTCAGGAGCAGTAGCCACTGGGTAATGAAGGCATACAGTGAGAAAGAACCCAGATCGGGTGACTGTCACTTTCACAACTTTAAAGGGACTTCCTGGGGATGACATTCCAAGGGCTGCAAGGTTGGTTTCCACATGAAGTAGGCTTCAGACGGCTTGAGGCTTCTCTGGCATTTGGAAACGATGCTGAAATCCTTTCAGAACTCTGTAGGGTGGGAGGTTAGCCTGAGGAGTGTGGAAGAAAGCAGCAGAAATGCCTGACACATTTAAGACACTATAGATATTATTAATGTGCCTGACAGCCCAACAAAGGACCTGCAAAAGAAAATACTGTCTTGCTCAACCCAGCCAAACCCTAGGGATTCCAACACAACAAATGCAGACAGGAGCAGAGAGAGATGGATGCTGGTACTTGGGAGCTGTGAGAGTCCATGTACTGGGACACAAAACGACTCTGCGTGTCCTCGAGGTGTTTAGTGCTCTGGTACTTGACCATGAGGAGCAGCTTATTGACCAGAACATGGGCAACTTAGCAGTGCTACTTCCCTGAAGAAGGTGACTCTCCCTCCCCCTAGCAACCATCAATGGCTACCATCCCCTAAGGAAGGTGTCGGGGCCTCAAGTTCCTTTCGCATCCATGATGGAATGCTGAAAGAGGCCATCTTGTGAAGAGATGACTACCCTTCAGCCTTGTTTGCTGAGGGGGCATCCAGGAACCCACAGCGGTTCATTGGGTTCTCCTGGTCTGTCTCAGCATCTTCTAGGATGAAGCTCACAACCACAGAGCAGTCATCACATGGCAAGCACTCTTCTGAGCATCCCCTGCACTGGTTTACTTCATTCCAGCAGCTCTGCTGCTCTCTTTTACAACCGCACCAATAGAAGCACGGTAGATAAGGAAACCTACATGCTAGAATTACAAATGTCAGAGCTGAGTGTGGAACCTGGGCATGTTCCTATCTCTGCTGAAAATAATAGAAGCCTAATGTTGTAAAACCAGGCTGTGTTTATAGGGAAGGATATGGAGGCAGAGACAGCCATGTACCACTGCTGTCATTTCTGTTTGATATGTGGGAGATAGAGGGGTATGTCCTGTCCTTAAACAAATGGTTTCTCTCTTGTCATTTACTATCTAGGCCTGCACAATTCAAGTCCCTGGTCAAGGACAGTGATCAGTCAGGTAGGCTCTGAGGTGGAGACATGGATAGGAGCCTGCATGATACAGAATGTGGAAAATGTGGAGAAGTAGTAGAGTTTTCAGCCATCACTGTCCTGGAGGACATAGGCTTGGTATAACAAAGCTCTGTGCTTGGGGCCATGTCTACAGTAATAAACCTACTGCTCACTGCTGCCAAACACACAGGAAACCATGCACATCTCATCCATCAGTTGCCTAGGGATGACATAAGGAATGGCCATGTCTCATAGCTTACATACATGCCTAAACTTGATATCAAGATATGATGCTGTCATCCACAAATGTTACACTAAAGAGCAGGTCATTTTAGTTACAAAAAATTATACACATACACACACACACACACGCACACACACACACCTTAAGTAAGTTTACATTTTTGTGTTAGGCCACAATTGTAGCTCTCCTTGGCCATACAAAGCTATATTCAGCCTATGGAGTGCAGTTTGAACACAGAAGAGCTAAAGTCTATCCCTGTATAGTTCTGGGGATTTCATCATCACTTAGAGTTGGACTTGTCTGTAAGATGTTTACTGAGATGCAACATATAGATCAGGTCATTCCCTTCGGGCATGGGAAGTTTCGGAGGTGCTGTTCAATTCAGCTCTGTACCAGAGGGGACAAGAGAGAAAACCAGGGAGACTGTTGCTCAGATGAGAAGGGTACAAAGAGCTCTCTGGAGGCTTGCTCCCTCAAAGCCATTGTCCTGGGAGACAATGCCCACGGGCAGGGAGGCATGAGGGAAACTGTGGTACCTCAGCAGGGTCCCTTGAGCTGCTTCTGCCTCTGCCTCTCCCAGAGACAGTATTCCTGGGCTCACTTGTGGCCCTCTTCTCTTCACTCAGGGCGATCCCATCCTTCCAGGGTCACCCTTGTGATCCTGCTGAACTAAGGCTGCATCCAGCCTCAAGAGTGGTAGTCACCATGAAGAGGATGAGCATGAAACCTTCATGAAGGGTCAAACACACCAAGTACAGTCTGACCAATAAGAAAGGAAAGGTAACATCATGCTTATAAACAGCCACATTCTTCCAGATCCTATTCCATGTCTAAATATACATTGTACTTTTTAAAAAAATAAACTCTATTTATTTGAATAACCTAACAAATAAAAGCCATCGCACAGTCAGTTAAAGGAAGCCACTCAAACCCTTGGTCACTCCCAAACTCTATACATCTCAGTCAATTTCTATCCAGTTAGGATGGCCATTCTGAAACATGCACTTTACTTAGGATTTTATTCTTACACTATAAATTATATTTTTATTTACTTTCCCACTACACAGAGAGAAGAACAATGAGGGAATTGAAAACAGAAAAAAAAAAAACTTGCTTTGTGTTTTCTTGTATGACTCATGTGACCATTTGTCTATATTCAGTTCAAAGACTTGTCAGTTTGTCTCCTTCATGCCCTCTCCCCCAGTCCTTCAGATGGGAAGTGACTTTGGCAGTTACTTGTGTGAATCCTATTATCTACATACCAGAGACCCACACAAAGGTAAGAGAAAAAGTCAAAGGGCTGAGAGCCCGAGGGAAATGATGCCCACCGACTCTAAACCAATAACACAGCTTCGTAGTCACGGGAACTCCAAAACACACTTCCTTCCCTCATTGAAAAATGTTTTCTGGCCCAGGTAGCAATATTCTAATTTTTTATGAGGAAAAATAATATCAATCCTTTACTAAAACTCCAAGTCCTGTAAAGAGAAATGTGTTTTAAACTCTAGTTTTGTGGAAATTAGTATTTTTTTTTCTGTAAGCATAAAGCTATGACTGGAGTCACTTGATCTAACTTTCTTTCCATCCTTAAATTTATCCAAATGTTATGAGAAACAATTTTGTGGTCAGTATTGTGAACAAAATAAATGCAAATGTAACAGATATTGCCTATTATTGAAACATCAAATTGTATACCTGGAAGCCAATCTCTATGACCCCATGATGACCCAGCGGCTATTCACCGCAGGGCTAACCTATGCTCAAGCAGTCTAGTGGCTTGCTCCTTCTTATACACTCTGCTTTCCCTTTCTTTGGTGCCATTATCTCTGCTCTCTGACTTTCCTTACCTACCTGATCTTGCCACCCTCCACCACCACCCTTAAAGCCTCAATAGCTACCTTTACTGGTCATGTAGCCTTCCATACAAATTGCTTACGAAAAGACATAGTTTGGATTTGTGGTGTGTTTTTGACTCTTGGATCAAAGTCCAAATTGTGGGATCCTCTGTGGTCCATGTACATCTTGCACCCATAGTCTGAAGGCACCATGGTATATCAGCACCTTTACTCTATGCCTTTCCAATGGATATTTCCCACAGTGTCCTGCTCAGAAAGTTCATTTTGGAGCCTCTTGGATATGGGGCTTGAGAATTAAGGATGCTCACCTGTGCTCCTCTCATGTTTCAGGGAGCTTGGACCTTAGAATTACAACACCAGCATATTTTTAAATACAGGGACTTTTTGAAGTTGATCCTTCAGAATCTCTGGATTCAGCCAAACACAAGGTGAGTGTTTCATAATGCTTATGCTGCAGGAGTCTCACTCCTTGTTTCTTTCATAGTGAGGGTTTTACTGCTGTGAGAAGACACCATGACCAAGGCAAGTCTTATAAAGGAAAGCATTTCATTGGTGCTAGCTTACAGGTTCAGAGATTTAGTCCATTATTATCAAGGTGGGAGCATGGTAGCATCTAGGCAGGCATGGTGCAGGAAGAGCTGGGAGTTCTACGTTTTCATCTGAAGTCTATTAGCAGAATGCTGACGCCCCAGGCAGCTAGGATGAGGGTCTTAAAGCCCACACCCACAAGACCATGCCTACTCCAACAAGGCCACACATCCCACAGTGCCACTACCTGGGCCAAGCATATACAAACCATCACTGTACCCTAAAGTAACCCCTCCAAGTGCCCTGGGGTCTCTTTGTTCACTCCCATGTGCCCCTCTCCTCCGAAAGCCCTGCCTTGCCTTCAAAATCCCTACTGTGTCATGTTCTTCCCAAGGACACATCTCACATTGTCTCATCTGCTGTCTTTTCCATCATGTACTTCCACGCCCCAGTGTCCTGGCCCCAGAGGAGCCACACCGAGGCTTGAATTAGTGCTGTCCAAATCCCTTCCCTCCTTGTTCAGGTTCCCTTGTCTCCCCTCCTCACCTCCTGTTTCTAGCTCCTTCTCCTTTCTTTTGTTCATTCCTCCCCATACCTCCACCTTTCCTCTTCCCTGCGACCCAGGGTGGTTTACTAGGGTTTGCTAATAGGAACATCAGTGATGGATGGTTTACGGGAACATGGGTAAGTTGCCAATGACTGCAGAAGATACCACCCTCTCTACCACTAACTCACGATACCTACCGGAAGGGTGGAGCCTGGGACTTCTCTCTGACTCACAGTGGGATTTTGACAGGGCAGTCTTGCGCAGGTGTGGCTCAGGTACTCACAGCTGCTTGGATTGTTTCCTAAACATTTGTGACCAACCTAAGACTTTTGAACCTAGGTACCAGGGTCTGCCCAAAATGAAGGCTCACCCCATCTGGTATCCATGGGTCTGTTCTCTCCAGCACGTAAAGGCCAAGGTCTGCAATAACAAATGGCAGTCATCCGTGGAGAGGTCTGGAGAGAGATCATTTCAGCCTTCTTTTTAATTTTCTTTTTTTCCTTCCTGAGAAGGATCATACAGAATCAACCCACTAAAAAAGAACTGTCGTAAAAATCTCACACCATTGACTTGTAAATGGAATTGAATCTGTAGCGTCTACGTAATGATACCATCAGAAGGGGAAGTGCTGCCCCATTCATATAACAGATGAGATCTGGAATGACTGCCACGGCAGATGAACACCCCAGAGGTATTTTGCTTTATAATACTCACTGCATTTATGTCTCCAGTTTCTCTAATTTTAGTTATTTTTTTCCTCAGGTCTTAGGACAAGAGCAGAAAGACTCTTTCTTCGCATCCTAACAAATCACCCCATACAGAAGTCAATAATATAAATACTTACGTTTCTGGGGTCAGCGCTGGGGCTTTATTAAAACTGATTTTTCAAATCGTGTTTTCTGCTCTTTCTGCAGCTACAGGGGAGCCCAGCCATCCACAGCCTCCTGACTCCAAGTATGTGCTGCGTGGCATGAAAGCTGGGGAGCGATGCAGTCAGCTGGCTTCCGAGGATCAGTCTCAGGTCATGGGCAGATGCTGCTTCCACTCCTTCCAGAAGCTTCTCCAGTCCTCTACTGGCCTTTCCGTGTCTGCTCCCTCTTTTCTACCTCTTCTGGGTCTAATGATTAGTGACTGCTTAATAATTGGCAGGTGCTCTGTGAAAGGACATACACTCCCCACTCCCGCCTGAGGCCAAAGTGACATAAGCAGGAGGCAGACAACCGGGTGAATAGCCTGAGTTGCTTCCAGCTGCCAGGCCAGCCGCCCATGGAGACACAGTGCCCCCCACCCCCACGCTGGACACCTCTGCTACAGGCCTCCTGAGAATCACAGTGGGTGTCACCAAGATGCCTGGCTTTCCTTCAGAAATGCTTTGAGGCGTCCAGTCCAGGACCTGATCAGGTGACCTGGGCCCTTGGCACACAAAGGCCTAGATGCCTCTTCTGCCCCTCCTCATCAATTATTGGTGTAAGCACAATTTACAAGCTAGAGGGGCCCGGTTAAACTGTGTACTCTAGACTTATTACATATGGTTGGCCTCAGGGCCAGTTCTTCCCGTTACAAAGAGTCACCGCTCAAACTAAAAGGGAGCACAAGCCACTGAAGCTAATGAAGATCTACAGAGGATACTGGCATTTCCCTTTTGGAATCAAGGTCAAAGGGCAATCAATTCTCATTTTACCCACTGGCCAGACTAGAAAGGAAAGGAAAGATGTCGGTGGGTGCAAGAGAAGTAGGCTCACAAAGAAAGAACCCAGACCACAGCACAGCTAGAGCCTTGGTCTCCAGGAAAAGGCACACTGCAAGGAAGGAAATGAAGAGAAACAGACCACAGATAGCAAGACGGCCTAGCTACATAGCTGAAATAATCACAAGCACCTACACACATGCATGCAAACATGCATACACACATGTGCACATGTACCTATATGGCACATGCATGAATGCACACACAGGCACATGTGTGCACTCACATATGCATGCATACACACAATGACAAATGCACATGAACACACATGCATACACATTCACATATACACACAATGCCTCCAAATATTTTGCTCACTTATTTAATTTCAAAAGGTTTCAGGGGAAAATATATGTGTAGATACATGTGTGTGCATGTGTATCCATATATGTGTATATGTAAGTGTACACACACATATATGTATATATGTGTGTATGTATATGTATATATGTATATTATGTATATGTGTGTATATATAGATATATAGATATAGATATATTTAAAGATATTTAAAGATTGCCATATGGACTGCTCCATCATCCTGCAACTGTTGTCTTTATTTTAAATATTCAGCAACATAATCTATAAAGCAATACATGTTTTCTTGTGTAATATTTTGAAAATACTGAAAAATATGGAAGGCATTGAAGACTGTGCACAATTTAGCCTCACAGAAATACCTGTTGTCTTGTTCTTGAGATCTTACCTCTATGCTTGTTGAAATCGACCCAAAAGAAAGCTAGAGACAAACACGGGTGGCTTTGTTTTGAGACGATGGATCATTCCATACACACTGCTGTGCTCTGAGCCTTTTAATCCAGCACTGGGCTGTCTTTGAAAGCATGCTACAGTAGTTACAACATAGTTTTAATGACTGTACCATAATTTATTTTTCCATTTCTCTATTTTAGGATATTCAGATGGTTTCTAGTTTTCTGCCATAAGTCATGCAATGGTGACTGCCCCACGCATAAATTGTAAAGCAAATGTCTGGTCATTTCTCTCAGGTGCATTCCCAGGTATGGAATTGAGTTTCTTAAAGCCAAGTTTCCTTGTCTCAAATATGCCCTCCATGCTCCCACAGCCAAAGCCACCTCCTGGCTCCCTTCACAGCTCTATCCTTACAGAATATAGTTCCGTCCTTATACCATCTTTCTTAAAAGTGATGTGTGTGTGTGTGTGTGTGTGTGTGTGTGTGTGTGTACACGCATGCACTGGGAGACCAAGGGTCAATGATGAATGTCTCCCTCACTTGCTTTCCTCTTTCTTTCTTTCTTTCTTTCTTTCTTTCTTACTTTCTTTCTTCCTTCCTTTCTTTCTTTCTTTCTTTCTTTCTTTCTTTCTTTCTTTCTTTCTTCTTTCTCTCTTTCTTTCTTTTAGACACTGTCTCTCACACACCCTGAAACTCCTGTATTCATCCATGCTAGACAACGATCTCCAGGGATTGGTCTGTGACAGCCACTACCTCCCCCTGCCCACTCTGTCCCCAGTAGTGGGATTGCAGATTCACACTGAAGCACCAGTCTTGGAAGCTGGAGGTCTAGAATCAAATCTTGCTTATGCAGCTTGTGTGTTACTGATGGAACCATTTCTGTAGCCCCCAAAATACTATTTTTAAATTTAATTTGGCACAAAAGGAGTTGAATGCCTTTATGTTCAACTTCAGTTTCTCATACAAATTGTATCCTGGTGTCTTTAAAAGCAAGGCATTGGTATTTTTTATGGATTTTGACGAGTTTTGCATCAAGGTGAATGAATATCTCATTGTCTTGAAATCTGTATTTCTTATAGTTTAAGTTGTTTTACAATATTGGATGTGATATTTGTTGATGTTTAAGCATTAATATAATTCTTACAGCATTATATCTATTAATCAATTTATTTTAATTTTCTCTATTTCATTTATTATTTGGAATAGGCTTACTGGTTAGAGGCATTTTTATATATAAACAACAACAGAATCTCCATTTTTAATCTCAGTGCCTTAGACTTTTAAAATTAATTTCAGCTTGTGAGAATTGTCTTGCGTTCTTCTCCTCTTCCAAAATACCAACTTAAAACGAGTTAAGCAACCTACCATCTCCACAGTGAGTCACGGGGCTTCCAATGCTCCTTTCAAAAAATTCTAGCGTCCCCAGGTTCTCTTTCTAGGAAAGAAACCTCTTCAGATATTTACACTTTAGATATTGGGTTTATGTACTTTATAGCATTAAGTATAGTAGCCTCCGAATATCTGGTAGGACATTTCCCATCATAATTTACTTATATTTTTAAGTCACTTTTATAAGAAGCTGCTGACACTGTAGCTCTTTTTTCATACTAAGTTAAAAATTAATTTGAGAAAGTATTGGGTGGGAACAATTAAACACAATAGCCAAAAGTAAGAGGAATTTTAAAAAAAGAAAAGCTTGTTAAGGCTTACAGCTCCAGCAAGAGTGTCCTCGGTGGGCACGGGAGTTGGCAGCCGGGGCAGCAATCTGAGAGACCACATTTTCAGCCATCGACAAGGAGCAGAGAGAATCCACTGGAAGTGAGGTAAGACTACACACACTTAGAGCTCACTCCACTTATGTCCATTCTCCAGCAAGGCTCTACATCCTAAAGGTCCCATACCTTCCCCAAACACTAACACTAACTAAGGATTGAGTGTTCAAATACATCAGCCTATGAGGGATATTTCTCATCCAAACCACATCCCACCTCCTAGAAGCCATAGGTTCCTGGTCATATCATAGATTCGAGTAGTCCAGTTTTTAAAGTCCCCACAGTCTTTCATGGTATCAGCAATATTTAAAAGTTAACTTACTAAACACATGAATCTCAAGAAGAATGAAGTTCAACATGTGATCTCTTTGCCCCTTCCTAGAATAAAGAACAAAGCACACACTGAAGGAGTTACAGAGATCATGTGTGAAGCTGAATCAAAAGGATGGACCAACCAGTGACGGCGGCTGCCAGGGATCCCTCCCATAATCAGCCACCAAAATAAACACTATAG
>LR749890.1:446403-472921 GCA_902729485.2 Mus minutoides | reverse complement strand
TTATGCCCCAGTACCGGGGAACGCCAGGGCCATTAAGTGGGAGGGGGTGGGTAGGGGAGCAGGGCGGGGATGCGGGAGGGTAAGGGAAATTTTCTGGATAACACTTGAAATGTAAATGAAGAAAATATCTAATAAAGAGAAAAAAAAAAGTCTGTTCTGAAACTTAAGGCTATCTCTGAACTGTGACACTCCTACCCATAAAATAAAACAAATAAACAAATTATACAATTCCCATGGGGCAAAAAAAAAAGTAATGTCATGGAGCATGCATTTCCATTCTGAAGTATCAGAATGGAAGCATAGCCAAGACAAACAGGCCAAACACCAAATTCTGTAAGTCCATATCTGGTGTCTGCGGTGTTACCTTCAGAGAGCTTAGATAGCTCAGCTCCTCCAATTTCACTGTGTACATCTCTTTCCTTTAGGCTGATTCCAGTTCTTGTATGTAGCTCTTCTTGGCAGATAACTCGTGGCTCTGGCATCTCCAATATCCTGGGATGCGGGATCTGCAAGCCAGGTTCTCCTTTCACAGCTTCACACAAGGACCTGTCAGGGCCTTTTCTCATAGGTTGTCACACACTGCCTGGCCTCTACAGATTCCTGAAAGCATGGATGAAGAATGCACAACACCCTTTATTCTTTCATTTTTCATGCCTCCAATGCCTGGACGATGTCGGTGACACTGCCAACCTTGCTTGTCAGTGAAGGATTGGCCCTGGGCTTCTTTCACCACAATAGCAGCAGCTCTTGCATGTTGAAGCAATGACTTTCTAAGAGCCCCCAAGCCTTTAGGTTTTCTCCTTCACATGACTTAGCTGGCTGGGGGTTTGCCCTGAGGGCATCCTTTCCATGTGTAGTGCAGAGCAGGGGGATCTCTTTAGTGCTGCTTAACTCCTTAGCAATTACAGTCTCCCTTTCAGCACTTTCCTTGGCTGAAACATAAGCTACCATACTCCTTTTTGTCTCTCCAAAGTGCATTTTGTGTTTCTATCTTGCTTGCTATTTTTCTCTAGAGACCTGCGTAAGTTACCAATAATAACTACCCACAGACTCAACATTGTGCAAAATTTCCTCCACCAAAGAAATTAGTCTGTTAATTTTTAACTTATCCCAATGTAATGTTTTAGGGCTAATTTACATTGGAGATCTATTTATAGGAACATAACTCATAATGACAGAAAATGGAAACAACTCAAAGGTCTTTCCAACCATGATAGATGAGCCACCAGACTCTTTGCCAAAATACCTCACGGATGGCCTCTCACCCATCTGATGCCAAAGTCCTTGCTTCCCTCTGAAGCCTTAGGAGCTGGCTTCTACTGCTGGTACCAATCTCAGTACTGCTGCCTTCGGGCTCATCTTACAGTGGCTCCGAGTTCCACTTACAGCATTGCATCACTCAGTCCCAAGTTCCAAAGTTCCACAGTCTGGGTCTTCACAGAGACAACCTCACTCTAGATACTAGCTTCTGTACTGGTCAATTTACTGTTGCTATAGCTGTATAATAATGACCAAATATGACCTATGGAAGGAAAATGTCTCTTCTGGCTTATGGTTCCCAAGGGAAGCCCATAACATTGGAGGAGGCACAGCAGCAGGCAGCAGAGTCAGGATGCCAAGCGGTCACTGTGCACGCATGAAGCACAGAGACCAAGATGGAAGTGAGGTGTGGTTCAACACTCTGAGATGCGTCTTCTCTGGGCAGGCGGCACCATTTCTACAGACAACACCTCAAAATCACAACATGAAGCAAGTCTACACCTAAATATCTGCCCACAAGAAATATAATTATCCACTGATATATATTTTCATTGGAGATCTATCTACAGGAGCATAACTCATAATGGCAGAAAGACGAAACAACTCAAATGTCTTTCCAACTATGGTAGATGAGTAAGATGCAAAGTACCCAAGCAAGGAAAATGATTCAACAATGTAAAGTAATGATTCCTGAATCGTGCTACAAGGTGGGTGAGCCATGAAGATATAATACTAGGCCACAATAGGTCACACCTTGTATTATTCCATTCCTAAGAAATACTCACATTAAAGAGATATATTAGAACAGGAAATAGATTCTGGTTGCCTGGTAACAGTGTGTTGACAGTGACGGTGTTCCCTGTTGCTTTGATAAAATATCCCAAAGCTAGATTCTGGTGGCAGCTGCACAGTTTTGTAAATGAAGTAAAACATCATTGAACTGTACACTCAAAATGAGAGTATTTTATGGAATATAAATCATGCCCAATGAAGCTACTGGATGCCAGCTTCATTATTTAATCCTTATGATTTCTTTGTTTCTCAGAATACCGAATCACTAATGTACTAAGAGTTTAAGAAAAATAGTTAGACTTACCATGATAATTTGGTCTCTGGAAATATATCTTTCAGTTCATTAATCATGAAACATACATGTGTGTGTGTGTGTGTGTGTACATATGTGCTCAGGTGCACATGCATGTGTGTTCACACATATGGAAGTCAGAAGTTCATATCAAATATCTATATCAATTGCTGTACACTTCCTGTTTGAGACAGCATTTCTTCCTGAGTGTGGACTTGATTTGGCCAATGAGCTGGAAGGAAGCACCCAAGTGTTCCTGTCTCCCAGCACAGAGATTACAGATGCATGCCTCCCACAGCTTCTGGGTGGGAATCTAGACATTTTCATTTCTGGGCAGCACACATGTTACGGAGCCACCCCACTAGCACATTTTCACGTCTTAAAATTTCTCAGCATTGCTAAGAACAATCATGTTCACCATTTTTCACTAAATTTTTCAAGAAGAGATTTACTGATTTCTTTTGACTTGTGCTATAAATTGTTGCCAAAAAATGTTTCAAGTTAATATTTTTATCCCTATAAAGAAATTTATTTTATATTTAACCTTCGACTTTAAAAAAATTTACTTAGCTACTTTCTTTTTACTATTAAAGAAAACTTAAAGATTCTCCTAAGATTGCACACAAAAACTGTAGCGACTTCAAACAACTTTATTGGATATAGTTCCAAATATTCTTTCCTTCCTCTTCACTGAGGAGAACATTCAGCATAAATTTAAAAAAAAAAAAACACTTGTATCAACAAATAAGCTTGTCCTATTCCTGATTTTAATGAGGATTTATGTTGTGTTACTTGTTTTCGTGAAAGTGTTCTTATGTTAAATAGAACACTAGCTTTGTCTTTTATTAACTTCCAAAGATTAATTTATAATTTGAAGTTACCATGTCACACAGGAAGCATCAAAAACTGCAGCGATATCTTAGGTGCTGCATAAGATTAAAACCAGGAAAGTAGCAGGGAGTGAAGGAAAGCCTCTTCTATTATCTGTGTTCATAGTCTAACTGCCGTTGAAGCTGAGACACAATGATAACCCTTTCCAATCATACTTGCCCCATTCTTCCTAAAGCCTAAGCCTAACCCTTGGTTGTATGTCTGTATATAGTGTAAGGTTTCGTTCACTTGGGACAAATGCTCAGGTGTGCGAGTGCCAGGGCATACGGCACTCAGGTTCAGTGTGTGTAAGGAGCTGCAGGACCTCTCTAGAGCAGGCCTGTGTCTGCACGGCAGTGTTGCAGGACGCAGTGTTGCAGGACGCGATTGGATGTGCACCTCCGCAGCATCTGCATAGTTACTCCACTCATTTCAGCGGTTTTAGCAAGTGTTTAATGACTCCTCATCTGGTCTCCCCTTTCTTTCTCTACGGGCTGTGATGCAGGAGACCTTCCATGTGCTCCACTGCCATCAGTCGCTTTTCCCCAGTCATCATTTGGGCCTGTCTCATGCTCACTTGCTAATTTTACTGTTTGGTGTTTTGTATTGAATCTGGAGATGTCTTCTAGATGTGAATATAAATACCAGAAATGATTAGCAGATATTTCTCCTAAGTCTGTAGCTTGCCTTTGACCCTTCTTGATCTTTTCCATATATATATATATATATATATATATATATATATATATATATATATATATGATGTTGATGATGTCCAACATTGTTTCATCCTGTTTTAAGTTTGTTTTCATTGTCTCATCTAAGGATGTTTCATCAGATTCTAACTCCGGAGGTTTGTCCCGGGTTTGTGAGTGTTTCCCACTTTCTTGCTTTTTATTTGAGAGAGGTGTTTGGTGTGAGGAGGATGCTTCTGTCAGGACTCTGTTGTTGCTGATTCGCGCCCACTTGTGCCAGTCACCTCTGTTGAAATCCCTCCCCACTGAATTGTTTTAAATCAACATCTTTGTCAGACCCCAGCTTCATGGCATGTATAGAACGTTCGTAGGGTGCCGCGTTCCTATTAATTGGCCTCATTTTTGCTATTCTCATTACAGTGCTTTCCACTTACACTTCAGAGCAATCTCATTTATATCTACAAACCGTTCAAGACCAATCTGTGCTGCACAAATATTCTCAGATGTGGTGCTTTTTGTTTATATAATACAAAGATAGGAAGGCCAGGGAAGATGGGTGGGGAGAGTGTGGGGGCGTGGTCGGGGGCGTGGTCAGACACTTGGGAGTGTCAGGAGAGAAGGGGAAGGGGAGGGGAGGGGGAAAGGGACGGAGACAGAGAGGGAGAAAGATTCTCACAACTTGGCTCTGAGTCTTGTCCACATAAATGTCTGGGCATATAATGGCTCCTGAAGGATGAAGCCTCAGTCTTTAGACAGTGAGTGTCCAGGGACACAGTTTAACTTCACCCCTTCACATTATATTAGCTTTGTCTTGGGCATCAAAGTAGTTTGGAGGTTATTTGGGTTTTAGTTTAGTTTGGTGTGGTTTTTCTCTTTGTTTCCATGGTCACTCCAGAGAACAAAGAATGAGAAATTCAGCAAGGTGAGGTGGACTTAAATAAGGCCTCACAGAACTATATACAGTTCTCACTCTAAAGACCACCTCAGACACCAAGATGGAAATTCAAGACCAGAAATTCACTGCAAAGAGGGGGACATAAGACTTCACAGACTTATACTTTATCCTTAAAAGACTATTCCAGACACTTAAGTTGGAATGTTAAGGCCATTGCTCGGGGGTGGGTTGGGGGTGGGGGGTTAAAAGCCCTGATTATCACAGGAACAGACATTGGAAGGCCTTCCATAAATATAATTCAATCCAAAAGGCTCTTTCAAGGTTAATGAATACCAGCAAAAGTTATAAATTAGATGTTTTCAAAATCTAAACTTGACCGCTTTTAATCAAGCTAAAAGAGCTATTTCCCTTTCTTATGGAAATGCATGCTGAGGTGATCTTAAGCCCCAAATAATTTGAGCGTCTCAGTTTGCACAAGTACTCATCCTATTCAGCTAAGCATTCAGAAAGAACGCTCTCCATTAATCTCCTGGTATTCCGTTAATAGCCTCTACACTCCTGTAAGATAACCTAGTTCAGGTCAAAACTGACTATGTTGATGTCGTGTTTGCACAGGAAAAGAGCTGCTACTAAGTCCAGGATCTGTATGTGAGCTACACTTTCTGAATGACTTCCTGCAGCAAATGGAGCATTTTTCTGAAACCTGAGCTGAGTAGTCCTCTCAGTTCCCTTGGAGATGTTTCTTCAATTTGCCGATGACTTTGCCACAGCCTTTGCCCGATACCCTGCTCTGAATGTAAAGAGAACTCCAGGGGTCAGAGAACTGTCCCCTGGAAGTCACAGACAAGAGCTTCATATTTGACATGTAGCTTTTCCCTGGCCTTCTGCATACTGTGTGTGTGATTTCACTTCCTGCAACCGAGAATTGGAAAAATATCCCAATACATTAGTAGGACATGTCTGATCTTCGTTCCAGGGAAAGAGATGTCCACACCAGTGAGCAGTGACACCCTGCCACTAACAGCAGACTCTTGCCTAACATATACAAAGTGTTTAGTAGGAAAAGTTCATTTGTTTATTTATTTACTGTAGTCCTTACAAGAAAGATGCCACAGCATAGTTATGAAAACACCACTATATGCATGGAACCACGGTACTTCTCTCTGGATAGCATGCAACAAAATGTTGGGCACTGAAATATCTGCTCAAGATAGGACAATCAGGAAGAACTTTAGTCAGATCTCCACAGATCAGCTCTACCACACTGAAGACATAGTCCCGAACCCCACATGGAGACAGAAAGTATCCACCATTATATGTGCCATCCAAGGAAGAGGGAGACCATGAAGGAGTGTAACTGTTTCCCTAAGTTTGCATTATGTAAAATTGGATTCTGAATTGGATGCCTCAGGCTATGATGGTGGCTCACTTAGTAAAGTGCTCACCCTGCAAGTAGAAGGACCTATGTTCTATCCCTAGAGCCTATGCTTTAAAAAGAGAGAGAGAGAGGGAGGGAGGGAGGGAGGGAGGGAGATCGATCCAGGCATGGTGATGAGCATCTGTACTCACAGTGTTAAAGTGGAGACATGCAGATTCATGGGGCTCACTGGCCAGCTAGCCTAACCTGCTTGATAAGATCTAGGTCAATGAGAGAGCTTGTTTCTTGTCTTAGTTAGGGTTTTACTGCTCTGAACAGACACCAAGGCAACCCTTATAAGAACAACATGTAATTGGGGCTGGCTTGCAGATTCAGAGGTTCAGAGGTTCAGTCCATTATCATCAAGGAGGGAACATCCAGGCAGGCGTGGTACAGGAGGAGCTGAGAGTTCTGCATCTTCATCTGCTAGTGGCTGCAAGTGGAAAACTCACTTCCAGGCAGCTAGGCTGAGAGTCTTAAAGCCCATGCCCACAGTGCCACACCTGCTCCAACAAGATCACACATCTAAATAGTGCCATTCCCTGGGCCAGGCATATTAAAACCATGACATTTCTATAGAAGGAAAGAGAGAAAGAAAGAAAACAAAGAAAAGAAGGAAGAAAAAGGGAAGAAAGGGAGGAAGAAGGAAGGGAGGGAGGGACAAAGAAGAGAGAGACAGGGGGAGAGAGGAAGGAGGAAGGAAGGGAAGGAGGAGCAGGAAGGATGGGAAGAGGAGGAGGAAGAGGAGGAATAGGAGGGAGAGGAGGAGAACAATAGCAACACATGTCTAAGGAATGACACCCAAGGTTGTCTTCTGGAGTCTGCGTGTGCCTGCACACATATGTACAGTCACATGCACACACACACACATAAAGATGAATCACAAATCCATTGTTAATTCTCCTTCTCTCCACTAAACATTAAGGAAACTTAAAGGTGAAAGATTTTAAATGTGTGATTGGAAAGAGCAATATTTTCTTCTTAGAAATGGAAAGGAGCATCTGTACTAAAACCACTCTCCCGTCTTTTTCAGCTTGCTAACCCATGCCACCAAAATCCCATCCTAGGTAATGTTATTTGTGAACTTTGTCAAAGCAATATAAACCCAGGCTGGGATCTTATGTGCCCAACATTCGGCACACACAGGACATCCCATCAGCCTGGTTTTGAACTCACAAAACAGTAGCTTTTAATAGAAATGCTGACAGACCCTTAAGTCGAGCAGCAGGGATGACATCGATGATAATAAATATGAGGAGTGATTCCCAAGTTGAAGATGGGCAAATAGTTACCCAGCTGCTGCAGAAGTAGCAAGACAGAATTCACAAAGAGGGGAAGGGGGGAGAGAGAAAAGAAATTAAATGAAATGGATATTAGCTGGAAACATCTGTGTTCACCACAGAGCAAAATGCATATTCAGCAGCCAGTTTTATCGGCTCTTTAGAGGATGTGAATGGCACCCTTGTAAATAATGACCTGTCTGCAATAAATCCCAGCAAAAAAGAGAGGGCCGGTGCTCCACCCATGGCCACAGTGCTGGGCCCTGCTGAGTGATGATTCGCAGCCTGTACCTATTCCTGATTCCAAACACTCTGTGTATGTCAGGGCTTTCATTAAGTTTTAGAGTCGCTGAGGACATTTAAAATGGGAGGATTAGAGAGAGAGAGAGAGGGAGAGAGAGGGGGAGAGAGAGAGATCATCGGCTCTTATTTCAGATCAGTGCTGAGAGATAGGATAATGTGATGGTTTGTATATCCTCTCCCAGGGAATAGTGCTATTAGAAGGTGTGGCCCTGTTGGAGTAGGTGGGTCACTGACTTTAAGACCCTACTCCTAACTGCCTGGAAGTCAGTATTCTGCTAGCAGCTTTCAGATGAAGATGAAGAACTCTCAGCTCCTCCTGCACCATGCCTGCCTGGATGCTGCCATGTTCCCACCTTGATGATAATGGACTCACCCTCTGAACTTGTAAGTGAGCCCCAATTAAATGTTGTTCTTTTAAGAGTTGTCTTGGTCATGGAGTCTGTTCATAGCAGTAAAACCCTAAGACAGATGAGCATGTGGTCTCCAAACCAGGGCAAAGCTCTCAACCTTCTTCCATCTGGAAATCCCTGACTAAAGAAGAGCACATGGCAGTGATCTTGCTTATTGTGTGTGAGGGACAAGCCAAGTGTCATCTTTGACCTGAGTTTTGAGCAGTGACCAGGAAGACCAGGTCCCAGACACTGGGTTTCATAATCCAAGAGGAGCCCACATCTCTCGAGATAGTCTTCACTGACATGGTCTGCCTAATCCACAGAGGTCCAAGCATTCAAGCCAGGGAACATTTAGAACTTCGTTATCACATGCTCACAATCTATCCTGTGATAGTTCCCAAGAAAACTGCAGCATAATTTTGAAAGCAGACGTAAGTGCTAGAAGCAGTACCCTATGCAAACTAGGTTCCCTCCTCCTCTTAAACATGGCTGCTAAGCTAAAGAAATGGCTCAGTGAGTAAAGCACTTACTTTTCAAGAAGCAGGACTTGAGTTCAAACTCAAGGGCCTACCTAAGAGGCCAGCCATGGATTCTTAGAATCACAGTATTGAGAAGACAGAGAGAAGTGGATCCCAGGAGCTTGCTAGACAGATAGCCTGTCTATTTGGTGAGATCCAAGCCAAATATATATAAAATCTGGCTGTTTCTCCTTACACTGACGCTCAATAAAAGACATGAACACTCTCTTTTGGATTTGAAACTTTCCTCTGTGGAGAGCCTGAGACAATTACAGGAATTGTGATTTTTTTTCATAACACAAACATTCTTGCTCAGAGAGAGACCTGCCTAAGGGTCACAGAGGGACACCCCTGTGGAAATGAGCAGAAGTGAAACAGTGGGAACAGAAAGGTCTTCGTATTAGTTACTGAATGGGCCAGTCAACCAGTCAGTTGGAAAGAGCAAGTGTTTATCATGTGCCTACTGTTTGCAGACTGCGTGTTTGGTTTACAGAGGCTGCAGACAAGGATGATCACTAGCCTCTATTAGCTTGGGGTTTGGGGTACAGAAGAATCACAGTGCCACACAAAAAAGATAGAGGCTGAAGGAATGAAATTATGGGGTGTTTGTAAAGTTAAATAGAATGAAGTGACTCAAACTACTATCTCAATCCAAAGACACTGGAACATCAGCTTACATTTGAAACATCCGGATGTGCGTAGTGCTGTGCTGTAGACTCAGGAAATACCTGCCCCCCCATCCCCCCAGACTCACGTGATGAAGATTTGGTCCTAGTGCAGCAATGATCAGAAATGATGATGATGTCATCAGTTCGGGAGACTTTCGACATCTGTGTGTTAACCATTGATGGACTCAACTGGATGAACTACTGGAGTCAGGGGAAGTATTGGCTACAGGGGGATGTTGGTTACTGGGGCTGCCATTCCCCTGGCACGCCGCTTCCAGGCTGCCAAGGCCAAGCAGCTTCTCCTCATCCTCCAGGACCAAGAACTCTAACTTTCAGTGATAAAAATAATGCAAGGTGGTGCACATTAAGGACCCCTAAGATGTGCACATGTATACATGCTATGCATATAACACAGTCATGAACGCTCATTACGATTCACCCAGAGAGATCCAAGAAAGCCATACCAAGGCCCAAGGGAACTCAGCCAACAATTCCTGAAAAACCACAGGAGAGATGGCTACCGCTACCAAAAGCCCTCTGAGCGAGTACTAACTTCGGTGTTGTTCCTTTTCCCAGATGCCACTGGGTACCAGTTGCACTGTTGTGGTCTCTGTTCAGATCCCTCTGTGGCTGTGTAATCTCGCACTTGTGGGTTACGGTGTAGTATTTGGAGTGATTCATGACTCCAGCTGCTTCCTCAGGCAAACTGGAGTTCAGGGAAACAGGATCTGCTTGTGGGCAAAGCAGAAAGCTCACCACCTATCATATTGCCAAAAATAGAAAGTACAGGTGTCACCAGCCAGAGTGTGTGGAATAAGTCCAATTTTACCCCCAGGATACTATGTTGAAATACTCGTTAAAATATAATTGAACCCTGATATGTTGCCAGAATCTTCCTCTGGGGTAAGTTATGAGGAATATCTGCTTTTGTCCTGTCTGCTTTTCTTTGTTCTGTGTGTTTTCTAGTCTACGAGGTAGAAAACATTCACCTGGGGATTTTTTGTTTGGTTGTTTGCTTGGTTTGGTTTGGTTTTGTCTTTTGTGAGGAAACTAATTTTCAAAGAAATTAAATTGTACAGATACAAAATAAAAAGTAGTAAGTTTGCACTTAGCTCAGTGAAGAGAAACAAGCAGAGGTGCTGAGCAGTTCTAAAGGAAGCAGAGCAGGAAGAGACAAGCACGTTGTCATGATGCCGAACAGTTCTAAAGGAAGCCGACCAGGAAGAGACAAACGCATTGTAGTGACCCAGTACAATACAAGAATAAATGTCCAAATCAACGTGAAGCTGGAGCTTACACTAGCTGTCCTCTTCACCCTCCACAAACAGAATTGCACATCTAGAGATAAGACTGACTTTGTGTCTCTATCAGCGGTCCACAATCCATATAGCTGTTACTGAATCTTGCAGACCCAGAATCTCACAAAGGGGAGCACCTAGAATCTAGTTGCTGACTTCGGGTCATCTAAAGGTGTGGGGGGTGGTGTTGTGAAGCTTCTAGACTCTAGATTCTGAGGCACCCCTTCTTTCCCATCAGCCAGATGGCAGACAGCAGACTCCCAAGCATTCAGACACAGACTTCTAAAGCATCTAGAAACCATCTTGCCAAGTATCCAGGCATCTAGTCTTTACTGATCCCCTACATTATTAAGCCATTTCTCTCTTTCCAGAATTTAACACTCCACCCCCAAAGCTGTTGCACCTAATAAACACTTATTTAAAAATAAGTAACTGTCAATCTTTTTAGAATTTAAATCATTTTAATTTAAATTTCCTTTTCAAGGAAGGTTCTAGCATGGCACAACGGACAGAGTTAATAGATTTTTAAACTCTCCTGCCAAGACGATGGTGATGGCTATTTGCTGACTGACTGTGGGACGCTTATCCTAAAATACACGTAAACATCACTGATGTTCAGAAAAAGCGCTCTGGGGTCTGGAGAGAGAAGAGAAGCAGGGGGAGGAAGTAAGGCGCAAGCAGCAGCTCTGAGTCAGAACAAGTTCCGTCTACCCCCTCACTGCAGGTCTGGAGCTAGCTGTTTTACCATTACCGCCCACCTCAGCCAAGGAGGGCAAGGCAAAGCCAGGCAGGAAGAAGCTCCTGAATAGTGGGCTAGAAAACTTCCAAGAAAACCCCGAGGAGGGGAATTTTGTTATGGAGAACAGCTGATAGCTTTTTAAAGACTGTAAATGCAATGCTTCCGACCTGGAGAGATGTGTCCCTTCCGAAATCCCCCACAAATATCGCCATGGCGGGAGCAATGTTTAAGTCATTTTGGTTAGCACCCTAGTCCCTTGTAAGATGGCCACCTTCCAGAATGCTTTCCTTCATGAGTATATTTCATGCCCTAGAAACCAGCAACCTCTGTAAACCAGCACAGTTTTATTCGCCTTCAGCACCTTTGGACCCAATTACTTCACCTCGGGGTATGAGCTCTGGGAATCGAACTCAATACAACCCTCTTGACCTGTGTGTGAACCCCAACTGCGCACTAACTCCCAAGACAGGCTGCAGCTTCCAGGGACCCGCTCTGGGTGTGGGTGAAGGCTTGGCTCTTTCATCCTCTCTTTCACCTGCCCTCTCACCTGACCCAGAAGGCAATTCACACAAAACAGAGCAGTGCTCTTCCCTCATGCAAGGCCCCAGCACTCTTGCTCACCGAAGACTGTTGATATCTCACAAGAACCCACACAGTGGCGGCTTTTCTCCTTCCCACTCCAGTGCCATCCTTGCAAGTATTTTCTTTCTTGGAAAGACTGAGCCACACTAGTAAAAGAAGAGCGTGTAAGCTTTATGCAGACTCATATCTAAGCCAGATCAATCTAAGAAATATGACTGATTAGATCGAGGCTTGCTTTAAGAGTCTTGGTGCCCAGTCTCTTGTAATAACTCCTATATACAGATTCTGTAAGTGAAAGACTCCAAGGAAAATAAGAAAAGCAGATGCCCACAGTATCTGCTTCTGTCCCTGTGCTGTGTGGTCTACTGACCCAACAGAGTTTTCTGACTGTTCTTCCACCTGGAGGGGACTAGCAGGGAACACCTTCATAGTTGCTGTGAGACTGAACCAGAGTCATCAGGACAAGGCTCTAATGCAGCCTTCTAAGACTGTGCTTATAACTTCCCCAGGATATAACAATTTGTATCATCCCAAGAGTCTAGCAAGATTAGCACAGATCTTTCTAGCACCATACAAATGAATCAATGCCCAAGAGTGAGGACTATAACAAGGGACATTAGCCACACTTTGTGCTGTGTGCTGTCTGTTCTCCTGGTAACTTGAAAACATCTCAGTAGGAGCTAAGAGACAGTTCCATGGTTAAGAGGGCCTGGGGCTCTCTCAGAGGACCTGGGTTCAATTCCTAGCACTGACATGAGACTGTGCACAATCATCTGTGACTCCAGCTCCAGAGAGTCCAACCTCCAACCTCTCCTTCCTTGTCTCTGTCTCTATCTCTCTGTCTGTGTCTCTGTCTATGTCTCTGTCTCTCTCTGTTTCTCTCTCTGACACACACACACACACACACACACACACACACACACACACACGTATGTTCCCTTACTTGTAAAGGAAGCTTCAATCATATCACAGCTGACCCATTCTTGTGCAGATGGGCTTATTATATGCTCTGGGATCATCAAGACCAATTGTTTAAGATTTCAGAAGTGAGTAGGCCAAATTTTAGTGGTAATGATATAGCTCTGATCAATGGAATAAAATTGAAGACCCAGAAATGAACCCACACACCTATGGTCACTTGATCTTTGACAAGGGAGCTAAAACCATCCAGTGGAAAAAGGACAGCATTTTCAACAAATGGTGCTAGCACAACTGGCCATTATCATGTAGAAGAATGTGAACTGATCCATTCTTATCTCCTTGTATAAAGCTCAAGTCTAAATGGATCAAAGAACTCCACATAAAATCAAAGACACTGAAACTTATAGAAAAAAAAGTGGGGAAAAGCCTTGAAAATATGGGCACAGGGGAAAAATTCCTGAACAGAACAGCAATGGCTTGTGCTGTAAGATCGAGAATTGACAAATGGGACCTCATAAAATTGCAAAGCTTCTGTAAGTCAAAAGACACTGTCAATAAGACAAAAAGGCTACCAACAGATTGGGAATGGATCTTTACCAATCCTAAATCAGATAGGGGACTAATATCCAATATATACAAAGAACTCAAGAAGCGAGACTCCAGAAAATTAAATAACCTTATTAAAAAATGGGGTACAGAGTTAAACAAAGAATTCTCAACTGGGGAATACTGAATGGCTGAGAAGCACCTGAAAAAAAATGTTCAATATCCTTAATCATCAGGGAAATGCAAATCAAAACAACCATGAGATTTCACCTCTCACAAGTGAGAAGGGCTAAGATCAAAAATTCAGGTAACAGCAGATAATGGCCAGGATGTGGAGAAAGAGGAACACTCCTCCATTGCTGGTGGGATTGCAAGCTTGTACAACCACTCTGGAAGTCAGATTGGTGGTTTCTTAGAAAACTGGACATAGTACTAACAATTAATCCAGCAATACCTCTCCTGGGCATACACCCAGAACATGTTCAAACTTGTAATAAGGACACATGCTCCACTATGTTCATAGCAGCTTTATTTATAATAGCCAGAAGCTGGAAAAAACCCAGATGTCCCTCAACAGAGGAATGGATACAGAAAATGTGGTACATTTACACAATGGAGTAGTACTCAGCTATTAAAAACATTGGATTTATAAAATTCTTAGGCAAATGGATGGATCTGGAGGATATCATCCTGAGTGAGGTAGCCCAATCACAAAGGAACACACATGATATGTACTCACTGATAAGTGGATATTAGACCAGAAACTTAGAATACGCAAGATACAATTTGCAAAACACATGAAACTCAAGAAGAAGGAGGACCAAAGTGTGATTACTTCATTCCTTCTTAGAATGGGGAATAAAATACCCATGGAAGGAGTTGCAGAGACAAAGTTCAGAGCAGAGCCTGAAGGAGCAACCATCCAGAGACTGTGCCACTTGGGGATCCACCCCATAAACAACCACCAAACCCAGTCACTAGGAAGATGCCAACAAGAGTCTGCTGACAGGAGCCTGATATAGCTGTCTGCTGTGAGGCTCTGCCAGTGCCTGGAAAATACAGAAGTGGTTGCTCACATTCATCCATTGGATGGAGCACAAGGTCCCCAATGATGGAGCCAAAGAAATACCCAGGGAGCTGAATGGGACTGAAGCCCCATAGGAGGAACATCAATATGAGCTAACCAGTACCCCCAGAGCTCCTTGGAACTATACCACCAATCAAAGAAAACACATGGTAGATCTTGTGGCTCTAGGTATATATGTAGCAGAGGATGGCCTAGTCAGTCACTAATGAGAGGAGAGGCCATTGGTCCTGTGAAGGTTCTAGGCCCCAGTAGAGGGGAATATCAGGACCAGGAATGGGAGTGGGTGGTTTGGGGAGCAGGGGGAGGAGGAAGGGGTAGGGGATATTCATAGGGGAAACTAGGAAAGGGGTAACATTTGAAATGTAAATAAAGAAAATATCTAATAAAAAATTTTTAAAGCCGGGCAGTGGTGGCACATGCCTTTAATCCCAGCACTTGGGAGGCAGAGGCATGCGGATTTCTGAGTTTGAGGCCAGCCTGGTCTACAGAGTGAGTTCCAGGACAGTCAGGGCTACACAGAGAAACCCTGTCTCGAAAAACAAAACAAAACAAAACAAAAAATTTTAAAAGTTTAATCCTTTAAAGTATCTATTATCTTTTCAAATTCAAAGTCTTTTAAAATTTTAAAGTTTCCTCACTGTGGGCTCCACTAAAATACTTTCTTCCTCCAAGAGGGAAAAAAAATCAGGGCACAGTCACAGTCAAAATTAAAAATCAAACTCCAAACATTCAATGTCTGGGATCTAAGTCACGATCTTCTGGGCAGCTCCAAGGGCTTGGGTCACTTCTCCAGCCCTGCCCTTTGTAGCATACACCTTGTCTTCTAGGCTCCAGATGCCTGTACTCCACTACTGCTGCTGTTCTTGGTAGTCATCTCATGGTACTGGCATCTCCAAAGTGCTGTTGTGTTCCACTGTAACTAGGCTTCACCAGTAGCCTCTCATAAGCTCTCTTCATGGTGTCAAGCCTCAACTCCTTTGTATGACCCCTTCAGTCCTGGGCCATCAATTGTAACTGAGGCTGTTACCTTCACCAGTGGCCTTCCATGGCCTCTCACAGTGTCAAGTCTCGGTTGTTCTTTATGACCCCTTCAAAATCAGTTTTGCCTGGGTGACTCTTACATATCACCCATGTCTTGCTGTAGCATGAGGTACACCCTTGGCTATCTCTGGAACACAGCCTCTTTGTGCTCTTACAAAACACTTCTCAGAAGTTTTTACCTCAATTATGCTGGTCTCTTCTTAAACACCACTAATTTCTTAGCTCCAGCTAACCAGCATCAATAGTCCCAGAAATGAAAAGGTTTTGCTTTAGTAGCTCTAGTATCTTGTTAATCACAGTTGATTCTTCAGTCCCAGCTAACCAGAACCACAGTATCTTCACAATCAAAACAGCAACAGCCATGATTAGAGTCTTTAATTTTCCCTCTGAAATTTTACAAGCCAGGCTTCCATCTTTTGAATTGTTCTCAACATTATCCTCCAAGTGCCTACAGAATATCTTGTATAGCTCTTAACATCTAAATAGCTCTTCTAGCAAAAAGTTCTAAAGTGTCTTTACAGTCCTCCCCAAAACATGGTCAGGTTGTCACAAGGATACCCCACTTCTGATACCAATCAGTCTTAGTCAGGTTTTCTATTCCTGCAAAAACATCATGACCAAGAAGCAAGTTGGGAAGGAAAGGGTTTGTTCAGCTTACACATTCACATTGCTGTTCATCACCAAAGGAAGTCAGGACTGGAACTTGAGCAGGTCAGGAAGCAGGAGCTGATGCGGAGGCCATGGAGGGATGTTACTTACTGGCTTGCTTCCCCTGGCTTGCTCAGCCTGCTCTCTTATAGAACCCAAGACTACCAGCCCAGAGATTGCACCACCCACAATGAGCCCTCCCTGCTTGATCACTAATTGAGAAAATACCCCACAGCTGGATCTCATGGAAGCATTTCCCCAATTGAAGCTCCTTTTTCTGTGATAACTCCAGCCTATGTCAAGTTGACACACAAAGCCAACCAGAACAAGAATATTCTCGTCTTTGTATCCTCTCATGTTTTCTTCCAATGATTGAGACCCTCCATTTCTCACTCAGCTTCATTCTGAGCTCCTATACATCTCAAAGTGAAAGAGAAGCAAGCATATGCATACATGTTTACAAAGGCATTTATACACACCTGTACATGTGCTTGCCCACATATGTACATGCATACAAACACAGATACCTGCACATGCTGTTACACATAGAGGAAGAAGCTGTCCCTGTTTTGTCTTTATCTTCTATGTAATTTTAAAGTACAATTCACCAACACACACCCCGTGCCAGGAAATCTGAACTGATGATAACAAACTACGTTTTAGTTTGAAGTCATCAAAAATGCCTTCAGGGTTCACTTGAAATTTTTCCAAACACCCTCTTACCCTGAGAACCCTGAAGTATCCAGATGGTTGCCATTTACCAGCTTCCTACCCCGCCCCCAGAGGACCCATCCTTTAAGTTATCCTGTGACAAACCCATGGAACTATGATACCACATAAAGGTTGGTCTCTTTAAGCAGAGGATTCACTCAGAGTTTCCCTGGACCTGAGTTTTCCCTCACACTCCTCTTGGGCATTTATTTAAGACATGATTGGAAGGGAGAGAGAAGAAATTGAGAACTGGCTCTTGAGCACACCTTCCAACCCTTCCCCCATCTCTGAGATGGACATGAGTCCAGCCGTGTGGTCAGCAGTACAGGAGGACACTAGATTCTGCTTCCTCAGGGAAATGAAAATCTTGTTTGGTTTGGGGATGTCTCCCCTCACTGGATTATGCCTTTATTTTTAAATAAAATTCTTACTCTAAAACTCATCTATTCTTAAAATAGAACTGTCGCGTGTGGCTGACTGTTGTGTTCTGTTAAAAGACCTAAAAAGTGCATGCTGTATTGACTTGTGAGTCTCAGGCTCTCAGGCTGCTCTTCTCCCAGAGACTCCATACAACTTCACAGCCTTTAGTGAGGGAAGTTATTTACTACACAGCCCTGTTGAGCCCCTCTACCATAGTATTTAAGGATATTACTCTCTTAAACTAGCAAATATAAAATGTCATAAAGTATTTGACATTCTCATTGGGGCAAAAATGGCAGCCATTTGTCTGTGCTAGCCTGCCCTGGACAGTGGCCATCTGCAGGGTGCTTGTTTTGATGTGCTTCATGTAATTGTTACTGATCTTGCATTTAATAATTTTAATGAATTTAAGAAAAGAGTGAAATGTCATAACGAGTCACGAGACCACTGCAGGGAGGGTGTGTAGAAGCCTTACAACCACGGAAATTCTCTGATGTAACTTGGCAGCATCTAAGAGGATGGTACCACAGTCTGCATAGGAAATCATGTCATGCATGTAGTCATAGTTCATGTGATCTAGAACCTTGAACATGTGAGGTAGTAGAATGAGCTGCAAAGCTGTAATTACTGAAAAGACTGCAGCAGGGGAGAGAGACCTAAACATTCTTCCTGCTGAAAACCATGAGAGCAGATCTGAGTGTTTGAGACCCAATCAGGAAGATGAGGGTTCAGATCCCCAAGACCCATGTAAGTAAATGCTGAGCAGGGATGTAGGGCAGAGAGGTAAGAAGTCGGGGGCCTACTGGCCAGCTGGCCTAGCTGAGTTCACTAGCTCCAGGTTTACCAAGAAAACTCCATCCTGAAAAATATGCTGGAGAGCTTATACAGGAAGATACCAGATGTCAACCTCTGGAAAAACTGTGAATAAGTAAATGATAATATCCAAGGGGTAGCTGTATGTTGACATGTGGGTCTGGACTCTGTATACTCTGCTAGTGCATTCTATTGTGTGTGCATGTGTAGGTGGTATGTGAACCTTTTGTACACATGTATGTGCTGCACAAAAAACACTGACCTGGGTGTGCTTCCTGGCTTTTCCGTAGGGCACGGGACAGCCTGTGGTGCTATTCTGAGACTTGAAGAGCCTGCATAGAGGTAGGTCAGTAGACACAGACCTTTGAAGGTTAATAGCTCAGGTGTTGACTTGGCCACTCTGTTCCCCTACTCAGGCTTCACCCCCACTCAGGCTCCATTGCTTTTCCCATGATGACAGACTGAAATCTGTCTGAAACCATGAGCCGAAATAAACATTTCCTTGGTTTAAAGTTGTTCCTCTCAGTTATTTTAATCATAATGAAATGAAAGTACAAAAAAACAAACGAACAAACAAACAAACAAACAAACAAAAAACTGGTACCAGACAAGTGGATTCACTTCTGTGACAGCCTTGACTGTGTGTTTGTTAGGCCTTCAGGACAGGTTTGTGGAAGGACTTAGGAAAAGTTTGAAACTTGAGATCAGAACAGGCCTTGAATCTAGTAAACAGAACAGAATGATTCTGGGGGAATCTGAACAACCAGGATGTCTGTGGCTATGTACACTGAAGACTATGCTGATGAAGTTTCAGAAGAGAACATATGCTGCAAAGAATCTGATGAGCCATTCATCTTGTATGCTGGCATTGAATCTGGTGTGTGCAACTCATGTCCTAAAGGTTTGTGAGAGTCTGGACTTGAAAGTAATAGTCTAAAATGAATTTGTCAGAAAAAAGAAGTAATGCAGAACAGCATTTAAGTTGTTGCATGGATATAGCTGATTCCTAGTAGCCAGGCTTATAGAAATGACTAGAACCCAAAAATGGAAGAAAAAATGTAAAAATGTTTGCAGTGTGTCGAGGAATGGAACAGAAGCACAGTTGGAGTCATGCACCAAGTGGTGCCTACTAAGAGGGTGAAAACGTTAGCGGTTAGTGGTATCAGAGCTGCACTCTTGGCACAGGGACAACAAGTGAAGCCTAACTATGGAAGACCCATGGGTTGAGGTCTACAAACCCATTTGGAAAATGTATAATAGAGTGTCTACAACAACAAAGCCACAGGACGCCCTACTCATAATTGCCTCAAGAAGCATTTCTATGTCCAGTCACCCAGACCCTCATAGAGGGACCTGGGGACCTCTTGAGCTAGCAGCCTAGCTTGCCATTACCTGTGTGGAACTGACTTTTCGGGCACGTGGAATGTAAGAGTTATGGAGCCACTAGGGCTCATACCAAGGTTGAACAGAAAAGCCTATGGGCTCAGGCAATGAATGGTGAGGCTGGAGCTACTGGGTAAAGCTCCTACCAGGGCTCACATGAAGCTTCATTTCATGAAACCATCAGAAGATTCAGGAGGCATGCTGCAGAGCAAGGCGCAGCACAGAGCTCAGGCAGTCACTTTCCAGACAGGAGATGATTCCCTTCCTCAAAAGCATTTGTACTCTTTTATATTTTTCATATACCATAAATAAAATGTCTATGGTCTTAAATAGATAACAACGCAATGCCCAGCCTTATCAGCGGTAGTGATAAATGCATCTTGCTGCTGTCTGTTGTTTCACTGAAACACCACTTAGGACATTTAAACCTTCTTCACGGACTAAAAGTGGCATGAATTTTACTTCACTCACGTGTGGTTCCAGGCACAGCACTTTGAAGCTGTTTCTGTGCCTTTCTCCTAAACAAATGAGAAGAGAAAGCATGAAGCATAGACAGGTATGTATCTTATGGAAAATACAGGTGTCTTATGGAAAATACAGGTAACTTATGGAAAATATAGGTATCTTATGGAAAATATAGGTAACTTATGGAAAATACAAGTATTATGGAAAATACAGGTAACTTATAAAAAAATACAGGTAATTTATGGAAAATACAGGTAACTTATAAAAAATAGTACAAACTTAAGAGAAAAAAAAAAAACAGGAAATAGGAAATACCAAGAGGGACTTGGAAAACAGATTGGCTTTGAAACTAGATAAAAAAAATAAAAGCTCATGTTCATTTTTAAGTATGAGTTAATTCTCTGAACCAATCATGTAATTTATTTAATTTCATCTGTGTATATTAATTTTCAGTTCATAAGTTCCAAGATATGATGGGGAAATTAAATAGGTATCTGCACACCATTATTTGGGGTTGGGAAATTTTTAGTTAGCTAGTTTAGTTGCTTTTTGTTTGTTTGTCTTGTTCTGTGGTGGGTCTCACATAGCCCAGGCTGTCTCAGAACTCCCTGTATTGCTGAAAATGAGTTTGAATTCCTAGTCTTCCTCTTGTCTACCTCCCACGTGCTGGGCCAACAGACGTGGGCAACCGCTCTTAGCTTCATGTCTCTTCACATCACTTTCCCACATCTTCGATGCTCAAACCACACCTGTGACCACCCTCACACATAGCTAATTGCTTTCTGTGGCTTAGATGCTCTGCTCCACTTAGGGATAAGCTCAAGGTGTGAGTTCCCATGACTCAGCACATGGGAACATTCTTTCAAAGTGAGTGAGCAATTCTTGGTCATACAAAAGTAGCCTTGAAAGAAAGGAAAAAAAGTATTCTATGATTTTATGCCCAGGTGGTAGAGAACAGAAAAAGATTTTCAAAATTGTATTTTCTACAAAAGAGAATGATATAGGCTACTGCTGATATAAGGAACTCCTTGTCAAAGGAACACCCAAAGTTCTTTGAAAGGTATTATTCCTAAGTAGCTGTGATGGAGGCAATACTCTGGTACTTGAACATTCTTCTTCATTGAGTGTGGTGGTTTAAATAAGTCCTCCTGGGCTGGCAAGATAGTTCAGCGGGTAAGAGCACTGACCACTCTTCCGAAGGTCCTGAGTTCAAATCCCAGCAACCACAAGGTGGGCTCACAACCACCGGTAATGAGATCTGACACTCTCTTCTGGTGCATCTGAAGTCAGCTACAGTCTACTTATGTATAATAATAAATAAATCTTTGGGCCAAGGCAAGCAGGGACTGAGCAAGTAGAGTTGACCAGAGTGAGTGGGGCTGGCCAGAGCGAGCAGAGGTCCTAAAAAATTAAATTCCCAATGACCACATGAAGGCTCACGATCATCTGTACAGCTACTTAAAGAAAGTACTCACACAAAGGAAGAAAGAAAGAAAGAAAGAAAGAAAGAAAGAAAGAAAGAAAGAAAGAAAGAAAGAAAGAAAGAAAGAGAGAGAAGTGTCCTCCAAAGGCCTCCACATTTAAATACTTGTCTGCCAGTTGTGGGTTGTGTTTGGGGAGGTTTAGAAGGGGTGGTCCATGGAAGACCTGAGGGTCTGGGAAAGTCTGCAAGAAACACCCAAGACCAAGTTCACAGCACAAAGGAGCTTTATTTGTCCTAGAGGGACAGAGAGCAGGGATTTGGGGCAAAGACAGGATACAGAGGGGAAAGGGGCGGGAACAAGGGATTGTGGAAAGGAAGGATGCAAAAGAGAGGGGTAAGGGATGTTTGTTCTAGATTAGGACTGCTCTGGATGGAGAGGAGTCACATGTGGTAAATGCCAGTTCATAAAGGTAAAAGAAGAGAAGCTCATGTTAGGATGAGGTGTTTAATTTTAATTGGGCATGTTAATTAGGTGAACCAAAGGGAGCTTTTGATTAGTGGACTTCAATACTATGATAACTGGACCTTGGCAGTCAGCCTCAGGATCAGGAAATGGGCGAATAAAGGAATAGACCTTGGTGGTGAGCTTTAGGAATATAATCTTAACAGTTTATAGCAAATCAGGAGGGAGAAGGGAGCAGAGCCAGAACCGTGTTTGCCAGGCTGAGCTGGTCAGAGTCTCTTGAAGAACCATGTCATGGGAGGTCAGATTTAAAACTTAATGCCCTGTCCTAAGTCCAGCCCAGTCTGTCTGTTTTGTGCTTACTGTTCAGGATGTGAGCTTGCAGCTGCCGGTCCCCATCATCCTGCTCTCCATCTGCTGCCCTGCTCCTTGCTGTGAGGAGCCCTTCTCCCTGGAGACATAAGCCAAATTAGCTCTTTCTTCTATAAGTTCCCTTAATTGTGTGTTTTTCACAGCAACAGGGAAGTAACTAATAGAGCACATTTAGATTTTGGAGTAGCAGTATGGTGTCGATGTCTTCCCACAATGGAAAAGTACTCAGCTGTGATTTCAATGCTTATGCATGTAATAAAGAATTTGTATTGTATGTTAAGAAATATCTCTTGTACAAAATTGTCTTATATAAGGCAGTTATATTGTATAGGAAAAACTAAGGCAGAAAATAAAGGTAAATTTTGAATATAGTACAATGTTGTAAACTTATGTTCATTCACATGGAATACACACACACACACACACACACACACACACACACACACACACACACATATATATATATATATATATATATATATATATATATATATATATGAAACAATGTAAAGAATGAGGCTGGTTATATCTCACATTAAAGGCATGGTGGGCATAAGGATGGATTGAAGCCACTCCCCTGCTCAGACCTTGCAGTGTGTCAGGGGCTGGCTCTTTCCTTTCATCTGGAAGAAATACCAGGTACATGCAGGATACAGCTGTTCTCAGGACATCAGGCATAACAAGTGGATCAAGACATGGCTTTGAAATATTGGAAATAAACGGTCTCTGCATGTACTTGAAGACATGCTTCCTTTAGGGTCTCTAGTCTAGTGTGCAGGGGAGCAAAGATGTTAGGTTCTACAGCCTTCCTGAGCTGAAGCAAAGGAGAAGGCACTTAAGGGACTGACTGTTGGTTTACCATTGTGTTGGTAACAAATTACCTCATGTCTCTTGGCTTAAAGGAATAGAAATGTATTTTCCTCACTTCTGAATGCCAGAAGTTTTTCCACAAACAAGTCAGTGAGGGAGAATTCCTTCTGAGGGGTCTCCAGTCATGCCTGGCCACTAGCCTAATCTCGAAGGTCGTCTACACGTCTTGCCTTTTGGCCCCTCCTCTATCTCCAAGAAGAGCAGCAATTTTCCTAGCCCATCTTCTCCACCTTGGATTCCACAGCTTTGCTCCAGTAAAGAGCCACAGAAATAACCAGGACCCCTTGGGCAGTCCACATCAACTCCTTAACTGCATGTACTGGGTCTCCTTTGCATTGAAGCGACCATCTATAAGGAGGACTCACTTGGTGACAGGGGTAAGGTTTGGACACACTTTGCCTGTCATTAAAATCGTGGTATATGGGCTTTGTGGAAAGTGGTGTAAAGACAGCCATGGGGTGGTAGTGCTGGAGATACAGAGACCCTCATACAGGTCCCACGAGTTTCCAGTCATGTGATAGTGGATGTGTGTGCAAGGAGCCATCTGTAGCTGAAGAAGAACACAGTCAGAACAAAGAGGAGCTGTGCACAGAACTGAGAACATCACTCCTTCCCATGAGCTTGAGTAGAAATCTCATACCTCATGGGCATTCAAGGGAGTTTTTAGTAGTAAGGCAAAACTAGTACTGGAATAAACACCATGCCAGTTCCCCTGGTCAAAATTAGAAGCAAGGCTCAAGCTATCAAAATATTGTCCAGTAGGTGTTGTCTATATCTCAGAGCAAAGCTCGGAAACAAACAGAAGTCAAAAAAAAAAAAAAAAAAAAAAAAAAAAAAAAAAAAAAAAAAAAAAAAAAAAAAAAAAAAAAAAAAAAAGGGGCGTGGGGGGGAGGAGAACACAGTTCAAGAGCACCAATTAAAACTGTCTAACAGAGAAAAAGAAAATATTAACTGTAATTAGGAAAATCAATCAAAACCGAACCAGATTCCTATGCTAGAAGCAGCAGACAAGAATTCTCAAATATTGATAGTCACTACTATATACTATATACCATAGTCTATATACCATATACCATAAATTGTATCCCTACATCCAACAAATCTGTTACGCTCATGCATGGGAAAACCTTAGAAAAACACCTTGCCTGAAATGAGCATGTACCAAGTTGTTCCTTTGCTGATATTCCCCAATCAACAAAGCCTAAAATCCCAGCTGGGGAGACAGTGCAGTTAGTAACGTGATTGCAGGAAAGCGTGAGGACCCAAGTTTAGATTCCCCCGAACCAAGGTAAAAAGGCTGATGAAGCAGTGTGCATCTGCATGCCTACTGGAAAGGCCAAGACAGGAGGATTCCTGCAGCTCACTGATCAGTAAACACAGCCAAAACAGTGAGCTCCAGATTCAGTGAGACCATATTGAAAAATACAGAGGTACAGAAACACATGTATACACACACACACACAGACACACACACACACTCACACGCATACACACAAACAACACACACACATATGCACACACATACTCACATGCACATGCACAAACACACACATACACACACACTCTCACACACACTAACACACACACACAGTCTTGCACACTCTGGGTGCTTCTGGAATCTGTTTGCCAAAGATACTAAAACTTCCTTATAACTATATACCATGTTTGCAGTGTTATAAGAAAAAAAATGAAGAGGCAAAGCGGACACATGGAAGGTCCTGTAACAAGACCTGAGTGAATTGGATTTGAAAGCAAACAAACCCTCTTTCTTTAAAGATTAAACTATAGGAAGAGCTATTGGTTGCAAGGAAGAAAGGCTAAAGGGATATCAATAAAGCTACCCGAAGAGAAACACGCTAGAAATAGAAATTTTAAACAAAAAGATGGCCTCATTGAGCCTCCAGCAGCCCTGGTCCTTGTTATTGCAGTTGCTGAGAGAGAGGGCGAGGTGGAGAGAGAGTATTTGGAAAGATAATTTGATACAAAGCCACAAGCCCACAGAACTGAGATGCTCTACAAACCCAGGCAACATGGCTTTACTTCAGCTTTGCAGGAGCGTATCATAACCAAAATGCTTCAGATTAGGTTTAAGATGAAGGTGTAGAGTGTGGTTCCTAGCCCCCACCAGGGGTACATATCAGACATCCTGCATGCCAGATATTTGCACTGCAATTCATATCAGTAGCAAATTACAGTTATAAAATAGCAACAAAATAATTTTTTATTGGCTGGGAGCGGGGTCCCCACATAAGGTACTGTATTATAGGGCCTCAGGGGTAAGAAGGTTGAGAATCATTGGTTTAAAAGAAAGACATCAGTGACAGCTTATCTATAGGTGACAGTCAGTGCCCCCCCCCCCCCAAACAGTACATGCTGGAAAGCCCTGCAGAAGCATCTCCAAAGCACTGAGAATAGCAGGTGTCAGCCCAGGATCCTTCACATCATCCAAATATACTCGAAGGCCATCCTTAGGAGCCCTGCTGATGGTGATACTTTAGGCATTGCTATTCAAATGTGTTTCCATGTGTACGGTCAGACAAAACAAATAAATATGTTTGATGTAGCTAAGAACCATACTCATCAGCAGAAGGCAAAGGGATACAGATACTGCCCATGAAGACAAATGATAACTGTCCGCTTCTGAATTTGAATTGCAAGTATTAATATGAATTCAGGAAACATTTTTGCTTCAGGAAAGGCTCAGACCAATGGAATAGTACTGAGAATTCATAAATAACCAATGCATCTACCCCATTGTTGAGGTGGCCATACCAAGGGGAAAGAAAAGTGTTTTTAAAGAATACAGGACACCTAGCTATCTGCACGCAGAAGTGTGAATTTGGATCCATGCCTTTACACACATGTAAAAAAAAAAATAAAATGAATCAAAGACCAGTAACATTGTACAGATCTTAGTAGCACACAAGCATAAATTTTATTCTTAGTTAGCAATATCATCTTGACTCAGCCTAGAATTGTCTAGAAACTGAATCCATAATGAATAATTGTCTCTATCAGACTGGTTTGTTGGTTTGTCTGTGAAGGTTCTTATCTTTTTTTTTTTCAACTTTTATTAGATATTTTCTTCATTTACATTTCAAGTGTTATCCAGAAAGTTCCCTATATCCTCTCCCCTCCCGGCCCTGCTCCCCTATCCACCCACTCCCACCCCTTGGCCCCGGCGTTCCCCTGTATTGGGGCATATAAAGTCTGCATAACCAAGGGGCCTCTCTTCCCACTGATGGCCAACTAGGCCACCCTCTTCTATATATGCAGCTAGAGACATGAGCTCAGGGGTACTAGTTAGTTCATGTTATTCTTCCACCTATAGGGTTGAAGACCCCTTCAGCTCCT
>LR749890.1:199867-446303 GCA_902729485.2 Mus minutoides | reverse complement strand
GTCCTGTGTTCCATCTAATAGCTGACTGTGAGCTTCCGCCTCCATGTTTGCCAGGCATTGGTATATTTTCCCCTGAGACCGCTATTTTCTTTTTTTCCTCTTCTCTCCCACCCACCCCCATCTCTCTTGACCTGGGAGGACCTAGTCCACTGTGGGGAGTACCCTTTACTGAAATCATGGCCCCTCACAGTAAGACAAAGCTAGCTAACCAGGAAGCAGAGTGGAATTCCTTAAGCAGAGTTCATCTGTGGTTCCTGCTCCAGGTTCCTGCCCTCAGGGTCCTTGCCTGAGTTCTTGCCTTTCCTCACCTCAATGATGCACTGTAACCCAGAGATAAAATAAACCTTATTTTGCTCTAAGATGCCCTAAGATGCTCTAAGATGCTTTTTGTTGGAATGTTTATCACAACAGCAGAAGAACAACCCCATGGCCTGTTCTTGGCAATTATTTCTTAGATTTCACAGCAGAAGCATAAACAACTTGGGAAAAATAAATAAAGTGTACTGTATCAAAAATTTAATCTTTGCACTAAGGAAGTGACAGGATCATCAATATAATGAGAAAACTGTTTGCAAAGCTTTTACATGACAAAGGCCAACAGCTCCGTTTATATAAGTTAACTCATTTATGCAGCGTATGCAAGAATGGCCCGATTTTTAGATGACCAAAAGAACAAAACAGGCAATTTCCCAAAGATGTGCAGAGGACCAACAAAGAAATCAACAAACAAACAAAAGCCTTGGTATCATTAGTCAGAAATAGAAGTAAATCAAGACACAGGGAGGTATATTCCTCTTCACAACTACGGGATGGAGCCAGCAGTAACAGGTAATGCAGAGTCTGGGTTAGGAGGGATGCGGCATGATCAAGACCTCTGTATGCTGCTCATAGCAATGGAAATTGGTGTCCCTATGTTGGCAAGCAGCTTAGCTACCTCTCTGCAGGACAACACAGTTATATCATCTGACTCAATAATTTCCCTCTTGGGCACAGGGTATCCCCCCTCTTCCTGTAGGGGATAAATTCCAAGACTGCAATAGATGCCTGAAACCATGACAACACTAAACTCTACACTCTAATGCTTTTTCCAGCTCTTCCATACTCTACAGCCAGATCCTGGAAGTCTGGGATAGGACAGGAAAATTAGCATGCATTTCTTCTTCACAGATTCACAGATAGAAGATATGAGGTATTTATTTATATTTATTTAGTTTTTACTTTTGGGTGCATCCATGTATGTGTGCATGCATGCAGTGGTCACATAACAGCTTACACAAGTAAGTCAATTCTCTCCCCCGACCATGAGGGCCCAGAGGATCTTGCCACAGTGCAAGGCACTGAGATTAGCAGATAGTGAGTGTCAGGACTCCTACACAAATGTGGAATCCTGGGCCTGGGAAGAGAGTATGGAGCAAATCCAACAGGTCACAAGTCAGTAACTATTAAAGATGGATGAAATGTTTTACTTTTTTAAACTCTTCATTCTGCTTTGAGTGAGAGTAAATAAGTCCATAATCAAAGCAAAACATACAAGAAGTTCAAAGTTGTGTCAATGTTGCACAATGTTGCAGGTTGAAACAATGTTTCAGACTCTAGCTGGTGGGATAATTAAAGCAGGCTGGGTCTTTGGGAGGGTAGTTGTGCACACAGGCTTTACCACGACACATGTTATTTGTCCATTGCTTGGAATTCAGTTTAGATATCAGTTTAAAAATACAAACCAGCGGGTAAATATTGGTTTTAAAGTAAAGAAATAAACATAAATACCTTTAAGATTCTCCAGTTTTTCTTGGTGTCTCAGACTACAAATTTTCAATGGATGCTGCTAGCTGGATGCTTGAATGTCCTATGCATGTGCTTGGTCCTCTATCTTGCACATTTTGGGGGATCCCTGGGTGCTGTTGATTGGAAGATGGGTGAGTTACATATTTCTTTAAAGAAGATAATATCTTCTTTAAGGGTCTCAAACCAATTACTTCATCTCTGAAAGAAAAAGGCAAAATAAACTGTTTATTTTACTTAGATAGCAAATTTATTGGAAGGTTTGAGATTGACCAATTGCTTAAATAGCGTATCATATTGATGCAACTTGGAAATTTAATTTATGACTTCAGTGCTGATTAATTTACCGCCTTTGGGAGAAAAACGTGCTGTGTGTCTTAAATTGCCTGTTCTCATTTAAATGTATGCATTCTGTATTTACCCAGCAAACCTCTCTGAGGTTGGCCCTTCTATCTTTCTCTCTCCAGCCAATGGTCTTCTCTGGACCTGAGTAGCAGCATCAGAGATCCGTGGAGCCCAAAGCAGCCTGAGAACAGAGTGCAGAGAACAAGAGGATGAGCCCTCCACCCTCTGTAGCTCTCTAGGCAGCCTTTGGCCCTGCTGCCTCCAAAGCATTCCTTGCGAGATTCTAGGGGCAGTGCATCTAAGCTCATCCATGGAGCCAGGAGCATCTTCTTTCTCTGCATCCTTTCCCCATTTCTGTAGCTTGAAGGATCACTAAGGATTTATTTTGCTTATTCAGGACCCAAATCCTTTATCTTTGGAGAGCGTCTCATGCTCAGGATTGCAGTACACTGCACTTTCCCAGGCAGGTGGATCAGAAGAGTCTAACCTGCACCAGTGAGGACCTAGACTTGGAACCACACTGTTAACAGTGGTCAGAGTCTCCACTGTGTATTTCCATGTTCTTGGCCTCCTATTTAGGAATGAAACAAAAGCCCGCACTGAAAAATAGCAGGGAAAGTTTATTCAAAGAAAAAGCATATAACTGATAGTACATGTTGCAGTTCTTACTAAGGGTTGATGACCCTTATAAAATACTTAACTAACCCAATTATTGCCATATAAACCATTGGAGAATTATAACAAGAGTGGTATGCTCTGCCCATACAGTGTTGGCCAGATATGACTCATGAAGAAAGGTTTACATAGAGGCATGAACACTGTGAAAACCCTAACAGAGCAGCTAGAGAGCTCACAACCTGGGCCTGGTGTAGCAGGAACACAGAGGGAACGGGGTAGCAAATTAGACACCATTTGACTTTAGCTATTCACACACCCCACTATAAGCAATAACTATTTGTTCCCCTTGACACTGTCAATAACTCTCTTTTGTGGAGTTTCTATTCAAAAATATTCCTGAATGAGTCTCGGTGAAGGTAGATAAGTCTGCTCCCAGACTGGTTTTGAGTGTATGCACAATATGGAGAAACTGTCCCCAAGAAAACTTTTGGAGGGCATCCCTGTGTAGCACCTTATGCCTATGCAATGGCTATTCCTGGTTGTCAACTTGAGTATATCTGCAATGATCTACAATCCAGAAATGGAAGGCTCACCTGTGATCCAGATCTTGAGACTGGGGAGCCACAAATTTCTGACCTGGATCTTCAAATGGAGACCTTGAGACATTGTGGCTATAATCCCAGGAGACTAAGGCAAGGAGATCTCTGAGTTCAAGGTCGGCCTGGAACAAAACAAGTCCCAAATCCAGCTGTGGTGGGACATACCTTTAATCTGGGCCATACCTTCTGCTGGAGACCAATCAATATAAGGACATTGGAAGAAGGATGATTCGATCTTCTTTGCCTGCTTGCGTTTACTTGCTAGCACATCTGTTGGAATCTACTTCTATGGAAGACCAGCTGAAACAACTAGCCTTGTGGGACTGAGCAACTACTAGATCCTTGGACTTCCCATTCACAGCTGACCATTGTTGGGGAGCTGGACTACAGACTGTAAGTCATCATAACAAATTCCCTTAGTATAGAGAGATCATCCATATGTTCTCTGACACTAGAGAACCCCGACTAATACAGCCTATTTGTAACTGGCATGCATATAATTAAAATCAGATACATTCTGGGAAGGAACAATGCACAGTAGAAAGTGATTATTGGACCAAATCTATCCATGAGAACAGAGAACTGCCCTCACTGTTAGTAAATAAAGTCCTCCTTCCTGTGTGTGCTGCAGGAGAAAGCCCTAAGCAACCAGCATCTTCACTCTTGGTCCAGCTAATTTCTAGGAGTCTATTCTAACCTCTTCTACAGCTCTGCTTTGAACTAAGTTCCCTCGGGACAACGCAATCAGTGTGGGCTTTTCTTTCATTCTCAGATAAGAAGCTAAGAACCTGCAAACATGCACCCTAGACCCTGAAGGCTGGTGACACTGGGATGCTAGGTCCAGGTACACTGGTGCCCGTTGTCCCTAGCCAGTTCCCACTGGTGGAGAGTGAAGGGTGGAATCCTGTTAGGACAAGAACTGGTGACCATGAGTCTGCTTTGACTGCGACTTGGCTGAGCCTTCTTCCGACACACACGTATGCACAGGTAAACATATGAAGATGTGTGTGAGCACTGGTGTACTGCCATAACACAATTTGGCTAATAATAAAAATAAAATCCTCTTCTCCATATTTCATTGTGGTACAATTTCCTGTCTTGAAGAGAGATGGAAACTTTTACTCATAAGATCTATAGGCAGAATTTCCTGGAATGCTGAATTTGCTCCAGTCAGAGTGAACTATTTTACACGGCTATTACTCATCTACCAAAAATACTTTGTACTGACTTTAATCTTTTCTCAATACTTTCAACTTTTTCAATTATCCCCTCATCAAATCACTGTTGATTTCTCAATAAGACCTCTGGAAAGGCTCTCAAATTCCTAACCTCCAAACAAGTTAACTGTTGTCTAACCCAAGATAAGCTACCTAGATATCTAATTTTCAGTTTTGTTTTTGTTTTTTTGTTTTTTTTTTTAATTGGTGACAAAGGAGAATGCCATTTATCTGTGATTACTATGTTCACCTTGACATTTAAAAAAGCTTCAGCAAAAATTATGTTAAAACATTGCATAAAAGTCTCTTTTAATACCTGCCTTGACAGTCGAAGTATCCACGCTCAGCTATGAGGTTCCATTTCGGTTTTTATTATGATACGATTATGATGTCAATGCAAGTTTCTAAAAACTCTTGATTCTAATTTCAAGACAGCTTCACTGCATTAAGAAACAAAACAGTCAACATAACATTGCATTAATTTGAGGACTTTGACAGAAAGCCATAAAAGGGGTGGGGGAGAGAAAAGAAAGAAAGAAATGTGCCAAATTGAATCAACCAAAACCTTGGTTTCTCCTGGAGGTGCTGGCATTCCTGGGGCTAGAGGTTCTAAATATAGAGACCAGTAGGCGACACCAACTGGGTCTGGAGGACTGAGCACAACTGGGCTGAATTAATTAATGTGGTATCCAGGAGCTTTCTATGTTGCTGGATCTGGTTCTCACAATGACATGCAGGCCTTTTGTGTTACCCTAGTGTTGAAGGCAGGGGAGTGGGGCTGGCAGACATTCCATTCTTTGCTTTGATAGGATTTTTTCCCAACCCCATGTATTTATGGGGTTTTTAAATACTATCTTTTCCTGTTTACCATATGTCAAATTCTACATGAACTGATAAAAACACGCAAAGGCCTTATCACTCCAATCTCCTAAAATAGACTTTTTTCCCTCCTCCCTCCCACACTTCATCAAACCCTAGTTACTAATTACGAAAATCCAATGTGCTCATCTGACCGAACTGCATTATGTGTCCATATTTAAAGACCTCAATTCAATTACCTACTCTGATGTGGGCACCCAGGAAAAAAAAAAAACCCTTTGGTATTTTTCCATTCTGAAGCTCTTCAGCTCTGGGATAGCTCAGCTTGACGATACCCCCCTCAAACATAGCACACTCTCTTCATGAGGGCATCCACCTTCACTGCTGCCAGGCTGCTTCCCTGTCCTGACATGGTGGCATCAGCCTTCATCAGAGCCTGCTGTGATGTGCCTAACTCCTCACTCCGGGGAGTGCTTCTCTGCTTAATGCTGCCAGCACATTCAACCTCCTGTAATTTTCCATCCAAGCCAAATAGATGCATAAGCAAGCTGTTAGATTATCTCAGGATCAGCACAGTGGGCCATCCTCCTGCTTCTCCAGTTAACACAACAGGAGCATTTGCAAGTGCCATCCTATGGAAGGAAGAGGAAATGGAAGATGGGGAAGCGGGAAGATTGCCACTCTGAATCAAGAAAAAACCCTGAAGTGGCACTGGCCATCTAAGTGCCCCTTGGTGGAAGTCAGCACAGGAATCACCAGGGGCAGAGCAAACCTTGGGTTTGTTGAGAACAAGAAAGAGGAACAATCGTGGGTTTTCTTTCTCCACTGTGAGAAACAGTTTGCTGTGCTGTGTTCTGCACAGAGCTCCTGTCCAGTGAACAACAACAAAACAGACATGGGAAGCAGGCAGCTGCATGGTCACATCGTCTTTGACCATGCCCCGGGAATCCTACAGATACACTTTGGAGTTAGAGTTCAGGATCCAATTTCTTTCCCAAGCCCTCATCCAAAGGTGCATGTCACTTGTGAAGAGAGTGTTATCTGGCATGGATGACGTGAGGTGTCCAATGTTCTGTGAGTTGGCTGTGACACCCTGACACATGGGAAGAGGACGTGACAGCCAGCAAGACTGGAAGCTAAAAGCCCAGGGAGCTGAAATCTACAGGACGTAGGAAGAAATAATTACATGCTTTGATGGAACTAGATTTTCACATCATGTCTTTAAAGTTTATAATAAAAGCCCAGGTGCTTGAGCACTCTACTAGTGAGGCTAAGAATATGCTACAGACACCCTCTGTTCCTAAGAACAGAGATGGACAGAGATGACACAAAAGTGTTCGTTGTGACAAAACAACCGTTCCTATCATTGACTCTGGAGCCTCTAATGTAGAGGGTTTCCTTGTGTGGATATGCCACAGAACTTGTAAGCAAAATGTGAAGACATCTCTTTAAAGGAATGTGTTCACAAAGAAACCAAGGCAATTTTATCCTATAAGGACAATAATATGGACAAAGTAATCTTAGAGGATGAAATTATGTCTCCCTGAAGAGTTCGTTGATCTTATTGTGATAGTTGATCCTCACTGTTAACTTGACTGGGTTTATAATCACCATGAAAACATCTCTGGGTGTGTCTAAAAGGGTGTTTCCAAGGTTAAACTGGGAAAGGAAGGCTCACCTTGAATGTACCCATCATCACCCTGGGCTGAGCTCTCGGACTGAACCCAAAGGTAAGCTGAGCACTGGTGTTTTTCTCTCTGACTCCTGACTGATGGGACCCACGGTCTCTCAACATCATTCCTTGGTTGCTGAGGATGTTCCTCTCAGAGTCCTTTCCACTTGTCAAGTCTTCTGATCAGTCTAGCCTTGGCTACTGGGTTAACATTCCTATCCATTGTGAAGTGCTGCCATTCTTACTTAAATATACAGTCACTCTTGTGGCATTAGAAGGTCTCCAAGAAGACAAAGAAACATAACCATCCAACTGGTTTGGGGTTTATCCAAGTCTTACAAATCCAAAGGAGGCTGTGCCTGCTTAAAGTCTCCCACAGTCCTCCCAGTCCCCCTCAATCCCACACAACCCCCTGCCTGTGGCATACAGCGGGAAGCACCAAGAGGGAAACACTGCTATGGTAGACCCATCCTCCTTCTCACTGCAGGGAGAGCTTGGTCCCTCACAGAGGTGCTGCCTATCTGGCTCTTTCACCTCATGTTATATAGACCTTAGGTCTTGGTGAGATACTCTTACATGCCTGAAAAAGCCAGACAGAGTGGCAGAGAGCAGGCTGATTAAAGCTATGTAATGGAACAGCATTTATCCATTAGTAGTACTTATTATTTAATGAATGAAAAACAGTTCCTCCTCTAATATTATGTGAAGAAAGGGTTCAGAATTATGTGCCAACAATGACCTCACTTATGAAGAAATATATATTTTCATATACGTGAGCATAGAAAAAATAAAGTAGGAAGAAATACACCTTCACATTAAGAATCTCTGCCTCTGGGGAGAGAGTTATGGGCAATTTTAATCATACATTAATATTCAAAGTTTTTTCAAGTTTAACAGCTAATTTTTTAATTGAAATTTTTTTCTCACACAATATATTCTGTTCATGTTTTCCCTCTCCCAAGCCTTCCAGATCCTCCCCACCCACACAACCCTTTGTCTTTGTTTCTCTGTTTAAAACACAGACAAAGCAAACAACTGCTCTCAGAAAACCCACAAGAAGCACACACACACACACACACACCACAAAAACACAAAGTCAGAAGGCATAAAAACATGAAAATTACCAGTAAGACAAAAAGAAAAAAGATAAAAGAGAGAAAGAATGAAAAGCCCAAATAAAGAAATAAGCAATGAAAGGTCAACAAACATTTGATATTGGTCATCCACGACTGGGCACAGGGCCGACCTGAAGTGTAGTTAATGTATCCAGTGAAACTCCCTTACAGAACACTAATCCTTTATAACTTTATAACAGTGTATATAAATTGTCAACCAGAAAATGTGCCTTAAGAAATGGGCGTGACTTTATCTTCCTAGTGCAGATTGCCCAGGATCTGAGCACTGAGACATCAGGTGAGCCTCACCCTCCTGAGTCCAGGGAGGATGAAGGACCTAGGGAGCCCAGCCCAGCCCAGCCCAGCACTAAGCTTAGATCTATGGAGCTTCAGGCTCTGCATCCATGTCTGGCCTATGGTCCAAGAGCTGCTTCCAGAGTTGGACCCAACTTTCTTGAGCAAGCCACTCTGGGGTCACCCTTAACCTTTGTCCTCTCCCACTGAGCATCCTGCCCCTTCCTCTGTATTCTTCCTCCAGTATTCTCGCGGTTCATGTTTTTCACAGAAAAGTACCCTGGCCTTCTGATACTTTTAGCTTTCACCCTTCCTGAAATGCAAAGTTAGGCACTTAGCTGTGGTAGGAAGGGGCTTGCGCCAGGCAGCACTGACATTAGGAACTACTAGAATGATGGATAAACAGAAGTCATAGGGATAGAAAATAATCACGTCAGTTCAGTATTTAGAGAAAGGGATCTGGGAAAATGTGCACGTGATTTGTGTCGCCTGGCCAGGAATGAGGTAGCTTCCCTCAGACCTCCGTGGTCCAAACCACAGTGCATGAGAAATACATTTGTTTTCCTAACTCAAAATGGCAGGCACACACGCCTTCAGTCTTGGGAGATTAAACTGACCAGTGATGTACAGTCTTTTAACAAAAGATGCTATTTTCTTGGAGAGAACATGGAAGTTATTTTCCGCTTTACACGGGGTTGGGGAAGGCTTTGCAGAATGTGGTTCCTCAATATGTAACAGGCAACTAAAACCTCAAGTTTTCCCACAATAAAGAGTTCCGCAGGGTTATAGCACTGAGAAGTCTGCTCCTCTATTTGACACTCGAAGATGCTAATGGATATGTTTTTAGAGAGTCAGTCCTAACTGGGAGATCCTTGTGAGTGGTAGACAAGTCCCCAATGGCTGAGTTCAGTTTTTGCTTGGTTCCATAATCTCCACTTTTATGAGAATGAAGAAAAAAACCAGGTAAAGAGTGCGACTATGAATTCCTGTGTGCCAGCCCTTCCAGAAGACTTTTGACAAAAGCAAAATACATTTAAAGGAAGTTTAGATTGATGGATTATGACAAGGAGGGAACCTTTTCCAAGAATGAATCACAAATCCATTTTGCATTCCTATAAGCTCCTTTCTGCCACCCACCAAGCCTGGGGAGTCACGTGACTCACCAGTAGTTCCTGTGTAAAAGTCAGCCTTCTTCATGGAACCCCAGATCATCTCAAGGCCACCCTCCCCAAGGAAGAAGTGCAGGACCAATCACTTAGCATGTCATACTTAGGTCCATGCCAGTTACAATATCTCTGTCTTAGTCACTGTACTGTTACTGAGAGGAGACACTATGACCACAGCAACTCTTAGAAGAGAAAATATTTAATTAGGGCTATCTCATAGTTTTAGAGGTTTATTTAGCCTATTATCATCATGGCAGAAGACAGCAGCATGCAGGCAGATATGTTCCTGGGGGAGAAGCTGAGAGTTCTACATCCTGATTCTCAGGCAGCAAGAAGAGTGAGTGACATTGGGCCTGGCTTGACCTTTTGAAACCTCAAAGCCAATGGCACACCCCTTCCAACAAGGCCACACCTTCTCCAACAAAGCCACACCTCCTAATCTTTTTGAATAGTTCCACTCTCTGGGGGCCAAGCATTCCCAAGCATTCAAACCAATGATCCTACTGGGGTGATTCTCTTTCAAACCACCAGTCTCTAAGATATGCTCTGCCTCTGCAGGCCAGGACAAAAGTCCAGGAGCCCTATCTAGGGCAGAGTGGGTATGTCCTCACAGGCTGCGCACAAATCTATAGAGTTCCACTGTTCTCACTGAACATGTTAAAGGAGTACAACTCTGTACCCAGATCAATCTTAAGGAAGATGTCATTAACAGAGAAACCCTTGTCTTTGCTTGATCTTCTTCAATGTCCCCAACAGCAAGGGGCTTGGCTTCCACCACAGCTTCTGTGCTGTTCTCACTGCCTCTCTCCTCCTGTTTGGCTTGGTTTGGCCTTTTGGCTTACAGGTAAATTTCTTAGAATTTCTCTGGAAACAAAGGAGTTTTAGATCAGATTATATTAGGCAAACTCATGCTAAATTAGATCACAATAGAATAATCTCTTTATAATGTCAAATGGAATTTGGCCAGCATTCTATATAAGCTCTATAGGAACACAATACACACACACACACACACACACACACACACATACACACCCATGCTTTAACATTTCAATGCATGGTGATCTTCAGAAATGAGGGCCTTGGGTCATTTGTTGCTTTGGAAAATAGATTTCAGTGGCACTGAACTTGGAAAAAGTCCCTCAGACCCACACCAAAGCTCCTCCCCTTCTTGTCAGGATCCTCCAAGATCAGATTGGCTCTCAAGTGATATATAATTCCTATATCTAAAGTGTAAACTTTGGAGGAAATGGTTTCCTGCACACTACAAAACAATGCCAGAGAATATTTGAGAAGAAAGTAACTAAACACAATACATAAAATGTAAAGTATTTGTTAAAGTTCTGAATTGACCTAGTCAGAATTGCATATGTGAAAACATGTGTTTGTATATTGTATCTCTGTTAGTATGTGTCTTAAAATTTCCATGACCCTCCATCTCTCTGGGAATGGCTTGAGCCTCACTAGACAGAATGCTTTATAATAATTGCATAATGCTTACAATATCCTCCTGTTTTATATTATTTGATACCCAGAATAAGCTTAGAATACTAGGAATATATATAATTATGTAAAGAAATTGAAGCTGACAGCTAAGCCATACAAGGTAACCCAACAAGGAACTGACCAGAGTCATAGACCATTTGTGATTTTAAGATTTACAATTCTACTCTCAGAAATTTGAGGCCATCGTTTCTTACAGAAGTTTAAGAAATCTTTTCTTCGAAGGTAGATCTTCCTTACTTAGCTTTGGTTCTCCATGGAAATCCCAAAAGCTTGTAACAGTTCTAAGATTAGTGCCCAATTCTGTCTGACACTCCCTAGCACCCATGATTGTTACTCGAATGTCTTGCTCACACCTGACACAGTCCTAGGCAGACATCATCCATGCCCTTCCACAATGATTTGTTGTTTTGAACTTTCATGATCTACTGTTTATTTGCCTTAAGTTTCCTCTCTATTTTAAAAATACAGAAGGTCAATAATTAAACCTCTTTATTCTCAAGGGGATGTGTAAAAAAACAAAACAAAACCCTGAGACATAGAACCCAAGGGAGCTAAGGAAGACTTTGCAGGGACTGTAAAGATGCAGAACACTGTGGAAGAAAGGCATTAAAAGATGGTTGCACAAATTGTCCTTTGTGACCCATGCTGACCAAAGGAAATATTTTCTAACAGGGACTCCACTACAGTTGACTAATACACAGAGTGAACAACAGCAACCAAAGACCAAACACTCACCCAACAAAAATTGAACAGATGTCTATATAGAGAAACACTTCAAACATCATAACACCAGATACACAGCACAAAAATACCGACAGGAACAGCTAAGACAATGCATGTCTTCCAGAAGCCAAGAATACTATGGCAGTAGGACCTGAGAGAAACATGTAGCTGAAATGTGAGACAATGACTTTGAAAAGCAAGTGTTAATATTTTCAAGAACCTTAAAAAAGGATATAAATAAATGCCTTAATGAAGGCCATTGAAACACAAGGAGCTGAATGAAAAGAAACATACCTCACTATCAAGGGCATACATCACTTTAATGTAAAATAATGAGGAAAGGTATTTCAAGGAAATGAACCTATTTCCACAGTCAAAAACAATCAAGACAAAAAAAGTAGAATTTAACAAAAGAATAGAATCACTAAAGAAAATCTAACTGAAATAAAATTGGAAATAAAAAACTCAAAGGAAAACCTCAGAGATAAGCCTCAACAACAGATGAAAAGACACAGAAAAGAGAATCTCGGGTTATAAAGACAGGTAGAAGAAAGAGATACCTCAGTCAAAGAAAATGGTAATTTGAAAAGAATCCAGGTACAAAATATCGAGAAATTCTGAGACATGAAAAGACCCAATCAATCAATAATGAGTACAGAGGAAGGAGAGCATGCCAGGACAACTAGACAGAAAACATATTTTAAAAATCATAAAAAAAAAATCTCAAATAAAAGAAAGAAATGTATATCAAGGTAGAAGAAGCACATGTAATACCAAATAGATTAGATCAAAAAAGAAATTACCCATGGCACATAAAAATAATACCAAACACTAAATGGCATAGAGCAAAGAAAAGATATTCAAGGTTGAAAGGGGAAAAGACCAAGCTGCAAATGAAGGCAGGTGCATTAGAATAACACCTGACTGTTTAATGAAGACTCTGAAAGTAAGAAAGGACTTGAGGGATACAAGGTCTGTGAGACTGCAGATTCCAGCCCAGATTTGTAGACCCAGCAAGACTGCTAATCACAGTCAACTGAGAAAGGAAAACATTACATAATAAATACACATTGAAGTGACCCATAAGAGTAAATCAAAAGAGATGAAAAACTCCACATCACAAAACAAAATAACAGGAATCAATAACTAGTGTTTATCAGTAACTCTCAATATTAGTAGTCTTAATTCCCCCAATAAAAAGACATAGTGGTGGCTTATGCCCTGAGTCACAGAAATGGGGGGGCGAGCAGGGGAGGCAGGGGCAAACAGATCTCTGTCAGTTTGAGGTCAGCCTGGTCTACATGTTGAGTTCCAGGACAGGTAGGACTACACACACACACACACACACACACACACACACACACACACACACAAAACCCTATATCTAAAATAACAGATTAGCAGATTGTATTTGAAAACAGGATGCATTATTGTGTGTTATCCAGGAAACATACTTCACTATCAAGGACAGACATCAATTTAATATAAAACAATGAGAAGAGGTATTGGCCCAATAAGTTAATAGGCATAACTATCTTAATATCTAACAAAACAGACGTCAAACCAAAACTAATGCAAAGAGATAGTGAATTATACTACATACTCTTTAAAAGCAAAATCCACCAGGAAGACATTATAATTTTAAGAATTTATGCCCCCCAAATCAAGGGAAGCCAAGTTGGGAAAAGAAACACCATTAATGCTAAAATCACATATTGACCTGAACGCAGTAACAGTGGATAACTTCAGTAACTATATTCCTTTAATAGACAGCTCATCAGACAATAAGCACAGAAATTAATTAATTAATTAATTAATGTCATGAATCAAAGTACAGAACATTCCACACCAAACACTAAAGAGCACATTTCTTCTCAGGAGATGATGGAACTTTCTCAAAAATTGATCATGTATTAGGACAATAAGCAAGTCTCAACTAATATAGAAAACAAATAGCATTCTGCATCCTCTCTGAGAACAGTGGATTAAAGTGGGATATCATCAACCACAGAAACAGCAAAAAGTATATGAATTCAGGGAAAACAAATAACTCAATATTAAATAAAGTCAGAAATTAAGAAGGAAATTGAGAACTTTTTAGAATTGAAAGAAAATGAAAGCACAACATAATGGAAATGTATTGAACACCAACGGAAGGCAGTCCTAAGAGAAACGCTCACAGGACTTAGTGGCTACATCACAGTACTGAGTGCCGACACCAAAATATTGGAGAGATTTCATATTAGTAACTTAGGAGTGCATTCAAAAGATCTAGAAAAAGAGTAAATAAGATCCTAAGAGGATAAAAAAGAAGTAATCAAACTCATGTCTAAAATCAATGAGATAGACATAATAATTAATACAAAGATTCAATAATATGAAGTTAATTCTTTGATAAAGTCCTCTACAGAGTTTGTATGAGATTGACAAACCTTTAGTCAAACTAACCAAAGGCATGAATATTCAAATTAATAAAATTAAAGATGAAAACAAAACATTGCATCATATATTAACAAAAATTCAGAGTATCATGTTATACTTTTAAAGTCTGTATTCCACCAAACTGGAAAATCTAAAATAAATGAAGGAATTTCTTGATAGATGTGACCTACAGAACTTAAATCAAGATGAAATAAATAATTAAGCAGCGAATTAGAAAACAGTAAGTAAAAACTTCCACTGGGAATAATTTGAGGATCAGATGAATTCAGTGTAGAATCTATAAGAAAGACCTTCAAATAAAAGTGAATATCAATGTCCCTCATATTATTTTGCAAAATAGAAACTGAAGGAACATTTCCTATTTCTTTTTTAGGAAGTGACTATTATCCTGATACCTCACCAGATAAAGACCCAGAAAAAGAAAAAAAAATGAAAAAGAAAATTATAAACCAGTATCCCTTCATGAAAATAGTTGTTAACATTCTCAGTATAATACTTGCAATCTGACTCAAGAACACACCAAAAAGAGATCACCCACCATGATCAGGTTGGTTTCATCCCAGAGATGCAGGGATGGTTCAGCATATGTAGATCAATAGACTTAATCCAGCACATAAACAGACTAAAAAACAAACAAGCAAACGAACAAAAAACCCATATGATCATCTTACTAGATGTAGAAAAGGCCTTTAGCACATTCCAATGTTCATTCACAATAAAAGTCCCACAGCACATTCCAATGTTCCTTCACAATAAAAGTCCGACTGTGGCAAGGGATGCAAAGGGCATATCTCTCAACATAGCATGGATAATTTACAGCAAGCCCCTGATCAACATCATCCTGAATGGAGAGCAACTCCATTGCCTCTGCAATCAGGAATAAGACAAAGATGGCTACTGTTTCCAGGCTTATTCGGTATAGTACACTACTTATTGCCTAGACAAAGCAATAAGACAACTGAAGAAGGCCCAGGGGATAAAAAGAGGAAAGGAAGAAATCAAAGTACATTTTTTATTATTTATTTCCTTATTTATTTATTTATTTATTTATTTACTTTGCATCTAGCTCACTGCCCTCCTCCAGGTCAAGCCCTCCCCTAGTCCCTCCCCTACCTTCCTTGCCCTTATCCTCTGAGCAGGTAGAGCTTTATTGGGGTATTTTGTTTGCTTTTCTGTTTGTGTGCTTTGATTTTCATTCTAGAGGATTATTTTGTTTTTGTTTTTTGAGAGGGGGAGTAGGGAGATGGGGTGGGAGGGGAGGAGTGGAGGGAGAGGAAATCACGATCAAAATATATTCTATAGTATATCTTTATATGTTATAATATATATATATTTATATAATATAAAATAGTTTTAATTATAAAGAAGGTGGCTTGTGGTATGTGGGTTAGGGGTCCAGCTGTGGTACCATGCCCTCTACTTCCTCACTCTCAGGGTATCCAGATGCCACTGCACACCAGACTGGAAGGATGAATCAAAGTCCAGAACAGTTGGGGTTCTGAAGGATCCTGGACTTGCTGGGAGTGGGGTGTGGGGAGAGCTTCTCTGAGGATCTTAGTGCTACAGTTCTTTAGAGAAGGCCTTCTCTGATGAAAGAAACAGCTGTCTTAGATGATCTTAGCTTGTGTGCATACTCTTCTTCATGGTGGATATGTACACACGTGGGTTATTCAGGGTGAGTCAGGAGTATATGTGGACCTTGGAGAGCAGGAAGGTTCTGTCAGGGTAAATGAAAACCATTGGCTAGAGCTTCCAGGAATCACAGGAGCTTTCTAAATAGGTTCTGGGGAGTGGAGGGGGGGGAGTTCATAGATCTGCCAAGAACTACACAACCTTCCTGAGTACAGGGTGTGGGACATCGGGCTCCCCAGTCAAGGTCGGAGAAGCAGAAGTGGAAGCCCTGCTGGTAAAGAGAGTTCTCCGTTTTGCGCTGATTTCATATGACCTATCCGGTCATGATAGGCTATGAGCTTAACTAGCAGGGATTCCCCACAGTGGCTAGCAGGAAGGTAATATCAAATATCACCTTCCACTTTAGGCAATGGGTTTCATTCTCTTTGAAGCCTGAAAGTGTAAATATTGTTCTTTTTAATTGTTTAAAAACTGCCATTGTCAATCTACACATCTGCAATGTGATGTTTTGATACAATAATACATTGCAGGTGGATTAAGTCAAGCTACTTGAATTGAATCCCCTCAATTATTTTTATTTTTGTGGTAGGAACACATAAAATTGTTTTTTAAAGCAATTTTGAGATTTATAATACATCATGACTATCACTTAGCCACCGTGTCCTATAATAGACCGCTATCAGCCATTCCTCTTGTCTAGTTGAACTCGTCTTCACTTTGATCAAACTTTATTACCCTTACTCTCATTGTGTGGGGAGCGGCACAGCCGCAATGGCCAAAAGCAGCTGGCTTTATGCTGAGCCCTGTGACCTTGCTTGTTTATTCCAGTCTCAGTCATGAGCAGTAAAAGCAGCCGCGTAACTCGTTGGAGAGATTAGCGCAACATCTCTCGGTACCATTCTATCAGCCAATCCTGCATGCTGCCTTGGATGTGTGTGACTATGATTGGGTGGTGTGAGGTGGCATGAGAATGAAAGTATAAATTGAGGGCAGCCCCAGAGGAGGAGACCTACCGGCCAGTGACCAGAGTAGACAGACCAGCCAGGGGCCAGAGAGCAGCTGTGTTAGGCCAGAGTCCAGATGGACCAGAGACCAGAGACCAGTGTAGAAGCGTTAGGCCAGAGAGCAGCTGATGAGAAGAGCAGCACCAGCGTTAGCCAGCCAGCATAGAAGAGAGCAGAGTGAGTGAGTGAACAGCTGCTGTATACCTGAGAGAGAGAGAGAGAGAGAGAGAGAGAGAGAGAGAGAGAGAGAGAGAAGCAGAATAAAGCAGAAGCTGCAAAGGCAAGCTGCTTGAAACCACCTTGGCGTCCCTTGTCGTTTATTCCCACTGTCTCTGCTGGTCAGAGAATTGTGGGCGCGCCATCATTGTATATATGTCATGGGTCAAGTAGACCTATGGCCACACTGGGTGACACTGACAGACTGACCACACTGCCTTAGAGGTCTCTAGGCACATAGTAGAAATTTGAACTTACGCTCTCAGAAAAAAATCCACAGGTGAGCCAATTCTATCCCCCTGACTGATTAGACTGCGATTGTGGAGAGGTGGCATATTGCGAATCAGGAGCCAAAATACCTCGGGCTATCATTAGCCCTGTCGATCGCTATTTACGCTCATCTCTGTGATAATCTTAACATCATCCCTGTGGTTATTAAACTCTGCCAAGCCAGAGAAGCGAATAGCATGGAATGTCATCTGGGCCTAAAGCACAGGCCTGCCTGCTTTGCTGTAACCCACCTACGTGATGCTCCTACAGTTATACTCCTTGAATACTTCGATTAATGATGTTGTCCTGCTGTTGTAAAAAACTTCACGAAGCTGTTCCCGTGTTGGGATGTGGTATTTTCAGTAGCCAGAATCCTTTTCAAAGACTGTATTTGTATCTGACTTGAGAACAAACCTATTCTTGTTTCCCTTAAGGTGAGAGCTGTGCTTTTGCATCGACATAACCCAGCTCTGAACGAGTTTACACACAGGCTATTAGTGTTCCAGTCCAGACTGACACACTGCCTCCTGGTCACAGCTCAGGACCAGAAATGGCCATGTGATGACAACTATCCTTGGGACACTGCGAGAAGGAAATGGAAACCTATTGCATAGAAGGTGATCAGCCCCAAAGCTTCAGGCTAGCACTAAGGAAGATTCTCTCGATGAATGCGCCTGAGAATTTTATGCTTCTCTGTCGGACTCAGATTTGGCGTTGCTTGCACTCAGTGCGCATTTTCCCCCAATGCATTTCACTCATTGACTTGTTTGCTACAGTCACGTTGTTTTATAAAGCCATTTACTTATTGCAAGGTCACCCTCTTCTGTCACGTGGATATTCCGTACAACTCAAGTAAGTTAAGACCGTGTTTCTGAAATACGTTTGGGATGAGAATAAGGAAAAGATGGGCCCAGTATTTGCAGTGGGAGGGTCTTGTCATTTTGATCAAAGGCAGAGTCCTGTCTGCTGCCTCAATTATATTCTCTCCCTATGCATTATCTTATCAGATGTATTGTATGAGATCTAAAAAAAATTGTGGATTTCTGACTGATGTGAATGATTCATAGCATTGTAATTTTATGTGAATATTATGATAGCCAAGTGGAAGGGGAATTTCATTTGTATGCTGTGAGAGCTTTGAAAAATCAAACTTTACTTTAAAAATAAATTTTTCTTGCCACGAGGCATTCCTTTTGTGTCATCCCTCACCTTGATGGGGATGTGATGGACCCTTTATAATGAGTTGTCTCTGAATCATGCTGGAAGATGTCAAAATAAAAATGAAGATCTCAAAAAAGGAATCGTTTCCCATAATTTTCCCCCCAAAAAGGCAAATCACATCTCAATTTTAGTAAGCAAATATTTCATTTCCTGTAAGTTATATATAAATATATAATCATCTGAAGTTCGTTAAAATGACTCTAGAGTTTTGCCGAGGCACTAATGGCTGTCTACCACATCCATGCCTCGTGCTGCACATGACAGGAAACTCAGGATTATGAGAAGCCATCTCAGCCTCCAAGATCCCACAGTCTGGGTAATAAAGAATATCACAAGTGATTTTGTGCGGAAGCAAAAGTTGAAGTTAGGGCTTGTATGAAGCAGAGGATCTCAACCTTCTAGACACTGCAACCGTTGAATAAACTTCCCCATGTTGTAGTGACCCCAACTGTAAACTTACTTTCATTGCTGTTTCATAACTGTAATTTTGATACTATTATACATCATAATATAAATATCTGATTTTTCTAATGCTCTTACCCAACCCCTGTGAAAGGGTGATTCAAACCCCTAGTGACCCTAGTGACCCATAGGTTGAGAATCACTGGTGTGTAAAAAATTGTTCATCAAGAACATGTATCCAGAGAAACCAAGAGATGAGAAAAGATCAAGATGCACACACAAGGGGAAAGGGCCCAGCAGACCAGGGACTTCAGGCAAAATCACATAGTACATGATTCTGACTATTGACCTTGTGAAAACATACCCTTATCTGAGGCAAAGAGCTACACTTCTGGATCCTTGATCTCGTTCTCCTATATCAAAGGAACATAAGCAACTAGGTAGTCAGAGCAACATATTCCAGGACCAAGGGTTCCTTTCCAAAGAAGCTTTTCAGTTCTTGGCCTGAAGGTTGAATTAACCAAATGCTTGAGGATGTACAAATGGTGACTCCAGGAAATCTGAGGAGAGAAATAACCATTAGAAATCCAGTGTATGCCATGTGTCTCTCAAACCCACCTATGCTAAGTTCATGTACTACTATCATGGCATCTCCAAGATGGCTGCCAGCCTACTCTTTCTGACATGATCAACACTTGTTACTGTCATTGCCCATCTATGATTTGGTGAATGTGGCAACAGCCAGCTCATGATAAGCAAGTCTGATAGCCAGCTAACGACTTAACTAGTCAATGTCCATAGGACCTGGATCCTGGCCAAGACACTTTTCAATGACTCTTTGAAGTAGATGGTATGGCTTTGATCCATGGCTGTGTAGATGAATAATAAGACCCTCCTTTTCATACCAGTAAGAGACTCCATATGGTATTTGTATCTTATGAATATAATTCTTCAACATAGGCCATGAAGAGTTACATATCTCCAGGATACAGTGACTGGCGTGTTTCCGGATCCTCTAGAGTGGCTCTATTTTTTTCTGAAGCCACTCAAAACTGTGAGTCTGAGAAGTTACTTGCAAGTTGACTAATAGAGTACTTTTATATGTGGCTCATGTTTTCTTCAAAACCTTAATAACCCTAAGTTGTTTTTAACTTAAAGAAAAGGGTCTGGTGAAATGAGTCATGGGCTAAAGGTGCTTATAACAAAGTTATTACCTTAGTTCAATCCCCAGGAGAGAACTGACTCCTGCAAGTTGTCCTCTGATCTCCACACACACATACATATATCATAACACATACATCCATACACATAAATAAATAAATTTAGTAAAAATAAAATTTTAACCCAAAGCATTAACAACCCCCAATCCTTAGCTTATTTCTTAATGGTAGAAGGTGCAATGTATCAAAAATTTAAATCGTTTAGTCTACCAATCATCCCTATATCCCTTAAAACTTATTAACATAGCAATATTTAAAATATTGTAGCTTACCTCCCCCCACACCCTAAAGTGCAGCTAGAATACTTGCTACTTTGTGTTCTTTATATTCTGGAGACATACCAGCCGTATAATAGACACACAGGATTCCCTGAAATGACCAATGTCTGTGCCTTCAGACTGTATTGTGACACAATATAAGAATTCACCTAGTCCAGAATTAATGCTTTGCACATTGCTGTCCATTCCAGATGAAGGCAAACTAATTCTGGTCTTCCTTTTCTATGGACCCTAGTGTGGCTGTCTCACAAGCCAGAGTCTCCCAAGCACCACTCATCATCTACTGTGATATCTAACACTGGAACTGCTGGTGTTCAGGGTGGTGCTAATCTTTTTTCAGCTCATGTGATCCACAAGGCCTTGTGCATGTACATGCTGTTACCTGTGTGTTGGTACATGTTGTTACCTGTGTGTTGGTACATGCATGTGAATGTCAGAGGACCCCTTTTAGTAATGGTTGTCAGGAGCTTTCTATTTTTTCTATTTTTGTGTTTGAGACGATCTATTATTTTCCCAGAACTTTGCCAAGTAGGCTAGTATACCTAGCCAGTGTGATTCTGGAATCTGACTGTTTATGTCTCCCATCTATCTGTTGCCAGGATTACAATCGTATACCTCCATACATGTTGTTTTTTAATGTAGGTTCTAGCAATATGAATTCAGGTCCTTATACCTTCAAGATAGGTGCTTTACTGACTGAGTCAACTCTCCAGCTTCTACAAAGCAGACCTCAGTCAGCTATGTACCTGTCTTAGGGGGAGGAAGTGTCTGCATCCTCTCCATGGTTCATGGTTGATGCTGTGGCCATCAGGATGATATTAGGACTCAATGCATAATGGACTGAATTGTCTTCTCCAAAAATCTATGTTAAAGACCAAATTCCCAGCACATCAGGATGGGCTTTTATTTGGAAATGGAGTCTTAACAGGTGTCTAGTTTGTGTTTTATTGCACTAAAGAGGCACCATGACCATATCAAGTCTTATAAATGAAAGTATTGGGGGGCGGGGGCTGGCTTGCAGTTCATTTTCATCATGGCAGGGAGCATCTGGGCAGACATGTTGCTGAAGAAGAGGTGAATTTTACACCTTGATTCAAAGGAAGCAGAAGGAGATTGTGCCACACCAGACACAGTTTGAACATATAAGACCTCAAAGCCCGCCTCCTCAGTTAAATCCATACCTACTCCAACAAGGCCACGCCTCCTCAGTTAAATCCAACAAGGCCATGCCTCCTCAGTTAAATCCATACCTACTCCAACAAGGCCACGCCTCCTCAGTTAAATCCATACCTACTCCAACAAGGCCACGCCTCCTCAGTTAAATCCATACCTACTCCAACAAGGCCACGCCTCCTCAGTTAAATCCATACCTACTCCAACAAGGCCACGGCTCCTCAGTTAAATCCATACCTACTCCAACAAGGCCACGCCTCCTCACTTCTTATGGCCAAACATTCAAACACATGAGTCTATGGGGCCATTCCTTTTCAAATTACCACAATATAATTAAGCAAAGCCATACTGAAGTAGCATGGGCTGCAGGTCCAATAATATTAGTGTCTTTATGGAAATATTGCCACTAAAGACCGAGGTCAGACAGGGCAGGCAGGCACTAGAGAATTGCTGTAAAATCCGGGCACTATCTTCAAGGATTTACACCTTCATTAGGTCCTAGGAAGAGGAGGACAATCTCCCCAGAGTCAAGCCCTCCTGACACTTGGTTTCAGACTCCTAGGCTTCTGCATTGTACAAGGAACAGATTCTGCCATGGAAAGTAACTCAGTTCTTTCTGGAAATGCATTCTGGTTGTCAAAGCATAACACAGAATTTCCAGCAATTCAATATACAAATTCAGACACAGGATGGTGAAGATGCAGAACTAGCCCAGGCTATCCCTCCAGATGAAATGTTCATACCAGAGAGAGGCCGTGCTTTGTGAGCCAGGCTCTTTGCTGGCACCCAGACATGGCGTATAATTGCTTTCGCTGTAGTGAATCAAGTTACACATGGCCACCTCTTTTGGTAAGAGATAGTTTTATTTCTGAATCGTTGGGTAGTGATCTAGGGGTCTGGGAAAAGGGATTTGGTAGCAAACAAATTTATAGAGATAGATATTATTTTAAACTTATTAAACTGGTCTATTACTACCTTATTCCAACTCCTATTTAATCCAGATAATTAATCACCAGGAAAATAGTAACAGGGAGTAGTTGAGAACCTGCAATGACCCTCTAGCTAGTGTGCTCCAGCACTTGCACCCCAGTGAAAGACATCAAGACATTTGAATGTTGTGATCTCCAGAGGTAGTAGAATGTGGTGAGCTGGAAGGGGTGAGGGGTGAGATGGGACGGATGAGGTGGAGGGGCTGAGATGGAGGGGGTGAGGTGGGAGGGGTGAGGTAGGAGGGATGAGGTGGAAGCCTTCAGCCTCTCTGACGAACAGAGGAGACAGGAGACTGCTTTGAGCAGCAATGTAGTGAAGGGAGAAGGGCAAAAGGGCGGGCCACGTCTCTTCAGGCGGCATCCAGATACTCATGCTGTTCAAATGTCACCTGCACCACACTTGGAATAACCTCAGAACAAAGTGGGAGCATTTAGAAGATAGAAAATTACAATGTACCTACAAACTTAATTGCATAGCTCAATTGATTTCTGCATTTGTTAAAACCAAATCTGAAAATTAAAGGGTTAATCTATATCCCAAATATAACATTTTATTTTTTCCCTTACTTCTTGATATCAAGTTAGCCACTCATATCGCTTTTCCCAAAGACTGTAGACTGTCCGGTAAGAATTCAGGAGTAAATCCTTATGGTGGAGCTCCCTAAAGGAGAAGGTAAAGGTGGGACCTGTAGGACTCAGAGAAGAGACTAGAGAAGGTCCTGAGCCCTTAGCAGCTCTGCATGTCTTCCCCACACTGGGGTTGATCCATGTGTCTCCTTCTCTCAAAGCTCAGTAGTAGAGCCACACACTGGAGACAGCCTGTGCTTTGTGCGCCAGGGTCTTCATTGGCATCCACACTTGGCTTTCAAATACTTCAGTCAGACCTGGCCGCCCGCATTCAGACTGCTCTGCATCCCAGCTGGATCCACCCCCATGAAGCTGAATGCCAGACAAGCTGACGTGCACAGGACGAAATGTTATAATTGAATGGTTTGGACAATCGGGAATTTAACATGCGAGAGAACACTTCAGCAGCACTCCTCCTCTTCCCTCTCTTCCACCTACAAACGCGGGGTGGGTGGATCTCTGCATCACTAGTTAGCCACAAAGCCTTGCCAGTAATAATTAACGCCTGATCCAAACAGAGCAGTTCCTTCAGAAGAAAGAAAGAAAGAAAGAAAGAAAGAAAGAAAGAAAGAAAGAAAGAAAGAAAGAAAGAAAGAAAGAAAGAAAGAATCTCACTGGAAACAAGAAAAATCTTCTTACTCCTGTTTTATTTTTAACCTGATGTGCTGCACAGTACTGAATGTCACCAGATTGTCATTAATATCACTTTCCCTCATGTTCCATATGTGATGTGACATAGCATCTGACTAATGAAACCCCATGAACAATATGTCAACATAAAGAAGCACGCCTGGTCACAAATATGCTCCGAGAGCATTCAATTGCAAGGAAATGTATATTGAACGTGTTTTCCATAGGAATAAAATTGAGTTGCATAGTTAACACATTATGTTTAGGTATACTACCTCAGAGACCAAAAGAACCCAGATACATTGTTGAATGACCTATAAAATGCACATTATCTACACATACCGGTAGCACAGACAGGCAGATGGATTCCAACCAGAGCCGGGAAGAATTGCAAAGGGGAGCCATGCCTTCTCTGAAGAGGCAAACAATTGTGGAATCCAGCTGTGACTTGCTCATAAAATGTGCTAACAAAGAGCTTCCATTATTTAGGCATAAACACCAAGTAGCATTGTTTGCTAAGACCACGTTGTCTTCACCCCACCAGGACCACTGCAGCACACTTTGCAACAGCAGGCTCCCAAGCAGAGCCAGTCTCCTGCTTCTCCCCTCCCACACAAGTTGTTTCGTCCCAGCATTTGGTAGCATCTGGGTCCAGCCGGCTGAAGACTGCCAGGTCCAGGTCTTTTGTAAATAGTATGAGGAAGTCTAAGGTGTAAGCCCTTCCCACCAACCAGCCCAAGGCCCAGAACTTTCTTCAAATGCCTTTGTGTCCAAGCTAACTGCTGTAAGTTGGCTTCTTTGAGTTCTAGGATTGATGCTCTCACAGACCCTCATTTGCTTTGCACTTCTTTAAGACTGACCTTCCCCACATTTGCTTGACTACCAGTCAGACTACTGTCCCTCAGCTCTGTGCACAGGGACTTCCCACTGCCACGCTCTGCCTGCACATCGCCCTAAGGACTAAGGGGCAATGCCACTACAGGTACTTCCCCCTCTGCCTTCAGACTTTCAAAATAATGGCTGAGCTTCCACTCCTTTCATGTATCCAGACTTGTCCTCTATGCTCTGGCTGGCACCCGTTGGCCTTGACAGCCTTGGTTCCTCTTTCCTGGACCTCTGCACTATGCATTATTCTTCTGTACCTCACACATTATCTTTCTCCGTGGATCCAATGCTCACCCTACACACTATCTTTCTCTATACCTCACATACCCTGATTTCTCCCACTTGATGCATTTATATTCCTCATAATTGCCCCTTGAACCTCTTTCTGTTTCTCTGAACTTGCTTTGTTTCCACTTGGGGAATTACCTCTCATTTTACAAGCAAATATTAGTGTCACAAGTCTAGACATCTTGTCAACTTCCATCCCCATGACCCAGACTGACCATGAGGCTTGTTATTCCCATGGTGCCTGCTCCTCTGCATTTGTACATCATGCTGTCCATAAAGTAGAGCCATGGAACCCTAAGGGTCGCCCCCAAACTGAAGCATAAGCTGTCTTCCTTCTACTGTTTACAAACCACTGCTCTCTAATTTGTCTGGGACTCTGCCAGTTCTTCATTCATTAATTCATTCACTCACTCACTCACTCATTAATTCATCAATCTTTAATTTTCTCAGTAGGGCTCAAGGGTCTTTGCTCAGTGGTAGGAAACATTATAAATGGCCATAGATCTTGATGCAGTGGGTATCAGTGTCAGTGTTGGAAGGCTGGTATGAACTGACAAAGGCCATGGAAGCTGTGACTGGTCCAAATGAACATGGAAAAGAGCCTGGTCTAAGGAAGGAGGGACAAAAGATGCATATTGTAAATTAAAACAGAGAATGAATAGAATTCTCAAGAGTATAGCTGAATGGGCCAAGACCTAGAAGAAAAGGAGATAGAGATGAATAAACGAGCAGAAGGTGGGGAGAGCTCCAGCCTTGGAGATGGGCTTGGAAGCTCTCAGAGGTCAACTTAACCAGGGCAGGGTCAAGTTGCAATATACCTTTTGGGAGGGTCATGTTTGGAAAAGAGTTGTATTGGCTGAGGGAGGAGACTGGAATAACAGCTGATGCTTGCACAGAACCCATATCGCATGGTATGGTGTCTTTGGGATGTAATGGCCTGGCAGTAGGGAAACAGGCATATGTTGGGTGGATTTGAAAAAAAAAAAGGAGATTGGGGGTGCTATTGAATCGTTGCTGTGTGTGAGAAGGGTCAGGTCAAATTGAGTAGGCACACATGACCAGGAGAATGTACAAATATCTGTATTTGGGGATAAGATGAGGACAAACACTGCCCAGGATTTCAGTAATTTAGCCCAGGTCATGTGCCCTGTAGACTTTATGCAGGGTGAGGACAGAACTCTTCCTTCTGCATCAGGAACCCTCAGGGTTGCTAGCACACTAACCCTCCTGGCTCAGAACACTCGGTCAGGGATGATCCCAGCAAAGGCAGAAGGTAGCAAGGGGCTAGGGACCTAAAACTCCCACTTCCCACTGTTTCTCAACCATCGAAAGGACTTATAGATCAGGGAGATGTCTAGTCAGTAAATTAACTGTTCTGCAGTGAAGGCCTGAGGTTTACTCCCAGATCCCATGTAAACAAGCAGGATGTGAAGTACCTGCTTTTTAAGTCTAGAGCTGGACAGGCAAAAACTGAAGGATCCCAGAGCTTGAAAGACAAGTCTAGCCAAATAAAGATGCTTCAGGTTCAGTGAGAGAGACTCTGTCTCAAAAAATAAGATGGATGGTGATCAAGGAATACACTCAACATTGATATCTGGCTTCCATAGATATGTGCATGCATGCAGTCACACACACACATACACACACATACACACACACACATTCACACACATACACACACACATGCATACACACATACACATATACACACACAATACACACATACAAACACACACACACTCTCACATATATATGTATACACACATATACACTCTCATACGTATACACACATACACACACTCACACATGTATACACACGTATACACGTGTATACACACATATACACACATACACACACATACATACATACAAACACATAAACTCTCACACATATACACACATACACACATACACACACATACACATAGAAACATACACACATGCATACACACATATACACACATACATAGGCATACACTCACACACATACACACACATAAATATACATTCACTCACACACGTATACACACACATACACACAGACACATACACACACACATTTACACATGCATTACACTCACACACGCATACACACACACAAACAAGTGCCCACACACACACGAAATAACGAGCCCTTTTGGTGGAATTAAAGCTGAGTACCTATGTTCATAAGACACTGTTATATGTATGTCCAACAAATCCTAAAGCCACTCAGTAGGATGTAACTCTTCCATGAAGTAACTGTGAGAACTGACAGGCAGGGTGGCTTAGATCATGATACTTTCCTAATGTTAGCCTGAACCCTGTCATTGTACACATTAGTCAAAATCTTGTGGTCACCACCTTCTAATTCCAGTGTTGGGCCCATGTGTTTTCTATGGCCAGATTCAGAGCTCCGTGGGCATTCATAGCTAGCCTCAGTCTCATATTCTTTGAGTTCTGACTCTACAGCCACTCTCTCCTGTCTTCTCCACTTCTCTTCAGTTTTTGATTCTGCTTTGTTCTCCCTGATTGTGTTTCTCTTAGAATATGGGCTTGCATATATTTAACAAATAATATTTAACACTTCTTCCTTCAGCAAGGGGAGAATCAATTCCTGATCAACTACTAATGGAGTAAAGTCATAAAAACCTTTGAATGGCACCTTTAGACAAATTACCAGCAGGAAGAATTACAGATCCTGCCATTTAATATTAACACATGGACAATGTGGCATGTGTTAGAAATGAGTACTTCTAGAGTGAATGAATAAACAAATACTTGGCTATAAAAATATAAATAAGCTGCTAACCCATTCAGATGTTTATAAATATATCTATCAGCCAGGGCATTAGCAAAGGCTCAGTGTTGGTTGGTAGGATGCATGGTCTACTTCTCTATTCAAGACAGATAAAACTAGACAAAGAAACCATTATTGCAAGTAATCTGCATATGGTGAAGCATTCACACTCGTTATTCTATTGAGTCTTACTAATGACCCCAGGTGTTGTCACTAATGACTTATTAATTAATTAATTACTGCTGACCGCCAGGTATTATCACTGCCATTTTTTAATGAAAGTGTCTCACTCACATGGAGCATGGAGCATGTGATTCTTGGGAGTCCCCTACTCAATTGTGTAGTTAAAAACCCCAGGAGAATAATGACCCCTTAAGTTCAGACTTCTGGAAACCGATTTTCTCCAAGAACACTAACACTCTGCATTTTAAAATGGGAAGAAAAAGTATCCCATGTGTTCACTAGCATCCATCATAAGACATCTGCACACCAGCCATCTCCTTTGGCTCTGTCCTGGTGCCCGCTAGCTCAGAGGCTGTGTGCCTTTTGTAAGGGGACACTGGAGCAGTGACTCCAGTCCTTTGCCTTGTTGTCCTGTGTGTCTACCCCCGCAGTTCTCACCGTGCCTATGGAGTCATCAGACAGTTACTATGTGATTACAGGAAATAATACGGTTGTTTTCCTCAAGCCCGTCAGTAACCCATGTCACCAGTACACCTACCACTTATCCCGGCAACAATTAAGATATTGTTGACTTCTATGTACGTGCTTAAATAAATAAAACAAAGGGAGCTGCATTTTAATGGTGTTTCAGTTGACTGGAGCCTGCGCAATCTGTAGTATAAGATACCTGGAGTTTGTGTAAATGATCTGCCTTTCCCAGAAGGAGATGCTTGAATTGATGTCAAATCATCATAACGGATACTCTGTTGTTCCAAGCAGCACAAAAACAGATGTATTTACAGTTCCGGCAGCTGCGGGCCCACTATTAGAAAGCCAGATTTGTACTTCCCATTATATTTCTACTTCCTTGTTTAAATCCCAGCCCTCCCTCCTGAAACAGAAGCCATAAAATAAAGGGAGGGAGGCTAGATCCAAGTAGCCAAGAAATCGCATAACACCCTTTTATCTATGAATAAAATTATGAAGCACGGAGAGAAGCAGTCTGGCAATTGTTGAGCTTAGAAAAATCTCCCTTTCTGTAGTACTTTTATTTTAAACAATGTTAGAGATACTGAAACTAGTGGCTCCCCACCTTGTTGCTCTCAGAGAGCTCAGACTGGTAGACGTACAGAGTCCACACAATGGTAAGATTATTAGGATGTCCAGGAATAGTCAGGAAATAGCCCCATTTCTGACCAGGCTCATGGTTGTCCAAAATAAAAATTACTCTCCAGGACTGACTTTTGGACAGATGTGGCAATGTTTAAATGTTCTGGCTGATGGAAAATGAGCAAGGGTAAAGCATGAAGCTCTTCCCTGCTTAGTTCCAAAATTGTAGGTGAATGGTAAGTCACAGCAGGCCTGTGGATAGGGGCCACTCTCAGGAAAGGACATGCTGTCTGCTCTTGACCACTCAGTTGATGAAGCTACTACCTCTACATTGACCCTTCCATGAAAGAGACCGTTTTCTGTCTTGCTTAACTCACTATCTTACTGGCTTTCTTCTTCATGCATTAAACACCATATCCTAACCAATAAACCATATCCCCAGTGTAGAATTCTAGATGAAGAATTGAGGTGGCATAACTGAGAGTGCATAGAATATCTCCCTCACTGGGCTTAACATTTGCAGGAACATTAAGAAAGCAAAGGTGAAAATTATACAGAAATACTTCTCAATAGTCAAGGATCTGTTTACACTAAGCGTATTTTACCCTGTGAGGTAATGAGTTTCTTAGGTGTCAGAAACTGCAAATACCTGTGTCATGGCCCCCAACTTGTGAGCAAAACTGAGTTGTTTCCACAGTGCACATGAATTTTTAACCCTTTGAATGCTTGTTCACTTTAATTAGATAACTGGTGGCTGAGACTCCTTCAAATATATCTAGGTGCTGGGTTGGGGCAATACCTCAGTATGTATAGTATTTGCTGAGAAATCTGAAGGACCTAAGGCAGGGTCCCCTGCATTCTTGCAAAAGCTGAGGACTTCAGTATGCAACTGTAATCTCAGTGCTGGTGCTGAAGGAGTCAGCTGATCCCTTCAGCTATAGATGTGGGCTCCATGAGAGATACTGTGTCAAAAGATAAAGAGGGAGAGAGGAAAATAAGGTTGGGGAGAGACAGGAGAAAACACCAAATGATGGCTGTGAATCTCTAAACACATGAGAAAGCGTACTCTTGCATCCTCACCACACACACACACACACACACACACACACATACACACACACACACACACACACACACACACACGGACAAACGCAAGCACACATGTACATACATGCATGCACAGACAACCTAAGTGTTCTGTCATGTAAATAGACCATGTAAAAACTCTGAAAAGATGGCCTGTGTAACTTCATTAAAAATGATAAGTTGGAGGATAATTAACTGCGTTATTGTCTGGATCAAATTTCTACACTTTCAGGCTGTGCCAAATTCAAAAAGACAGTGATAAAAGCCTCCAAGGCTTTGGACGACCAATGGGAGGCTCTCACTGTGTCTCTGGGAATGGCTCTAGTTTGGGTGGAACATTGCAGTCAGGAGCCAAGTTCTCCTTCAAAAGCACAGTGAAATCTCAGGGTGGTCCATCCTGAGAGCTGACCTTCAGATACCACAGGAAGAGATAGAGTCTGCCTTCTTCTGGTGCTTGGGAAACACCTGCAGGAACAAATAAAATCAGTCCAGGTAGTACTCTGTAAACAATGTGACAACACAGTGCTTGCCTCCGAAGTCTAAGTCCCAGCCAGAAGGCCTGCTGTGTCTAGCATCCCCTTCAGGTCAATTACTCCACGTCTTCCTCCCTAACTTACCAGTGCTGATGCAGGGTCCACAGAAATGGAGAATAAAATGAGACAACCAAATTTATTTTTACTTATGGACCCGAGCCAGCCTCTAAATGACTCCGGCAATGGCACTCGCTTCCCTTGGGAGCCTATTCTCTAGTCTAATAGATCTCGCCGTTAGGAGATTTCTCTTATAATTCAGCATAAATTGTCCCTTGCTGAATTCCATCCCATTATTCCTAGTTAGATGTCCTTGGACTCCCTTAAACAACGACTCCACTCCCCCGCAGGCCTGTCCATTCAGAAGCGAGAGAGGCAGGTGAACAGGGGATGCTGGGAAGGTCACTAAGGAGCAAGGGAGTGCTGGCCTGGCTCATGGCTAACCAATAGACATTTCAACCACAAACCATCACGTACGACCAAGGACAGCAAAGCTATTAACCACAGGGCTGGATCACCTCAAGAAAATACTTAATTTCAGCTAACCTCCACATCTAGCTGGTGATAATTTCTCCATAAGTGAAATGGGTTAGAATCACAAAGAGAAAAGGTGCAGTACGGCCACTGTGGAGGGTAACCGCACAGGCCAGTGAGTTCTAGAGCTGAAGGCTGAGCTCTGCCTATGGCGGCTTATCTCTTCATTTTCTTCCATAGCTAATTCTAGAAATGAGGTACACACTGAAGTTCACATAAAACATCTGGATGTTCGTCTGTGGTTTCCTCCACTGTCCACAGCATGATGTACAGGGTGTGATTTTCTCATAACCCTGCCATCAGGGAGAGCCTTGCCATGTACCTATACAGCTGCAGTGCATGCCGCTATAGTCCCCGTACTCATGGAAACCCAGAACATGTAATCAAACCACGGCCAAAGGGCGATTCATCTAGACTGGATTTGTGTGGACTGAGACCTGTGAGACTCAGAAGCAGTGAGCTGCCCTGTCGGTGAAATGGTCTGAAGGAGCAGAGATGGTCCTTCTGTACAGCTCAGGGAGACAGAAGCAATTACAAAGCATGCCTTGGGTCTGGAAGCTGCAGTAGTGGCCATTCAGCCCAGGCCTTGCCGCATCGTCTGCTGCTGAGAACATCTGATTTCTAGAGGAAAGCTGGGTACTTAATACCAAACACCACATACCGCACTGTATCTGTTATAGCAGTGACTAGCAGAGCTAAAGGGAAAGCTGAAAAGTTAGAGCCAAGCTTTCTGAACCCTTCACTCACTGGCCCCGAGACCTGATAGAACAGTCTAAGGAGAGCCAGGAAGGGGCTGGGGAAGGAGAGCCCATCTGACATGACTACGGGAGGATTCAGAACCAAAGGCATTTTTTTTTTCCTAATGTAAGCACATCATGAGTGATTCTGGGCAGATTATGGAACCTATCTGTCCTCCCACTCTGGGCTTCATGTATGAAACTGGTCAGAGATGGTGACCCTGCACAAGATGATTTCTGGGGTTGCAGTCATCAATAGTGATACCAATATTACCTATAGAGGCTCTTACACTACTTACATGGAAACCATTTTGTTCTTTGCTTCTTTTATTGGGATAATTTTTAATGATACAGAATACATCTTCTTAGCACCCAAGACACCCACACTGTGTAATAATACCTGTATAGGAACCTCACAGCTATGCTAATAAAGACAAGCATGCATGCTATGATGCAGGCATGGTGCTATGTGGAATGTAGGTGCACCTATCAGCTTTAGCCCTGCCCTGGTTTGGTCTTTCTGTGCTTGGAGACGGCAATGCTGCTCTCGCTGTATTCACTGCACTGAAGAGAAGCCAGTATCTCTGTAGTCCCACTTTATAACCAGAAAAAGACTTCAAAATGACATTTTCTCCAAAGCTGATGAGAAAGGAAATCACCTCTTCACCAGCAAGTCGATGCTCTGGCTTTCAGCCAGCTCCTCACACTGGTTTTGTGTATCTGCACGGAGATCCCGCTTCCTGTTTGAGAGAGGCCTGGTGATTCCTGCTTCCTGTCTAAGACAGGCCTGATGATTCCCGCTTCCTGTCTGGGATAGGCCCTGTAGTATTCCTTCAGGACTCAGGTCTGTTAAACAGCAAAACGAAGTATGCAAATTACCTCCAACCACATGCAGAAAGCCCACAAACGTTATTCTTAGGAAAGTGCTGATTATGGCAAATTATGAATTAACATGTCAAACACTGAAGTTTGAAACCTTATAATGGTGTTTACTGCACAAGAGCCCCCAACTGAATTGAAAAATAGAAGGGGGGAAACAGTAACATCACTGATTCAGTACTCTCTAAAGCTGCAAACGCACAATCTCCTGCCTTCCCCAGCCACACCAGAGCCACCAGCTTTTGTCTACCAACACTCGCATGGAGATGAGACACACACAAACAGACAGACACATACACACAGGCTCACAGACACAGAGAGACAGAGAGAAACAGAGACAAGGCACATACGCAGATTCATAGATACAGAGACACATACACAGAGAGAGACAGACAGACACACACACACATTACCACACAAAGACATACATGCACGTGTGTGTATGAGTATGTGTACATGCACAATAAAGCAGAAAACACACATGAAACAGAACCAGGCATGCGACACTCAGTCCTCCCTCTGGCGCAGGTGTCTTCCCTTACTCCCATACTTCATCTCCAGCTTGCCTCCTTCAGATCCCTCAGTTTTTGTTTTTTTCACAAGAATTTTTCTGTATATAAACTAGACACTAGGAATGACAGTAGAGAAGCCACTCTGAGAGACGGCACACCCCAAAGCAAGCTTCTGTGGGTACCACTGACCATCAGCACCCACAGACCAGCTGTGACTGGTGGTATGGGCCCCAGTCCAACCTCCTGAGGAGGGTTTCTGTGCTGGCTGACCAAGCACTTCAGGTGATTATTAGACCAAGCCCGTTTGATGAGGCCTGAGGCCATGGTGCTAATGTTCCATATTGCTAGAGTCACATTGGTAAAAGGAGTGGGTGGCCTAGTGAGTCCAAGTTCAGAAGAATGGATTTTAGTCTCTGTAGACCCTGAAGACTTGACTGCTTCTGCAGAGCAGTGGGGGCATCCTGAGATTAGAACAACAGTGAATTCCAGACACTATGGAAAGAAACTACTTTTTAATACCATTATAATATATGGGCTACGAGTTTTTACAGAATATTTTTGTTGCTCTCCTTAAATTACATTTCCAGCAGGAAGGAGGCAGGAATTCTGCCTATTTCTGATCACAGTACAGTTATCCTCCAGAAGGAAAAGGTATTAATGAGGTGCTAAGCATGCAGTCAGTTTCAGAACAAGTTGTTTCTATGAGGGAAGGTGGTGGTCAATATGGGGGAAATGGTACCTCTGATTCTCCTCCTCAGTGACTGATGCATTAAAAGTTGACGGTTCCTACTTCCCAGGTAGGACAGGCAAAATTCAAGGCCCATGACATGGAGCTCCAAATCCTTGATTAAAACTATGTTTTAGGAGAGTGAAGTCAGGGGCAGTGACTTGTTTTAAACTGCCTGTTTCCTCCCTGTGTTTCCAGGGAATTCCTTGGAAGGCAAAACAGGAGCACAGCACATGTCCCTCATCCTCTGCAGAGATCCCTGCTCCTCCCACACCACAAGCCTGGCTCTGCCCTCTAAGAAAACTCATCAACAGTCTGACTTCCTCCACTGATCATGTTCCTCCCTTCTGAGAACTTGGTCTACCTGGTAGTGGCTCTTATTGGTTCTGTCTGGTAAAAATGACTCTGAGCTGAATCTGCCTCTCACTTGAGGATCCCCACCTCAGTGATGTACAAGGTACTTCTGTTCCAGTGGACAAGTTGGGTCCCAGGAAACCTAACATATTTACATGACATCAATCCCTAAAATAGCTGGTCAGTCTGCTCTTCTCTTTTCTTGTCCCTTTCCAGGTTCCAGTGACAACTTCTCCATGCTGTACACTAGTATGTGCACACCAGTGAGCCTCTGCACTCTTTGATAAAACCCTATTGCACACAAATATGTAGAAGCAATTCTGTGTCCAAGCTTTTGAAATTATGACACAACGCTGTCATGCTCAAATCTCACAATTGAGAACTGCATGAATAATTTATATTTTTAAAAAATCACCAAAACCAAAGTCTAATGTTGAGGGTGGAAAATGTATTTGGGCTCACAGTTTGGAAGACTGTAGCCAATGATGTTGAGGAAGGTGTGGCCACAGAAGGTACAGGCTTGTCACATTCAAACAGCAGCCAGGGAACAGAGAAATGTAGTGTGTTTTTTACACACTCCTATGGGAGATGGAGTTCTAAGCTCTCCCAGAATCCCAGATTCCTACTCTCTACAGCCTGACCTATGGAAAGGGTTTTTTCATGCACATGAGGTAAAAAGATCATTCCTTGGTTTGCATCACAAACATAAGTCTGTGTATCTGTGTGGTGTGTTTATGTGGTATGTCTGTTTGTGTATGGTATGTGGGTGTTGTTTGAGTGTGTGTGTGTGTGTGTGTTTGTGTGATGAATTTGTGTGTTTGTATAGTGTGTGTGTAAACAGTATAGATGTATGTGTGCTCTGTATGTGTGGTGAGTGTGTGTGTGTGTGTGTGTGTGTGTGTGTGTGTGTGTGTGTGTTTAATCTCTTCTGCACATCACACTTAATACGTTTCTATAACAGCAAACTGCAGGCACATTGTCCCACTGTCTAGGGAAAAGTGAGATTTCATGTGACCTCATGAAAACATGGACCCTGGGGACAGCAACTTTAAGGACCCAAGAGAGCTCAGAGGATAACTTGAGTTGCAGAGGAAATGCCCCCGGGCTAGAACCCCAAAATCAGGCTTTGGAGCTGCTGAACAGAGAATTCAGGTTCAGGTCCTGGCTCCTGACCACAAAGACGAGATAATGAATAGGCTTTGTTTCATAATGGAAGGTTTCCTTAACTTGTCATTTATCAGTGCCTGTGACTCTCACTAGAATCCTCCTTGAAGAAAAGAGAGCTGTTCTGTGTATCCGTTGCTTTGTCCTCAGCACCAAAAGCAGGTCCACTGTATAGCTGGAATTCAGGAGTGAAGTCAGTCTGGACTGCCTGGCTCCTTGAAGATGTCTGAATTGTAGCCTTCTGTGAGCATCCTGGAATCTCCCTCCTTGCTTTCTCCTTCATAGGTCTCTTTGGTCCTTGTCCCTTCAATGCTTCCATTCTTCTCTTCTATTCACTTCCTCTGTGACTCCTCCTCAACATCCAGTAGGGATAGTGCTTAGGTGCAGAAAGCATGGCAGGTGCCATTTTCTTTAACCACACAGTAAATTGGCAGTCTTGCCTTTCCCTCTGTATGCAGACCATTCCTGCCACAACCAGGCTCCCCAGCACTCAGTGAGGAACCCATTGGGACACATTGCCAAATTCTTTCTAAATTAAGCCAGTGCCTTTCTCGGGAGCCTTGTGGGGACAGCTGTTAATGCAGTGACATTTTCTACATCATTTAATCTAGCCGGTTAGATTCCGATTCAACCCTCTGTGCTGAGCTTCAGCTGCGTTGATCCATCTGTCTGCTAGTTACCTACGCTCGGCAGTCTCTCAGGCACCACAAATCCACCATGCTCTAAATATGAACCCATCATGTCTTCCCAACAAGCTCTTCTCCAGGGCTCGGTATCTCATCTCTGGGTTTTTACGCGCAAGTGTCTAAGCCTCAGAATTACTTCCTACCACCCCCTCCTGACTCACCAGTTCTGATCAAACAACATCCCATAGACCTCAGGCCTTTTTCTCCTTCCTATAATTACCCCCAACTCAACCACAACATTTAAATCTACCAGCAACCTCCAGCCAAGCTTCTCCACTCTCCTTACCTCATAATGTGGCTTCCTCGTGTAGTTCGATGATCACCTTAATGAAAAAAATCACCTTCTTCCCTTCCCATGTTTCCCATGAAACACCCCTACTAAGATGGACTTTTGACGATTACCCAGCCACTTCTGGTCATCCACCGCCATCTCAATGAGCATCATGTGACTCCAAACCAGCTTTTATGTTACCTCCAGTCTTCCAGCAAAGCATTCCTCACTCCTGACTCTCCCTGAGACTTCCCACTGGTAGCATACTCTCCTGGAAGGCATCAGTCTCCTTTTCTACTCTGCCTGCTCTCTCCTCATCATCCAGGTCTCACCACAGAAGTTCCTTGGGCTCCAGTTAGAATCTCCACTTAATTACCAGACGTTTGAGCTCAACTTCTTGTTCCAAAGTTAAGAGCATAACTAGGCAAAAGGCACCACAAACATAAGCTATCTCATGAATGTGGTCATTCTTCAAATAAACTAAGTAGGAGTTAAGGTAACATTGCAAGTTCACACAATATCTGTGAAAGAACAATCTACAGAGAAAACCTAACCTAACCAAATCTTGGTCGGTATAGAGAATTTTAACAGAGAAAGCTCAGGAAGGGGTCCTCCACAACAGGGAAGTACAGAAGAGTAATGGAAGGAGAGAAAATGTAGTCAGGGTTTAGTCAAAAACAGAAGTGCATTCGGCCATTTCCACTCTAACATTCTACCCAGGCTTTGCACTTTGTACAGAGAAAAGAAAAGTTTATGTAGCCTATGGGTTTCGATCATTCAAGGGAACAAGGCCATTATCAGTTAAGACCTGGTGAAGACATGACAGGAGACCACTCTAAGGGCAAGAGTAGATGCCTGATGTGGAAGAAACCAGGGGTAGGTCATAGCAAGACTTGTGTTTTAAAGCCGCTGGGGTCTCATGAGAAATCCATCAGCCCCTTTGGGGGACAGAGACCTGTGACCCCAGAGTAGCTTACATGAAAATAGCTGGACCTTTAGATGTTGAAAGCAATGGAAAAGCAGAGGTGGACCAGAGAGAAAGCCAAAGCAATGGTGGAAGGAGACAGGATCTGAGAATTGAGCATAGGATGGACACATATGGGTCTATCCTAAGGAAATAATCAATGATCTGTTTGAATCGACTTAACATTGCAGTAGAGTTGTTCTGCAGAGTGGTCAATGATATGGTCAGCAGGGCATGTGTTGTTGTGAGAGTGTAAGGAGAGAAAAGAGAAATAGAATGTGCCCAACAGTCCTTCAAAGGTCATGGACAAGAAAATGTGGTGCACCCACACAATGGAATACTATTCAGCTATCAAAAACAAAGTTATCATGAGTTTTGCAGCCAAATGAATGGAATTTAAGAATATCGTCCTAAGTGGGGTAACCCAGAGCCAGGAAGACACGTGTGGCAGGTATCACTTATAAGTGAACATTAGCCATAAAGTTCAGGAAAACCAGGCTACAATTCACAGACCCAAAGAAACTGGGTAATAAGGAGGTCCCAAAGGAGGATATTTGAATCTCACCCAGAATGGAAAGCTAATAATAGACATTAGAGGTGAGTGAAGAAAAGTACTAGGTAGGAGAGGGGACAAGGAGGGAAACAGAGATGGAAATCAGGTGTGGGAGGCAGGGTAGAAAAGGACTGAGAATAAAAATGGAAAGAGGTATGGCATCTCTGGTGACAATCTGGAGGCCTGACACTGAGAAGGATATGGGGAGTTTATGGGGTTGACCCTAGTTGAGATTCCTACCAGAGAGGGATATAAATACTGAAGTGGTCACATCCCATACCCAGGAAGGGCTTCCAGAGGAGGGAGAGTGACTCTTCCATGCTTACAGATAGGAACCTAATATAACTATCTTCTCAGGGGCTTCATCCAGAAGTAGATGGAGGCAGATGCAGAAACCTACAGCCAAACATCGGGCATAGCTTAGAGAGTCTCGTGGAAGAGTGAGGGATAGAAGTGGACAAGAGAAAAAAAAAAGTTTATGTAGCCTATGGGTCAAGGACACCATAAGAAGACCTACAGAGTCAACTAACCTGGGACCATAGGGCTCACCGAGACTGGCCCACTAACCAGGGAACATGCTGGAGATGTACCTAGGAACCCTATATATCTGTGGCAAATATGCAGTTTGGTCTTCATGTTGGTCTAACAAGTGAATCAAGGCCTCTCTCAGGTTTCTGTTCCCTACCATTGAATCTCCTTCACCCTACTTGGATTACCTGGTTGGGCATCAGTGGAAAAGGATATACCTAGTCCTGCTGGGACTAGATATCCCAGGATGCAGTTGTGTCCAAGAACGGTATTCCCTTCTCTGAGGAGAAGGGGAGAAGGCCATGGGGATAGGGATTTTAAGGTTGAAACTGGGAGAAAAGAATGGAGAGGACTGTGGTCAGGAACAGAGAAACAAGCAAAAGAATGAGTATATAGAAAGAATGAGTACCACTGGGTGGGTGTGTGGGTAGATGGATGGATGGGTGGATGATGCATTGATAGATGGTAGATCGATAGATCAATGAATGGATAAATAGATGATGAATAGATGGATATATCAGTGGGTGGATGAATGGATGGATAGATGATAAATGGACAAATAGATGGACAGACAAATGGATGGATGGATGGATACTGGATGGATGGATGGATGGATGGATGGATGGATGGATGGATGGATATTGGATGGATATTGGATGGATTGATATTGGATGGATCAGTAGGTGGATGGGTGGATGGATGGGTGGGTAGATGGATGGATGGATAATGCATAACCCTACAGAACTCAAACCCTACCGGGCATATATTTTCAACATATTTTTGACAAATTGATCCAAGTTATGAATCTGAATTCTGCCCTATCACAACAGACAGAGAGTGAAGTATTTAGCAGTCAAGGAACAAAAAAAATAGTATTTTAAATACATTAAGCCAGACAGTGGTTTTATTATGAGAACTGAGTGGTTGGCTGGGGTGCAGACATATCAACAGTGGGATGATGGTGATGATGATAAGTAATAATCCCACTGTGTGCCTCCCATGGAATTTACCCTGGCAATTTATAAGCTATATGAATATTCTTTTTACCTGGACATCCTGATGTATGAGCTAGTTCTTTATTTAGTTTACAGATGGGAAAACTGAGACTTAAAGAAGGTAAAAGACTCCTATCCCATAGCCAACAACTGTAGTGCAGGAATTCCACTCAACTCCAAAACCCCCTAATGTTTAGGCAGAACCACCACTCAGGTTAGAAGGTAGTAGGTACAGTAAGACAGACCCTGAAAGATATAGATAGATAGATAGATAGATAGATAGATAGATAGATAGATAGATAGATAGATTCCACATACGGTATGTTAATAAGATATTCAAAAGTCTTCCTGAATGTCGAATGGTGAACATTAGCATCTGGGATGGGAAGAGGAAGGGGAAGGGTGCAATGAGCTAGTGATAGATTCTAAGTGATGTGAAGACATTGTGTTCTTCTGATGAGGTCACTGTGCTCCAGGGAATAGAAGCAAATCCACAGACAGACATCCCTGATTAACTGAGTGGGTCACAGAACAGAACCAAAAGACATGATGTGAACTCATCAGATGGGAAGGAAATAAGAAGTGAAGGCAACAGGTACCAGAGTCCAACATATAGTGTGTATCTTATGTTATATTTATATATTACATATCACATATACACATAAATACATGTATGCACATATACATAGATTTGAATGAAATTGCCGAAAGAACACAAAATAAGAAAAGAGAAACTAGGTTTGATAAGTGCCTACTGCATGCATGTATTGGTCATATAGTGTCCAATAGTGTGTCCAATAGTGTGTAGAGTTAATATAAACTAACCAGTTTCTTTTAAGGTGATTGGAACAGTTTCTGGTGACCCTGAGAAGCCAAAACTCCTAAACGTTCACTTATGTCTGACCTCGGATGTCCATATTTTTAGTTACCCCATAGTTTTTCAGGCTGCCATTTTCCCTTAGCCAACCACTGCCTACACTAGAAACCTAGGAGTTTATAAACCTGTATTGGGCATCCCTTCTGTCTCCTGTCCCCCCCTTAATTAAACCGGGCTTTGTGTTAAGTACTCTCCACATTGATATCTGTGAGTTTCACCAGTACATGAAAAGTGTTGAGGGAAAAACAGATTGGTCCTTTATTGATAGAGAGTGGTCATAGGTTGGCCATGCTCAGGTATTAAAATCAAGTTATAATTGACTACGGGTTGCAGGGATATTCATTCTACAACAACATTGTATGAAACAGCTGTTCCCCATCCTCAAATCTGTCTACTCTCCAGGCACTGGAAGGCACTGGGTTGGCCCACCTTTCTTCTCAGGCTGTACAGGTATTGACAGCTGAACCTAGAAGTCCAGGGTCATGAGCATCAGTCTGAGTTCACCTGAGTGGAGGAGTGTGCTGAGATTTGGATGATTCTAGCCCATTCTCAGAAAGAGCATACTGACGAATACACCAGTCAATAGTCCAAAAATGTCCGCCAATGGGAATCCCTTGGGAACTGTGTTGCCCTGCCCCCAAGCTCTCACTGTGTAAGCCAGAAAACAGAATGAAGGATAGGCATTAATAGGAATCAATTTTCCATCCCCACCAGAAATCGTGGGGAGGGAAAATCACTGTAGCACAGGAACTCATGTCCTTGTAAAATCATGATAGAACGAGAACTCATGTCCGTGTTATTATTCATATTGTTAATTTCTGGTATATTTGAAGTTCCCTAGCTGAGGGAAAAGGCACAAGTATGGCATTGTGTATTTCTTGAGAAGGGCTATCCTGAGTTTTCAGAAAGTCAAAGTCTGTCACAGTAGAGAAATTACCAAAAAGAACTGGGCACACGAAGCAGGCAATTCTCGTGTGTGTGTGTGTGTGTGTGTGTGTGTGTGTGTGTGTGTGTGTGTGTCCTAATGCCTGCATGAATAATTCCAAATCAAACATATTCACATTATTAACTTTTTAAAGTTTATTAGTCTCAGTGCTAATGAACTCATTCATCCCTGGCGAAAGCACACGGCTCCCTAATGGAATGTCGATAAATAGATAGATCGGCAGTAGAGTGAACTCGGCCAATGGTTAATGCCAAAATTCCACTTGGCAGCAGTGACTGGAAAGGGGCGATCATTTCCAAAGAGATGCTTGGACACAGCAGCCTGTGACAAGAACACTGTAGACCAGCGTGTCTGTAGATCAGGATCACTTGACATCCAGTGACCGGGCTTGAGAGAGTTACCAAACCTTCCTAAGACTCAGTTTTATCTCTGCGTGAGCAGGAGATAGCTCCAGTTCATCCCAGGCATTCTTCTAGATTATCCTTTAATACCCCAGCCAAGAATGCCATCCCCTAGCTTTCACAGAAATTACTGTGTATATGTATACGTTTGCATGCCTGCTATCTTACCCGTGAACGTCTGCCTACTTCAGCACTGGCTCATTCTCTGCAGATCAAATTAACTTGGCTCCTCAGGAGATATTATGCCACAGGTTATGGGTTTTAATTTCTGACCTGTTCCAACATTGCCCAAGTTCAGAGTTGTAATGAGTTTCCTAACCTGCATTGGTTTGTGTCAGCCTGTGTGACAGCGCGTTGAGCGCACTACAGAAGATTGTGAAATGGAATGGTCTTTTAAAAAAAATAAATAAATAACTATAAGTCGGCCTTCCTTTCTTTCAATTATCAGTTTTGAAAAGTATCCCAAACATGGGCACACTTCTGGCGATGTGCTCTGAACTGCCCAAATTAATTCTTCAACATAAACTTCCTGTCTAGATACAATGACAGTTTTTTTTTCCTATGTTACTTGAAATCTTTGAAAATGTGCAACGGCTAGCAAGCCAGGGTGTTTTCTCTTTGCTGCTTCATTACCGAGCTAAAGCAAAAAATAATAATCATAAAAAGCTTTTGCTTCTGGACCACATAAATTATCTCCAATTTTCCTCATTATTTTCTTCTGCAGGGCATAAGGAGATTGCCTGTGGTAAAATATGTATCAGTACAAAACAAATAGAAAACAGTTTAAATCACTGAAGTATTTACCTTTTTATTTTAAAAAATAGACATTTTAATCCTATTAACGGTAAATTATATTACCCAGTGTAAAGGCTGACATGAAAGAAATATTTGAAGTATGCAGTTAATTATGATACCAAGTGACACATAATATTTATGCTCCCCTTGTGTAGCCTGAATGATTTTTCTTTCACTAACTGTGAGTCACACACTGATTGAAGTCTTGGAACCGACACTAAGACGGACTACGGGCGTGCCTGCCATGCGTGCCTCAGTCAATGGATAATTAACGCTACAAGACCTTGCCACTGTGTATTCCTTATGGTCCTAATTTTGCATAGAGGGGGAAAGAATCTTCCAACAAAGTCCTTTCATTCTCAGTCTCTATCCCAGTGAATGTATTAGAAGTCTACATGGACTCAGCAAAGACAGGAATCCGCAAACAACTATCTATGCAGAACAGTTGCATCTCCGTGAGGATGTTGGATCTCTCCACAGTCCAAGGCATTCCTGAAAGCCTAAAAATCCTCTTTGAGACAACTGAGAATTTCTACTGAATCAAGTGTCTCAGATATTGGTGAGCAGTCCCACCCAGGACAGAATTAAATGTAAACTGCTAATCTGTTTGCTGAGTGCCTGGTGAGGCGCTGGGTCATCCCAGAGAAATAGATGGATGATGTGGTACCTTGCTGCTAGGTTACCAGTCGCCTGTGACCAATTCTAGGATGAAGGAGGTCCACTCTTAAGCAGCATCACAAGCTTTTTCATTCACACACTAAAGCTCTTGCCTGAAATGATCACAACAGGTTATACTAGCCTTGTAACCGTGGCAGGGATATCCTACTGGCTCCTATCAGCAGCCCAGCAAATGTGCTGTTGTAGCCCAGTGGTAGCTCCATGGGACGTTCAACCATCCCATTTTTCACTCTGCAAGAAATAGACATTTCCCATAACTCTTTGCTTCCTTTCTCAGCTTCATTGATTCATCTTATGACTTGAAGCCCCTCCCCCAAAGGGACACAGTTGAAGTCTCATTGACTAAGGTGATAGGCCTTTGAACCAAAGAGGTTCCCATTAGATGGTACTTTATAATGGGGAAAAAACAAAGCATCAAGATTAGTTGGTTTTACTCACTTATTGTTTCTGTTTGATTTCTGCCTGCTAGACTAGCTGTATATATCATGAACAGACCATGAATATGATTGAACTACATGGGACTTGAAATAGCAAGAGGTGTAAACTTACTGAACCCCTGTGACTTACACGATGCTGTATATGCAGGGACTTACATGATGCTCTATATTCAGGTCCTTACCCGCTGATACTCATCTACTGGTGGTATCTGCCTTCACAGTCAGTTTGCAAAGCCAGCATGACTGCCCCTTACATAGCTTAGATCCAGACTGAAACTGAGGCAGAGAGGCTATGAATCTTCCCGAAGAATCAACAGCCAGCAAGTCAAAGAACCATAATTCAAAGGCAGACAGGTGTTTGGTCTCACCCATGCTTATTTCTCATTGATATTTTAATAGTTTATTGTAACAAAATTGTTACACAGATACTAACAATTGAGTGAAAGCAGTGAAATTTAACTGCAAAATCTATTATGAGTCAGTGAGATTGTTCTACCAGACCTCACCCAACTGGAAGACATTCGGAACATTTAATAAAAATTTTGAATTATTATCAGATGCACTTTTTTACCAAAGTGTTAACTTACATTTTGTGAACGCACAGACTGTGCTTAAGGATATACCATTGGTAAGAGTTGACAGGGGATATATCTAGGTTCTATCATGATGGGAGTCACGTCCATGGCCCAGAATGTGTGCCCGTGTGTCTTCCTGGTCTTTCCCTGTCTACTATGTGGGCAATTGCCATTGGGATCCTCTCAGGTCATGTGTCTATGCCTGGATCCCTGTGGAATTTTATACCATTGTATTTGTTTTCTCTTCTTATCATAACCAGTCGCTATGGATTGGGTGAGGGAATGTGATTATGGAGATTTTACTATATGTGTAGCCTTTCATCTCTGCACCCAATGCAGCTAATTCCTATTACCACAAGGACATCTTGTTTTCCCATTTAATACTTGCCTCTTCTCCCTCCTCCACGAGCCCCAGAAACACTGTCCCAAGCTTTCCCATTTCAAACGCTCTGCCGATAGAAACACAAGATTTAAGTTTTCCACTTGGCACAAAGCACACTTCGTCCACTGGGAATCCATGTACTCTTTCCTGTCTAGCAAGAGCTCATTCTTCTTACTGAAGGGAGGGTTGCTTATGTGTGAGCTAGTCTGCTAGTCATATACATGCTGAAGAAGCTGCAGACTCTTTCTGTTTTGGAATAAGCCTTGAAGCAGGAGGTGAGGGGAAAGACCATCTATCACCATCTCTGTTCTTTTTTCTAACAGTTTTCTCCCCTCTGGAAGAACTGTCCAATTGCCAAGTTGTGGAGTCGTAATGAAATGGAATATTTAGGGTGTATTATTTTTAACGGTGAAGCTGCTGTCCTATGTTAGATTAGCAGCAAGAGCGACTCACATCCACAGCAGAATCTGATCCTGTTATGGTCACACGTGTGCCTCCTTGACAGATGGGCTGTTCAGCTTGTCCTGGCCTTTGTGGATGCTAACACAGCTGAACACCTCTTCTTACTTGGGTTTCAGTAAGAGTGTCCTCTCCCAAGGCAAGCTTGACTGGGTCTCCAGTAAGTTTTCAAACTGGACTCTACTTTTCACTGTTGACTCGTGAGGAGGTCTTGTGTGCTGGTGCTAGTGGCCACTGTGGTCTGCAAATGCTTTCCAAAACAGTCAGTCATTTGTTCAATTAGAGGCTCCACATACACTTTTGAACAGTATTTCTTTATAATTTGGATGAAGTCCACTTGGACAATTTGTTTCTTTATAAATGGATTTTTTAGTGTCAACTCTCAGAACTCTGCCTATGCCTATGTATCAAAAAATCTTTCCAATATTTATTTCTTTTCTAAAAGATCTACTTCTTGTGATGCATTTTAATTTATAATCTCTCTACTCATTCATCTTCAGTTGAACTTTATATAAGTTGTTAGACTTAGGTCAACATTCTCTCTGTCCCTCTGACTCTCTGTCTCTGTGCCCATCTGTCTCTGTCTCTCTCTGACCCTCTCTGTATGTGTCTTTCTGTCTCTCTATCTCTCTATCTCTGTGTCTCTGTCTCTGACCAGCAAAGAAGGGAGACCAGTGAAGAGTTGAATGGCGGAGCAATGCAAGAGCATTCTGTCTGTGTGGATCCTTTTATTTTCTTTCCAAACTTCACATGCCCTCTCAAGTGTCTGTTTTCATTAAAACATCACATGCTCTCTCACAGGACAGCTTCCACAGAAACATCATGTGACACAACTGAGTTGTTAACAAAACCAGAAATTTCTACCTCATAATGCTCTCTCTCTCTCTTAGAATATACACATCAATGTTTATTAGGGTTGTCTCTGTTTCACCACCATGAATAAGAAAGCCTTGCTTCCTTTAAAATTCCTTTCTTCTGCTCTTTAAGCCATTAATGTGTAGCAGATGTGTCCCTGTTGATGTTGACACACAACCTTGTGATCTACAAAGTTCAAGCTTAAGATCCACACAATCAAGTTCCAAAACTGACACACATATCACAATAATTTTAATAATTTGGTGGTGTATTTGCAGCTATGCAGGGGTACTTGTGGCCCAGAGGCCACAGTTGGACCTTTCTAATAGAATTTTAGGCTTGGTACACTATTAAGTAGCATAGACATCAGACCTAGAGTATTTGTCTTAATCAAGAAATCTGATATGTATGACACTCTCAGGAAAGGACAACTGACCATAAACCCTTGTGATTCTTCTCCGTCCACTGTCCCCTCTTCCTTCCTCATGACCGAGGCTCAGGGTTTCACCACTGTTAAGCCTTTAAAGAGCTACCACTTGTAAGTCTTTGATTGGACTGTTAACAGCAGATCATATCCATTTTCCTGTCTTCAGAAAGTGTTGTGTTTCTCCTTTTCTCTGAGTGATGGTTTTACTGTACACTCAACTCTAGAGCAGCAGCTCTCATCTTTCAGAAACCTAAAGATGCCTTTTGCTTCCCTCTGGCACTGTGATTTCAGGTGTGTGTTGACAGAGGGCTTTTTCATCAGTGTCTGAGAAAACAGATGAAATGCTGTTGTATGAATGCCTGAGGGGAAGAAAACAGAAAAAGAAGAAAAAAAGACAAGACTTAGAAAGTTTCTGAGAAATATTACTAGGTTGATAACAAACTTTTAGAAATTTATATGGTTGTAAATGGTCCAGCCCTTACTATAATTCACAATATGTTTACATACAATAAAAATACCAATAACGCAAAAAAAAAAAAACGAGGATAATATGATATACATCGAGGGGAAGTTTGCTCAATGTAACAGTCTTAGAAATGACATGCATTCTTTTTTAAATTAATGGGCTGGGACTTTAAACTGTAATTTAAAGATAGACTACATGTGTTTGAAGAGCTAGAAATAAATGAATTTATAAAGTAGAGAGATTTAAAGTATAATAAAATCACAAAGAAACCACATTATATTAGATAAATGAGCTTGGGAAACTGAGGAAGAGGAGACAGGAAGAGTGTAAGATCCAGAGGGGATAGAGGACATGTGGAGGACATGTGGAGGACATGTGGAGGACACGGCCCTCTGAATCACCTGAGCAAAGCCCATATGACCTCAGAGAGATGGAAGCAGCAAGCACAGGGCCCGCACAGGTCTGCTCCAGGGCCCGCACAGGTCTGCTCCAGGGCCCGCACAGGTCTGCTCCAGGTCCTCTGCATAGAGAGTTTTTATGGGATTCCTGAGTGTGTGAGCTAGTGGGTCTCTGACTCTTGCCCCTTCTCTTGGCTCTCTTCCTTTTCTTTGTTGGTTTTTATCTCATTCCAATGTGTTAGTTTCATTTTGTCCTATTGTATTTTTTCTTATTTTATTACAATACCTCAGAAGCCTGTTTGTTTCTAATGAGAGGCAGGAAGGGGTCAGATCTGGATGGGGGGAGAGGTGAGGAGGAACTGGGGAAAGTAGAGAAGGGGAAACCACAACCAGGATGTACTGTGTGAGGAAACAAAACAAAACAAAAGTATATTTTTCAATAAAAGAAAAAACTAAAAATAACTACAGAAATAAAATTAAATGAATGTCATAAAACTGAAGATTAGATATTATAGAAGAAAAGCCATAACATCTCAAAGCCATAACAATCCAAAATGAAATATGAAGAGGAAACAGATGCCTTAAAAATACAAAGAACATCAGGAGGCTGGGGGTCAACCCAACTAGAGAAGAACAATGGTAATTCCAAAAGACTTCTTCTCAAAAACAGCACAGGCTAGGAAACACTGGAAAGGCACCTCTGAGGTACAAAAAGTAAAGAGAAAAGAAAAGAAGAAAGCAATGAAGACATGAGGACATGTGGAGGGTTTGTTCTTGTTATTGGTTTACTGTTTTGTGTGTTTTAGTTTGGTTTTGGTTACTGATCTGCAGTTTTCTTGTGGTTGTTGTTGTTATTGTTTTGGGTTTTGTTAGTTAATTTGTTTGGGGGGTTGTTTTGTTTTATTTTTGTCTTGCTTCAATATTTCTGGTCAAGCCAGAGTCTAAGTCAATGAAAAAGGCTCCAAAATAATGTGATCAATGATGAAACAAGTACTTCCTCAGACATACAAGATGAAAGTATGTGCTGTAAGTTCAGGTATTCTGCATAAATCCTGCATAGAGATGAAAGTGAATTCTGGGTATGTCCTAAGGCTTCTCTGTGGTAGCACTTTTGGCTACATAGCATTTTGGCAAGTTTTGCAGAAAGTTTGGATTCTATTCAATACTGGAAATGACAATACAGATAAATATAAAAGAATATATAATTAAAGTATAAAAATAATAATATTTACTTTATATTTTTATATAAATTATATATATTGCATATCACATAAATTATATATACATATATATATATATATATATATATATATATATATGCATAGTTGTTTCGTATAGATAATAGATCAGTGGAACAGAAAGAGCCAGGAAGTCGATATAGACATATACTGCCAAGTGAACTTTGAATATATAGTAAGGAAAACTAATAGAAAAGTTAATTTTTTTCTAATATACAGTACAAAAATTGAAAAAAATCAAGGATATTTAAGAAATACCTCAACTATAGAGAAAAGTTGAACTCCAGTGAGTCATATACCTAAATATAAAACTTCAAGCTACAAAAATCTTTAGAAGAAAACATAAAGGAAATCTTTGAACCCTTCTGAGCTGAGAAAGGTTCCCCCACACACTCTCTTTAATCTCAGTGCCAAAAACATGGTCCATAAAAGGAAAAAAATTAGTAAGTCAGAATCACGAAAATTAAGAACCTCTGGCCTTCAAAACTCATCCTTTGGAGAGCTAAAAGACAAGATACAGGCTAGGGCAGAGTCCTTCAAACTGTAGAGCTCAGAAAGGACCCACATTTAGAACAGTCAAATTGCAAGCCTCCTGAAATCAGTTATAAGAAAACAAATTATTTAATTTTTTTTAAAAAAATTATTTTAAGATTCTACAAACACTTTGGTAAAGACATGCAGATATTCAAAATGTGCACAAAAAGATCTGTGACTATGGTCATTGGGAAAATACAAATTAAAACCATAAGGAGAAATTGCCACACTGTTAGAAAGCTGACGGGACCCAGTGTTCCCAATTCACGACCATCATCTTCCTAAATCACTTTGAACACCCTTAAAGCCAGTCATTTCGATGGAGATGACTCAGCAGCAGATGAAAGAACTTGCAAGGCAACCCACGTGCGATATCCAGAACCCACCACGGAAGAAGACGATTGAAATCATGGGAGGACTCTATTGCTATCGCAGTACTCCTACACTGAGATTAAAAACAGAAGAGAGAGCCAACTAGCCTGGGCTACACTGCGCAGCAGCAGAAAGATGCCGCATCAACAGGGAAAGATGAGACTGATTCCCCCAAATAGCCTTCTAACCTCCACAAGAGTACATGCACCCCCACCACAGTGTGGGCAGAGACAGAAATATTTTAAGAAGTCAATTATTTACTTCCTCGTGGCCCAACATCGCCATCCCTGGATGATTTACCTGAGAAAAATGACACATATTCACTAAAAATTCGGAGGTTTCACTCTTGCAGGGTTGCCAAAAAACTGGACACAACTCAGCTGTCCACTAGCTGGAAGAAGGTAAGGCGTTGTGTTGTAATGACTATTACACAGCGATGGGGGTGGGGGGGGGACAATAAACAGGACACCAGAAACTGAGTCTCAAATGCATTATGCTGAGAGAGAAAAAAAGGCACACACAAAATGCTGTCTATTCCTAATTATTTATATGAAGTCCCCACATACAGGGCTTCTGAAGGATGGACAATGCTTTGGGAAACACATATGTACTTCTAAAGTCATGAAACTGCACACACAAGGGAATCTGGTACTTTAGTTCAGTAAATGTCATTTGTCTTTAGTTACTTTTTTAAAAAAATTCACTTTGCATCCTAATTATTGTCTCTTCCCTGTCTCCCTCACACAGTCCCTCCCCCATACCCCCTTCCCTTTACCTCTGAGAGGGTAGAGGGCCCTCCTGGGTATCCCTCCACCCTGTGCAGGGCTACACACATCCTCTCTCACTGAGGCCAGGTAGGGAAGCCCAGTTAGGGGGAGGGATTCCACAGACAGGCAACAGCTTTAGGAACAGCTCCATTCCAGTTGTCGGGGGACCCACATGAAGACTGAGCTACACATCTACTACATATATGAGCACGGGGGTGGAGAGATAGATAGGCAGGTGTGTGTGTGTGTGTGTGTGTGTGTGTGTGTGTGTGTGTGTGTGTGTGGTGTGGTTGTGTGTGTGTGTGTGTGTGTGTGTGTGTGTGTGTGTGTGTGTATGTGTGTGGTGGGGTGTGTGTGTGTGTCTCTATGTGTCTGTATATATATGTATGTGGTGTGTTGCATTACATATGTTATGTCTTGTGGTGTGGTGTGTGTGGTGTGTCTATGTATGGGATGTGTATATGTGTGTCCTGTGTTGTATTATATGTGTTATGTCTGTGTTGTGTGTGTGTGTGTGTGTGTGTGTTTACTCATTGTTTTAAAATTGTTACTTCTCACCAATAATACCATAGGAGAGGGATTCTAAAAAGAAAGTCCTTAATTATATCCTTTCTTTAAAAGGCCCAAATTATAACGAGAACATGTCTCATCACCACATCACCGATAACTACAGTTCTCAGACTCATCTCAGTTGGAAGTCCACTCTTTTACCAGTATCATAGGCAAGACCGATGTCTAGAACCAGGGCAAGCGATATGCTCAGGCTTGGAGCCAGCCACTCTTAAGAGATGCTCAGGGTTTCTGGGTTCTAGTTTCTTTGGCTGCAGAACTCACTGCACCACCCTGCCTTCCTTGCTGACTTGTTAAAGGACCAAGCAACTAACTGGCTGAATGTAAGGCCTCTCACACAGAGAGACTGCAGACTCCACAGTACAGAGAACCCTCTGTACCATGTGTTCAAAGAACCATCCAGAACTCTGACCATGAAAAATGGCAGAGCATGTCTATAATGTTAAACTGGTAATATAATGGCAGGCATATGCATGCATGTATAATATAACATATATGGAGATATGAGATACATGGAATACAAATTAACAATAATGAAGACTTAAGAAAAATTTGTGTATGACATATTCTATTGAAGCTATTGATCCTGGTAGTATCTGAGTCTTGAAGCTAAGTACTAGAGTATGTTTTTATATTTATATATTTATTTAATATATTCAAGTTTTTAATTTTTATAAATAAATTAAAGAAGTTGTTTATAAAAATTTTAAATAATATTTAAATTTCTCAAAATAAATTTAAGTATATTTTAATATTTATATAAGTATTTATAATCTTTAAACCTGATTACAATCCTTTTCATCCAGCTATTAAACAGAGAGCAGCTCAAAACTCTAAAACATGACTGTCCAAGGAGCAGGCTTGTATCTCACCACAGGGCCTGGGACTGGGGGAAGACTGGAGCCTGCCTCTCCCTTCCTCAGCTTGTGATACTTGAAAAGCCTTCAGTCCTCATCAAGCATTGTTTTGTTCCTTGTTTGTCTGGGTTTGGCATCAAAGTCTACTTCCTTTCTGTTTCCTCCTGGAATCGTTTTCAGTTGAGTGTGGGTATAGTTTCTGTGTGGTATTCTCCAAACCTCACCCAAAGATGTCCAGAACAAATTTGCACACTCACATGAACTCACCTTCATTTTGATCGTTAGATTCCAGAAGGCAGGAAATATGGTTTTTTGCATATGAAAACCTTCAGAACTTTCAACTGGTGCGTGTATTACATAAATCCATGACTAGTTCTCTGTACTCGGCTTGGTGACTCTTCCGGGGGTTCTTTTATTGTTCAGGATTGTTTTAGTTAACTTCAGTTTCTTGTTTTTCTATATTCAGTTGGGAATTGCTCTTTCAAGGTCTGCACGAAGTATGTTGGGATTTTGATGGGAATCGCCTTGAATCTATAGACTGCTTTTGGTAAGAAGGCCACTTTCACTATGTGAATAATACCAATCAACGAGCATAGGCGATCTTTCCATCTTCTGATATCTTCTTAAATTTCTTTCTTCAGGGACTTTGAAGTTCTTTTCATACAGGTCTTTCTCTTGCTTGGTTAGAGTTACACCAAGATATTTTATATTATTTGTGGCTATTGTGAAGGGTGTTGTTTTCTTAATTTCTTCCTTGGCCTGTTTATCATTAGTATAATTTGAAAGTTACTGATTTCTTTGAGTTAATTTTGTATCAAGCTACTTTGCTTAATGTGTTTATCAGCTGTAGGAGTTCTCTGGTAGAATTTTGGGGTCACTTATGTATACTATCATATTATCCTCGAGAACATCTGGAGGAATAACCATCCCTGACCTCAAGCTGTACTACAGAGCAATAGTCATAAAAACTGCATGGCATTGGTATGAAAACAGATGGATTGACCAATGGAATTGACTTGAAGACCCGGAAATAAACCCACAAACCTATGAACATTGAATTTTGACAAGCCAAAACCATACAATGAAAAAAAAGGAAGCATCTTTAACAAATGGTGCTGGTCTAACTGGATGTCTGCATGTAGAAGAATGCAAATAGATTCATAGTTATTAGCCTGCACAAAACTCAAGTCCAAATGCATCAAAGAACTCAACATAAAACCAGATAAAATCTAATAGAAGAGAAAATGGGAAATAGCCTTGAATGCATTGGTACAGGAGACAATTTCCTGAACAGAACAATGATGACTCAGGCTCTAAGATTGACAATTGATAAATGCAACCTTATGAAACTGAAAAACTTCTGTAAGGAAAGGACACTGTCAATAGGACAAAACAGCAGCCTACAGGTTAGAAAAGCATTTCACTAATCCTACATCCAACAGAAGGATATTCAAAATATGTAAGGAACTTGAGAAGTTAGACACCAACAAACCAAATAATCCAATTTTTTTAAAAAAATGGAATACAGAGATAAACAGAGAATTCTCAACAGAGGCATCTCCAATGGCTGAGAAGCACACACACACATACATACATACACAGATACACAGACACACACTCCTAGACACACACACATACACAGATACACATATACACACAGACATAGATACACACAGATACACATACACACCCAGGCGCACACACACACATACATACAGAGACACACACAGATATACACAGGCACACACACACAGAAACTCACAGACACACACATATACACACAGACACACAGAGAGAGACACGCATACACACATACATATTCACGTGTATGCCCTTGTATTTCCACACACCATATGCAAAATATTAATTATTTAATTATTTAATTAAAATTAAGATAAATAAAAGATGTGTGTGAAATGGTCCTTACTGAGACCTACGAGGCTGTCTGTGTGGAAAGATGAAGTAGAAGTCTGTTTTCAGCTCTACTGTTCACCCACCATTCCAAATCACAAGTGTCTAAGCTATCACAGACTCAGAAGGGGTCACGCCATCAGTCTGTGCAGGGAGCATCCAGCCCACAGATTCCTCCTGCTCACCATATGAGAAGTAATGGTGTGTCTGTGGGAGATGAGAAGCTGCCTGTGGCAGGAGGCTCCAGGTCTCCATCTGGATTCCTCTATTTAAGTTGGATATTCTTAATTAGTGAACTGGGAGGTTTCATCCCTTGGTGTGAACCCCATTCCAGCCATGGAGTGCATCTGGCCCTGTATCCTCTACACCAACCCCCTCCTCGCCGGTTTTGGAGAGTTGGCTTTGGGGAAGTTGTCTCTGTGTGTGTAATGAATATGCTTCCCATGACTATTTACCAAAGCCCCTGAGTTCTGAGTTGTGCCTTTAGTCCTTCAAGGCCTTTTACTTTCACCTCCTCATTATGCTACAGGGTTTCCTTCCCACAGTTTCCTATCAGTTTAGTAACATGGGAGGACCCCGAGCCCATTAGGATAAGAGAGCTAACTGCTTTGGGGTCCAAAGGAAATCAAAGTTTACCTTCTCAAAGCCCTTAATTGCAATGGCTAGTAGGGGTGGATCTGAGATGAGTTGGGGGGAGATATGAGCAAAATACATTGCACGAAATCCTCAAAGAATTTCACACACACACACACACACACACACACACACACACACACACACACACACACACACATCAGAACACATATAGTAAAATGCCCAAAACCCTGAAATAAGTATGTGAATGTAAATATGTCTATATGTCTGACCTGGTATCCCAGAGGCCTTAGCCAGCAGCAGGTGTTTTCAGTAGGGGTAAGGACTCCTAGTATTCTGTTCTTCCAACACCCTAAAAAAGTGTTTTACCTTCCCCACTACGTTCAGAAATGAACACATAAAGATCCTAACTCAAATAGGGTGGAGAGAAGAGGCGATACCTATGCCCTGAACCAGAACAGGAGGGAACAGCACCATTTCCAAGGCAAACACTCACTCTGAAAGAGTTAAGCCAATGTTGACTACCCACCTTCTTCACAAAAGACAAGCTCGTCACCATGGAGCCAGCATAGACCCATTGCAGCTTATGCCATCCATCGCTTGACTCAAAACATGGCCGTACCTTGTTTAAAATCTGAACCATAACATACCCAAAGCCTGACCACACGTTTCATCTCTGCTTTGTCTCAGACAATTAACAATGAATGTTCTTCTGCCCTGAGTGCCCTGGGTATTAGCAGGGTTGTCTGACATGTCTCAAAAAGACTCATACCCATTTCTTTTGGCCAGAAGTGCAGCAAGGAAATGTGCTGTCTTCCCCACTGTGCACAGGGCTGCTGCTTCACTTACTACCTTCCTTTGAATATAACAGCATTGTGGCCCATTTCTATACTAGTGAATGCTGGTGACAACAATGGCATCCAAGCTCTCAGGCCTCTAATATCAAGAGCTTACTTTAGCAGTCAAGCAAATGGAATCCCCATACTCCAGGTGAGTCAGAATATTGCTGCAGCCTCGGGACCACTGTGTCAGAGAGGACATACCTACCCCCTTCCTCAGGACCACTGTGTCAGAGAGGACAGACATACCCCCTTCCTCGGGACCACTGTGTCAGAGAGGACAGACATATCCCCTTCCTCGGGACCACTGTTTCAGAGAGGACAGACATACCCCCTTCCTCGGGACCACTGTGTCAGAGAGGACAGACCTACCCCTTTCCTCGGGACCACTGTGTCAGAAGGACAGACCTACCCCCTTCCTCTTGCTGTCTAAGTACAGGGACCAACTTTCGTATTTGATATAAATTCTCATAAAGGTCTTGAAAGAGTAACAAATTATCTAGTGGCAACTTACCACCATCATCCTAACCTTAGGTTCAACATACTGATCCTCCATAAAGCCTCCACCATGAGCAGACACTCAGGCTATGGCGCTGATCCGATTCTATCCTGTGCTTCTCCTGAGAATGAGCCAAAGGAGGTTAAGCAGTTTTAAAGTCAGAAGAGGAGATGCATTGCAACGCCTTCTGCAGAACCAGCATCTCCTGGAGTTTCTTTACCCTCCCTCCAAACAGTAAAACTTGGGACCTTGTTACCATAGTATTTATTTTTGTTTGTATTATATTACTTTTTGCTTTTCATAGACAAGGTCTCTTTATGTAACTAAGGCTGGCTTTCAGCACTAGATCCTTCCGCCGGAATGATACGTATGAACCACTGACTCGGCTTTCACGGCATTTCTTTAGTCTCTCTGAGGGAGATGAAGACACGGCAACAACTGACTGGCCTGGATGATGCCTCAGATGATGACAAAGAGACAGAACAATTTTCTTTTTTTTTTCTTTTGCTTTGTTTTGTTTGAGTTTTGATTTTTTGAGACAGTCCGATCTGGTTGGAAATTAATAATGTAGCCCAGGATGGCTCAGATTCACAGAAATGCTTGTGCCTAGCCCTTTCAAATGCTGGGATTACAGGCATGGGCCATCACACCTAGTCTTGTGTTTTTACTTTCTGTAATGACATTGTGTAGCTAGAGTGAACTTGATTTGTTTCAAAATGAAATTCATTGGCAACTTTAATGAAACTGAGAATAAATACTAAGTTAAGAGTGAATAAGGAGTTAAAAGTTCTAAATAAGTTAATTTGGGGCTAAAAATAAAGAAGCTTCTTAATAATGAAGATGCTAGGCTATTAGATTGGATGGATGGTTGGTTGGTTGGTTGGTTGGTTGGTTGGTTGGTTGGTTGGTTGACTAGTTAGCTGGCTGGCTGGTTGGTTGGCTGGTTGGTAGGTGGGTTAGTAGGTTGATTTGTAGGTTGATTGCTCAGTTGGTTGGTTGGTTGGTTGGTTGGTTGGTTGGTTGGTTGGTTGGTTGGTTAGCTGGTTGGTTGATTAGCTATTTCATTAGTAGGTTGGTTGGTCCACAACAGATCTGATATATAGGATCAATATGTTTAACCTCTCTTATTAGTCAGGTGACCAACAGTTTAGAAAGTTGTATCATATAAAGACTGGGGAATATCTTAGTGCACATAGCTTTGGGTCCTCAACTTTACAAAATCAAACAAGAAAATATACTTGGCATGCTCTTCAATGTAAGTTTATCCCTTCACACAACACCTCCAATATTTTAAGCTGTTAATACTGTTCCAAAAATAAACCTTCCATCAGTTAAGCTCACACCTTTGCAAGAGGAAAAAAGAAAGGAAAAAAAAAACATACCAAATGCATTGCCTACAAGCAGCTAAAAACCCAGACTGCTGCAAGCTCAGGAAGTCTCTATGGGGAGTCCTTGCAAATGGCAGAGTAAGTCCCATGCAAATCCACTCTGTCAGCTCAGACACAGATGCCAAAAAGAAAAGGCGCAATAAATAACGTGTGTGCAGAGAGAAAACAGCGGTGGTGTCCTGCTGGAAGCCACATGAGCTCCTGCATTCTTTCCCTGGCACTTGGACACCACAAAGGCTTTTAAACAATTCTCCTTAAAGGTCCTGGGGACATCACAAAGACAGTTGCTTTTTATGTATGTTTGTGATGGGCAGGGGAAAGCTTGGCTAAGCAGTCCCAGTTTATGTTATCTCTTACATGTTGGTATTCAATGACCGAGATTCCGACAGACAAAAGTAGACATCAGCGCTGCCATCTGGCAGATTCTCTCTCGAAGTCACCCCGGACTATTGTGAGCCTTACTTACATTACAGCGCTCTGAACACTGGGTGTGGCTCTCTGAGATTCACCTTTGAAGCTTAGGCTCCCAAGAGTGGCATGCAGAGTCATGGGCTCCTTGCTGCTCCAGGCACCTCCTCTGGCAATTAACATTCTCCCAACAATGCGTACTCATGTCCTCGGTAAGACTGGCAGGTGGCTGTCCTGTCACCATGTATTGGTTGCTGCTTTGCTTCAGGATACCCCATCCTGCAGGCATACTGATGCCCGTCTCAGATACAGCCTTCTGTGAGGACATTTCTTGTAGTTTTGTCCCCCCAGAGGAGAAGTAGAAAGAAATGCTGGCCACACAGTCTGTCCTGGCCCCTCATGAACATCTATTGAAGCTGATAGCTCTAATGCCTGGCATCTGCCAAACTGTCATTCAAGCCAGAGGGGATTTGGACAGAGACAAGGCACGCATTGTAAAAATGACTCTGTGATCTAGTTTCCTGAGCTTGCCTTGAACTCCTAGGTACGATTAGAGCAGAAAACCTTATTTCCTGCAAAAACGACTTCACATAAATGGTGAAATGCACTGTATAAAGAGCCAGTGAATATTTTCCCTTGATTTGTGCCCGAAACATAAGAGTAGGGGGAAAAAATCCCAGCTGTCTACTGCATTGTGTGAACATATACATGCATTTAAATTACTTATATCATTACTTACAGATGTAATTGTGAAATATGTTCTTTTTGCATTCAAAATTAGGGACTGAACAGATGGTGAACGCTCAGTTTAAAGCAATATGTCCATTAAAATAACCCGTACTGTTGGTGTTTAGTGCAACAATAGCAGCAAGTTCATTACAGCAGGGCTGTGCAGGAAGAGCTTGTGCAGGCAGAAGGTAGTCGGGAACTGCTCACCCACCCAGGCAACAGACATTCCCAGAGTGGGACAATTATCCACCGCCCCCTGCCCACAGCCAAGGCTCCAGACTTCATCTCCAGTTGCTTTGCTTCTGAGTTTGCTTCCAAATAGTAAAGTCAATAAACAGCTGACATTTACCAATGCTCTGTTCCAGGGTTGGCTTTTCTCTCTCTCTCTCCTCTCCAGATGTGCCGAAATGTGTGCTTCCAGATGCAGTACCTCCCCAGGATCAGGCAGCTCAGTCCTGAGGGATGGTCCTGCCTGACGAGGCTGGGTCAGTTGCATGGGCTGGTGGCATGAGGCACAGAGAGCTACTTTCTCAGCACAGACTACCAGGAAGAGAGGCCTCCAACAGGGCAGCTGGATGCTCTCCTAACTTGGCTGTGGCTGACCAGATCCTAGTCATCATTGACTACTGCCACCCTGGCAGAATGTCGCCTCTCTTTTCTTACCCAGAACCTCTGACATGAATTTCCTTTTAAAGGAAGGAAAACAGACATCTGTGTCCTGTCCTCTGCACCCTGACCCCCACAATTTGACAATAACCCAAGTGATTAGTATCCTAAACGCATTCATATACACAGCAGGAGAACATTAAATACGGACTATAAAAATGTCTATGGTGGGTGGTGTTCGCTGTGTGACTATGAGAAGCAGAGCTGGAGCCTCAGAACTCATATTTAAAAAGCCAAGCATGATCATGTGTTTGTAATTCCAGCCCCCGGGAGGAAGGGACCTAATAGTCATGCAGCCAATCTAGCTTTTGGTGTCCTGTAAGCCAGTGAGAGGCCTTGTCTTAAAAACAAACAAAAACCCAAGATGACTGGTACTTAAGGAATGATGCTTAAGGGGTGTGTGTGTGTGTGTGTGTGTGTGTGTGTGTGAGAGAGAGAGAGAGAGAGAGAGAGAGAGAGACAGAAAGACAGAGAGACAGAGAGACAGAGAGAAAGACAGGGAGAGAGAGAGACCAAGACACACACACACACACACACACACACACACACACACACACACACACAGAGAGAGAGAGAGAGAGAGAGAGGCAGAGAGAGACAGAGAGACAGAGAAACAGAGACACAAAGAGACAGAGAAAAACAGAGAAAAACAGGGGGAGAGAGAGACACAGAGACCAAGACACACACAGAGAGACAGAGAGAGAGAGAAAGAGACACACAGAGAGAGACAGAGAGAGAGAGGGAGAGAGAAAGACAGAGGGAGAAAGTCTGATGTTTTTAAAGAGCCACAGATTACAAGAAGAGCAAAGGAACTGTGTCCTCTCAAATGGATCCATCTTCAACAAAGGGCATGTCTGCCTCCTTCCCACTGCAGGTCAGCATCACTGTGTCCTGTGGGGTGAAGCTGCACTAGCATCTCCCCTGACTGACCTGGAGGATGAGAAGAGAGGATTGCAGAAGTGGAGAACTGGGACGGCTCAAGATCCCTGTGTGTAGAAGTTAGAGTGGAGCTTGGGAAAGCCCCCAAATGATCAATGGTCATAGTAGCCAGCCAGCTGCTTTCTATGTGTGGAGGAAGCTTTTGAAGGAGTTCAGCAGCAGTGCAGCAGGAGAAACACACAGGTTTGATAAGCTGAACATAGAAAGGTCAGAATAGAGACGGGGAATCGTTGTACCTTAAGAAAGAGACCTATTGGACTCAATCTGCAAACATGAAGACTGAAAATCTCTCTGCAGGTGGAGAAGTTATCTGAGTAGAGCCTTTGTGTGTTCCACACGTCAGACAGCCCTCCTTTCTGTCTCTAGATGCTGCTTCGGAGTGCGACAGAGGATTAGGCATGTGGGCTGGAGATGGCAGAGTGAAGAGGAAACAGCAAGCAGAAGCCGATGCCATGGCCTGGTGCCCCATGGAACCTGTCGGCTGGATGCTCCTGGCTGGTCACCTAAGTCAGAACGTAAGTTAGGCAAAGGGTGGGGATTTCTGAAGTCTTCCGTGGAATGAGTGGTTCCCAGGTTCTCAGAGCCTCTAGTGTGGTGGGCTAATCTAATAAATCTAGTAATGTATACTGCATTGTATCTATGCATTCCATCAATTCTTTTTCTCTAGGGAACCCCGACTAACTCCTTACCCAATGGCCTCCCTTAGCCCATCCTTGGCCTAGAAAACTACCTAACCACTCACACTGTATGCAGCCAGGCCCGACCATCCAGCCAAATCGCTGTGTGTCCTGCCCTCCCACTGCCTCTGAGGTCTCCCATCACTTCCACAGTTTCTCTCTCTTCTGCTTCCCTCTCTTCTGAGTTCTCTCACCCTGGCCAGCATTTAGACCTTCAAGAGCACACCACTGTCAGGTCATACGTCCTTCCTGAACCTTTTCTCAACATTCATGATCACCGTGACAGTGGCTGTGTTCACGGATCTCTTCTTTGTTACAGCAGAGCCTCAATAGCCTTCCTTGGTTTTTCATGAAGTGGGTACCACCCTAGTGTGGCTTCCTGCAGTCTGTGTGTGCTTCCTGCAGTCCAGACAGTCTGAGAACACTGTCAACCACTCTCTGTTTGGCCAACATCTACTCAGGTTTGGCTACAAGTCTGAGGGTCTAAGTTCCTGGTAAAACCCCATGCTCTGGAGGGGTGTCTAGGTTGTCTCCATCTGCTCCTGGCAAGGCTTCCCTCACACAGACCCTAACACGTAGTAGGTGTCAGGAAGCATTTGGCGATTTAGTAGTAAGTGAAAGTGGCACAGATGGTCCAGTGTTAAGTACCAGAGGCAAAGGGGAAATAAAAGAAATAAGCTGGTAATTCTAGCCAAGATAAATAAATGAAGGGTAGTCACTTGGGATGGAATAGAAGAAGAGAGGAGACAGACAGGATGAAAGGTTAGGGAGAAAGCAGGTTCTCAGAAGGAGCCTCATAGAAGTATCACACCAGATGCTAAGCAAGGACCTCGTGGAAATCTGAGACTTACATGAAGGCAAGTTTATCAGGGAAGTCCACAGAGCAGTAAGGTAGGAGGGAGGAACTGCTAAAGAAACAAAAGAAAAGACAGTTAGTGGTGGGTACTCCACTCTGTGTGACCCAAATCCAGATATTGATGTGTTAACCCTGAACCTCAGAATTCAAACCTCTTTATGGACAATTCCTTAAACAAACAACAACAATAACAAAAACCCCAAATCAAACAAAAAATAAAACAAAACGAAAGAAAACAAAACCGAAGTGAGTAGCAATGCACACTCATTGACAGATCCCCAAGAGAGCAGTCCTGAGACTCGAGCGACAGCCATCTATGTGGACTTAAGTCAGGCTCAGTGAGAGAGAATTCATGCCTAGTAATGTAAACTCAAGCCGCCTACCTCTGGCTGAAGAGGCCATGGAGTCTAGAGGAAAACCTGCTGCTGCCAACTTCCTAAATGAGCGCACTTTGTAGTTACAATTTACAATAGTACTTATACCCACAGTAATAATATCTCTCATTTCCTCATCAAAGACACTTACTTCCTTTGGTAGCAGAGACCTTTACAGAAGGACACAACTGGTCTTGATGCAGAGTGCAGTTGACTGTGATATGCCCATCCCCAGTTGGTGCATCCAAAGAATGACCCCCACCTAAGGCTCAGGGAACATCGGAGAAGAGGAAGTAGGAAGACTGTAAGGACAGGACCAGAAAGTTTGCTCCGCACAGGAAAGGGAAGCTACGCCCTCAAAACCTTAACAATGTGGTCACCTGAACAAGACTGGATGTTCCATGAGAATGCTGGCTGACATGCCAAGGGACATCAGGGAAATTTCGCAAGGCTCTGCCCCTAGAAGAAGAGCTACAGGAAGATCACGGCTGTTGAAAAAGAGAGAATCAGTCTCCTCCAAGAATAACTCCCTAATAAGCTATCTGTACTCAAAGCTGAAACACATACACATGGGAACAAAGTTAAATGGATGCTTCAGGCTGTTAAATAATAATAAGTATAATTGAATAAGAGGCCGTGATTTGAGAGGGAGTGGACAGGACATGGGAGGAGTTGGAGAGGGAGAGGAGGTGGAAATGATATGTACAGTTCTCAGAAGTGAAGTTCTCAAAAACATTATATTGAAATAATCACAAAAAAGGTAAGTTCATGAGGAGAGACCCCTACTCAGTATAGCCAATATCCATATGAGAACAGGGGCTTCAGTGGCTGGAGATGGCTCTGTGGTTAAGAGCATGGAACCTGGTTTGAGTCCCAGCAGCTACATGGTGGTTCAACCATAAATCCAATTCAAGGGAATACAATGTCTTCTTCTGGGCTCCGCAGGCACTAGGCACAAGTAGACCAAATAATTATTTTAATATGAAAGCAAGTAGCAGCTGAGGAGATTGGCTCAGTGTGCTAGAGCACTTGCTGTGTAAACAGGAGAATGGGGTTCAATCCTCAGCAGTCGCATAAAACGTTGGGTGTGGTTGTGCGTGCCTGTGACCTCAGCCCTGAGAAAGACAGATGCAGAATGACCTCCTCTAGGTCTAAGCCAACCTAGACAAAAATGTAAATTTCTGGTACATTGAGAGAGGCTATCTCAAGACAACAGAGCAGCATGATAAAGAAAGACCTTTGATATCCTGTTCTGGACTCTGCATCCTCACTGACACACATGTTTACCTCTCTCTCTCTCTTTCTCTCTCTCTGTCTCTCTCTGTCTCTCTCTGTCTGTCTGTCTCTCTCTCTCTCTCTCTCTCTCTCACACACACACACACACACACACACACACACACACACAAAGAGATTAGTACATGGTCTCGTAGAGACACAGTAAAAGCTGAGCCATCTACCAGCCCAATAGAGAGGCCAACCCTGTGGATACCTCAAACTGAACATTCAGTCTTAACTATGATGACATATTCTTGTTGTTGCTGTTGCTGTTGTTGTTGCTGTTGTTGTTATTGTTGTTGTTGCTGCTGTTGCTGTTGCTGTTGCTGTTGCTGTTGCTGTTGTGTCACTGGGATTTGTTACATTAGTCCTAAGGAATGGGTTCATCAGGCGAGGCTAAGAGAGAAAAATGATTCCCCACTAAAATGGAATAATCAAAGCCAGTGGAGGTGGGGGTGGGGTGGTGGTGGTACAATGTCACTTAAGCGGGAGACAGGAAGGCAAGGGAACACCACACTCATAAAGCCAGGTGATGTCACACTTGCCAGATCAACACTATGAGGTCACCACTTAGCAGGCCAATGAATTCATCTGACATCCCTGTAGTAGCACTATCCAAGGGCCAATTCCAAGCTGGAGGACACAGGACCTCCTTCCAGGTCCCACAGGAGGCAAGTTGACACACAACTGCAAAGCAGAGACAGTGAGGACCACGGAGAGGACAGGATTGCCCAGCAGATGGGATAACTGAGAAGCCTGCACATCTGTCTCATTGTGTCTTGGAAGATGGTACGGGAATTACAAATGGACAAATCCAGGTACCTTGAGAACAAAAGGGGCCTGAAAGAACAGGAAGATAATAAATATTCTGACATCGAGTGGGCATCCAGCACCACCATGAAATCTGCCTGCCTGGAGCTCACACTGAAACAAGAAGCCTGTCCCATGTGCAGTTCTGTTACTGTGACAAATGCTATGATTTAAAAAAAAAAAACCAACATAGAAAACATACACTTGTCTGTCCACACAGTGACCAGAGCTGAACTTAATTTTAAAATCCAGAATACTTAGCAAAGGTATTTGGCAATTGGGCAGATTTTGATTCAGAGGTAAGAAATTTAAAATAATAAAATAGATGAGAAACTTGGCCAACCCCTTCCCGATTCAGAGGTTGGCATGGAGGGACTGCCAACAAAGGTAGGAAAGGAAACCTGGGAAGATCAGCTTCCTTGGAGGGACACGAGGCTCCTAAGAGGTGTTTTATGTAAAATTAATAGGTAATCCTTTGTGATGAGAAAGGAGCCACCATGGAAAGCCTCAAAAAATAATAATGGATAGCAAGATGCCGAGGAGAGACAATTGAGATGTAAGCATTGTGGGCCTAAATTAGGCCCGCGCTTTTATGCTCAGCTTCTACTAATGGGTGCTTTTTCCTGTATTGCAAACTTGGGAAGATGAGAAAGGATTTCTTTATGCTGGTTTTATGGCATCTGGCAGTGGACCAAGCATTCATTATCAATAGCAGCTGAGTTGAGAGACAAATATAACGGCTTCCATGTTAAAAATATTATTGAACAGCATAGACCTGGAGGAAAAATAAGGTGTGTGTGTGAGTGTGTATGTGTGTGTGTGCGCATATGTGTGTTTGTGTATGTGTATATGTATGTGTATGTGTCTGTGTATGTATCTGTGTGTGTATGTATATATGAGTGTGAATGTGGATATGTGTGTGTACATGTGTAAGTGTGTATGTGTGTTTGTGTGTATGTATATGTATGTGTATGTGTTTGTGTGTGTGTTTGTGTATGTGTCTGTGTGTATTTGAGTATGTGTATATGTGTATGTATCTGTGTGTGTTTGTGTATATGTGTATTTGTGTATATGTATATGTATGTGTGTGTTTGTGTATGTATCTGTGTGTGTTTGTGTGGGTATATGTGTATGTATCTGTGTGTTTGTGTGTGTATGTGTATATGTGTGTTTGTGTATGTGTATGTGTATATGTATTGTGTGCTGTGTATGCATCTGTGTGTTTGTGTGTGGGTATATGCGTATGTATCTGTGTGTTAGTGTATGTGTATATGCGTATGCATGTGTGTGTGTGTTAGTGTATGTGTATATGGATGTGTATCTGTGTGTTTATGTATATGTTTGTGTATGTATCTGTATGTATTTGTGTATGTTTATATGTGTATATCTGTGTGTTTGTGTGTATGTATATATTTGTGTATGTGTATATGGATGTGTATATGGATGTGTATCTGTGTGTTAGTGTGTGTGTTTCTGTATGTATCTGTGTGTGCATGTATCTGTGTATGTTTGTCTTTGTGTATGTATCTTGTGTGTGTGTGTGTGTGTGTGTGTGTGTGTGTGTGTGTACATGTTCCCTCCTATGCTACTGCACATTTGCCCCTGTATTTGGAGAACACGGATCGAGCTTGAATGTCAATCCTAGATGCCAACATTTTGTTTTTATGAGACAGGGTCTCTCATTGGCCTGGAGTACTCCAAATAAACTGGCTGGGCAGAGAGCCCAGGAATCCACAACACTATGACTACAGACCAACATCACCATGCTAGCTTCTCATGTCAGCTCTGGGCTCAAACTTGGATCCTCATGCACAGTAAACAGTTACAGACTGAGCTATCCTTCCCACGTGCACATAGGTAGATAAGAAAGTAAAATAAACCAACAGTGCTCAGGGGCAGACCTACCCATACCTGAGAAAAGAAAACCACAACTGAAAAAATGCCTATAAGCAAAGCTGTAAAGTGTTTTCTTAATTAGTGATTGATGTGAAGGCCCAGCCCAAGATAGCTGAACGAGCCATCACAAGCAAGTCAGTCAGCCGCACTCCTCCACAGCCTCTGCTTCAGTGCCCGTCTCTAGGTTCCTGCCTTTGCTTCTTGCCGATTTCCTTCTGTGATGGACTGTGATGCGGAAATGTAAGCTGAAATAAACCTTCCCTTCCTTAAGCTGTTCTTGGTTATGGTGTTTATCACAGCCACTAAAACCCCCAACTAGTACATGAATTGGTACCCAATTGCTTTGACAGACTTGACTACATGTCTGGGGGAGGACTTTAGTAATGTGTGAACTCTGGGCTAGAGAAGCCACTGGTGCTCAGAGATGCTAAGAACTATGCACATACTGGGAGCCTGGCTTTGAAGTTTCAAAGAGAAGTCTGAGAGTCCTTTAAAGTCTTTATCAGAGTTGTTATGAATCATGAATCTGTATTCCTGGTCATCTGGCTTTCACGAATCAACCATGATTAACAAGAGACCAGAGCCACTAAAGTGGAAGCTTTGCTTTCCTGGGGAAAACTGATGCCGCTCAGTTGGAGCTGAGAAATTAGCAGTGACTGAGAAGACACAAGCCACACTGAGGTCCAATACTCTGTGTGGTGTCTTCTTGGGGTGAGCACACAGATATTGTGGCACACAGGAGGGCTAAGGCTGTCCCTTGTGCTGGAAGCCTAACTTGGGTTTGTGTAAGAGTTCCTCTGATGGTACTGTTTTTGAAGCAATGGATTGGTCATGAAGAGCAACTGATGCTAGATGCTGAGAGAGGCCAGGAGAAATCATTTGTGAAGGGGAAGCCTCACTTTTAGTAAAACCTCAAGATTGAAAGGGCCAAGGAGAAAAGCTGAGGCTTGGCACCAGGTGGCAGGGTTAGAGTTCTTGAAGCCGACACAGGAGAGGCTAATGGTGAAGGTTCAGCCCAGTGCACTGAAAACTCCAGAACTTGAGAAAGGTCAGTATCATTGGATGGCCACCGAGGCTAGCAGCTGTGGAGTGGAGCTGGTCTGAGCCTAGGAGATGAGCTGTACATACTTCAGAGGGCAGAGCTAGAGAAATCGACCTGTACAAGGTTGATTTGAGCCCAGGGGATTGGGAGTGAGTATCCAGATGTCAAGCATTGAACTGTTTTACAGTTGGATTTTGGGTTTGCTTTTATTTTATTGTGACTATACCCTGATTTTCTTCTCTTGAAATAAGAAAGTCTGTGAGTTTTGTTTTGTTTTGTTTTGTTTTGTTTTGTTTTACAGGAGCCCATATTTGAGAAAATCTGAACTTTTAAAGAAATTATGAACATTCTAGAGAAACTGTTGATATTTAAGAGACTAAATATTTTGGAGAGGCTTAAACTTTGAAAGAGATTTTTAAAGTAAAATTTCAAGATGTTTGGATTTTTAAATACTAAGGAACTTATAAAGTTAGACTGTCTTATTTTGTTATATTGATATTAATCTCAGACCTTGGTGATAAACAAGAAAGAAAGTTATAGTTTAATAGTGACATATTTGTATGTCAAGTTGACAGTGTTAATTGTGTCTGTTAGTTTTGTCAACATGGTCAAATACAAACATATCAAAGAAACCAAACTGGGAAAAGGTCACCATGAGATTATCCTTGGCTAATATCCACTTATCAGTGAGTGCATATCAAGTGACTTCTTTTGTGATTGGGTTACCTCACTCAGGATGATATCCTCCAGATACATCCATTTGCTCAAGAATTTCATAAATTCATTGTTTTTAATAGCTGAGTAGTACTCCATTGTGTAAATGTACCACATTTTCTGTATCCATTCCTCTGTTGAGGGAAATCTGGGTTCTTTCCAGCTTCTGGATATTATAAATAAGGCTGCTATGAACATAGTGGAGCATGTGTCCTTGTTACCAGTTGGAACAACTTCTGGGTATATGCCCAGGAGAGGTATTGTTGGATCAATTGGTAGTACTGTGTCCAGTTTTCTGAGGAACCGCCAGACTGATTTCCAGAGTGGTGTACCAGCTCGCAATCCCACCAGTAATGAAGGAATGTTCCTCTTTCTCCACATCCTCTCCAGCATCTGCTGTCCCCTGAATTTTTGATCCTAGCCATTCTGACTGGTGTGAGGTTGAATCTCGGGGTTGTTTTGATTTGCATTTCCCTGATGATTAAGGATGTTGAACATTTTTCAAGTGCTTCTCAGCCCTTTGGCATTCTTCAGTTGAGAATTCTTTGTTTAGCTCTGTACCCCATTTTTAATGGGGTTATTTGAATTTCTGGAGTTCAGCTTCTTGAGCTCTTTGTAAATATTGGATATTAGCCTCCTATCAGATTTAAGATTGGTAAAAATTCTTTCCCAATCTGTTGGTGGCCTTTTTGTCTTATTGACAGTATCTTTTGCTCTACAGAAGCTTTGCAATTTTATAAGGTCCCATTTGTCGATTTGTGATCTTACAGCACAGGCCATTGCTGTTCTGTTTAGGAATTTTACCCCTGTGCCCATTAGAATATCCAAGATACAATTTCCAAAACACAAGAAAATCAAGAAAGACCAACGCGTGGATACTTCATTCCTCCCTAGAATAGGGAATAAAATATCCATGGAAGGAGTTGCAGAGACAAAGTTTGGAGCTAATCGATGAAAGGATGGCCCCACCCTGGTGGTCCATCACATAATCAGCCACCAAATGCAGACACTACTACATACACCAGCAGGATATTGCGGAAAGGTCCCTGATATAGCTGTCTCCTGTGAGGCTTTGACAGTCCCTGACAAATACAGAAGTGGATGCTCACAATCATCTATAGGGCAGAATGCAGGGTCCCCAATGTAGGAGCTAGAGAGAGTACCCAAGAGCTGTAGGGGGCTGCAACCCTATAGATGGAACAACAATATGAACTAATCAGAACCCCCAGAGCTCATGTCTCTAGCTGCATATGTATTAGAAGATGGCCTAGTTGGCCATTATTGGGAAGAAAGGCCCCTTGGTCTAGCAATCTTTATATGCCGCAGTACAGGGTAATGCCAGGGCCAAGAAGTGGGAGTGGGTGGGTAGGGAAGTAGGACGGGGGGGGGGGGTGCAGGGGGAGTATAGGGGACTTATGGGATAGCACTTGAAATGTAAATGAAGAAAATATCTAATAAAAAATAAAAATAAATTTAAAAAAAGAAAAAAAAGATTATCCTAGGCAAGTCTTTTTCTTTTCTTTTTTCCTTTTATTGGAAATATTTTTTTCTCTCATAATATACCCTGATTGTCATTCCCCCTCCCTCTATTCCCACTGCTTCCACAACTCCCCTCCCAGGCATCTCCATGTCCTTTCTGTCATCATTTAGAAAACAAACAGGCTTCTAGGGGGTAATTCTAATAAGTATAATAAAATAAAATATAATAAGATAAAACAAAAACTAACATATCAGAATTGGACAAAACAAAGAGAAGGGGAAAAAACAAAAGAAGGCACACAAGAAAAGAAGATCCATTCATCCACACCCTCATGAATCCCATAAAATCACTAAACTGGAAACTACAGTCAGTATTTAAAGGGCCTGGCGCAGATCCCTGCAGGCCCTGTGCAGCTTGCCCCAGTGTCTGAGTTCATTCTGTTCTGTGATTTCAGATTGATCCTGTTGACCTTGTTTTCTTGGTGTCATCCATCCCCTCTGGCTCTTCCAGCCCTCTGCTTCCTCATTCCACAGAGTTCCCAGAGCCCTGAGGGGAGGAATTTGATAGAGACATCAAATATAGGGGTGAATAAACTTTCTGCATAATGTCTGGATGTTGGTCTCTGTATTTGGTTTTGAGATATTTTCTTAATTAGTTGTTGATGTAGGATGCCAAGCTCCTTGTTGATGGTCCTGGAGTGCATAGAGAAAGAAGCTGAGCAAGCCTTGAGGAGCAAACCAGTAAGCAGCTATCTCCCACAGCCTCTGTATCAGGTCCGATTTCTAGATTCCTGCTTTGATGGATGATGGACTGTGATCTGGAACTGTAAGCTGACATAAACCTTTTCCTTCCTGGATTGCTTTTGATCAGGCATTTATCACAACAGTAGAAACCATTGGAAAATTAGCAAATGGCATAGAACTTTCTTGAGCTACAAAGGTACATTCCTACAGAAGATGCTCACAGGACAATGTCCTGGTCCTGTTTCTGCCACTGTCCTCTAGATATGTCTGTCTCTGAAACTCTGTTGATAAGTCCATGTGCATAACTTTTAATTCATCAGCTGTGAATATAGTCCATCTTATTTTAATCTTAACAATTAAAGTAAAAATGGCACCATGTATTCCAACTACCTCCCATGGCGATGGAGAAATTTCCTATGTACTTCCTTCTAGTTCTTTCTGCATGCCCTGATTTTTTATTTCCTTTCTGACATTTAATTAATATCAAGCATGTTTTCCCCAGAGCTCATGTCTCTAGGTGTATATGTATTAGAAGATGGCCTAGTTGGCCATTATTCGGGAAGAAAGGCCCTTGGTCTAGCAATGTTTATAGGCCCCAGTACAAGGGAATGCCAGGGCCAAGTAGCGGGAGAGGGAGGGTAGGGGAGCAGGGTGGGGGGAGGATATAGGGGACTTTTGGATAACATTTGAAATGTAAATGAAGAAACTCTCTAATAAAAAAAAATATCAAGCATGTTCTGATGATGCATGATGGACCATCTAATAAGGATATTTACTGGTTAGGTCAGCATGTTTTGCTAACATTTATTCTGATTCCAGTCCTAAAACTCCTACAGTAGGACAAATATGTCACCACCAAAGTGGGTACAGAGATAGACAGGAAGAAATCAACACGAGCTTATTTATATGCACAGACATGGGAACACCACAGAGTATGTGCTCCTTCCTAGCTAACCAGTTAGTTCATTTGACATTCCTGGTCCTATCACTGATTCATCAGGCTTCACAAGGCAGAGGCCAAACTGGACCTTCCTAGTCACCTGCTATATTACTGTACCTCCAGGCCCCAAGAGGAGAATGTTCTCTGTTCCATTTCTGAGGATAGGGTTGAGTAGACAGTGTTCCATGTGTGTCAAAGAGGAGGCTGTTACCTGGAGACTGGACAGGGCTGCTGGGCAGAGTGGTCAGAACAGACAATGTGATATGGGGATATGGGGTGGAGGCGGGGTTATCAGCATAGGCAGTGCCCTGTCCATTGTAAACCAGGACCTTCAAGTGGATTGCCGAACAAGAGAGAGAGCACGCGTGCGCAAGGCATTATGGTCTCCATGGTAACTGTAACTATGTAATTGTGGCTTTTATTTGCTTTTGTGCATGTTGTGTGGGTCTTTAAGAAATAATCACAGGCAAAAGGTGTTTTGTCCAGGGCTACAGGTGGTGTGTTGGTGGGCAGGTTTAAAGGTCTCTCCCTGGCAGGGAGCTCAGGAGCCCCAGGGAGAAGCCAGGATACCTTGGTGTAGTCTTGAATTTCTTTAAGGTTCTGATATATCTAGGCAACAAGGCCAAAATACAGCACTTACATCTTGCCTTCAAGAGTGGAGGTGCTGCCCCACTAAGGCCCTGTACCGCCATTACCACTGGTAACTTTGTCACCTTGATGATCTTTAAATGGCTTGCAACTTTAATTTCCATTCTCATATACTGAAAAAGATGACTTTTTCACACAGTGGTAAATTTTCATTTTTTTCTTCAGTAAATGTGTCCCACTTTCTATAAAACAATGAAGTGGTAGCTTTTTCCCTCATGCATAGGTGTCTGTACATTAAGATATTGACCTCTTCATTCCATGTGGCTAATGATCTCTTCATCTGTCATTTACTGGATGGTATTACATATGATTTGAGACACAGTATTTCTATCACAGTCACAGACATATGCCAGCTCCTTGCACTCTAGCTCCCACTGACATAGTTAACATACTTTTCTTACATTTTAAATTTTCTTTCTTTAATTTGAACCCACAGAAAGAAATAGACACACAGAATTACTGGTAAATTTTGCCAAATACAACTCATGGTCCAGAATCTTTACCAAATTCTGTCTGATGGTAAGCCTCAAGTCTTCTAGATCTCACAGAAACAGAATTAGGTTTTGATAATTATATTAACTTTATTGAAACTTACTGTGGATTTTTTGGAATAAAGTTTCCCTCTGAAAGTTAGGTCTTAAATAGCTACTTTTGGTCAGCACTACTTGTTGAATACTTCTGTTTTCATTTTTTAAAACTGCATCCTTTATTAAATTATAAATCTTCCTTTAAATGTCTCAGGTTTCAGGGCCATTCTGTGCATCAAGAATGTTGGTATTGTGGCATTAATTTTTGATTTATCAGAGTATTGCAAATAATAGGAGTGTCTATCATGTTTTCTTCTAGCCGTATTTTTGAATTATTTTTATTACATTCCAAAAATAACCCTACTAGAATCTTATATATTACATGCTCTTTCATTTTACAGCACAAATATCTTTGAAAAGTAGACTTCATAACTTCTCCTTTACAGTTGGAGAAACTGAAAGTCATAGAAAGAAAGAGGTCTGTAGAGTTACTACAAATGTTGCCAGGTACAACTCATGGTCCAGAATCTCTACCAAATTCTGTCTGATGGTAAGCCTCAAGTCTTCCAGATCTCACATAAATAGGCTTGGGTTTTGATAATTATATTTGGACTAAATTTCAAAGTGCCCTCTGAAAGAATTTTTGTGGCTATAAATCCATTTTTAAAATGTTTGCTCAAATGAGAAAGGAAAGGAAAAAAGGGGGCTTCAGATGTGCCTGTCTACCCTCCACGTCCACACTACTGTCTCTGAGCCAGGTTGGGACCCTCACCCTGTCCTGCAGATTACTCTAGAAATGTCATGGCTACTGTACCACTCTGTCCTCAGCTTCTTTTGTCTATTTCCACGTGGCCTTGAGAGTCTCCACATGGCCTGTGTGTGTAGGGTGTATGTAGTATGTGAATGCCATGGGTGTGGGGGTGTGTATCGTGTATCTAAATGAGATATATATAGAGAGATATATATAGAGATAGAGATACATATATAGATATAAGTATATAGATCACTGGGGTTTCAGCTCTCCAGAACCATTACATAAGCAACTTCAGACGGGAGGAAGACAAATACTGATTTTCAAAGTCTACTTGGAAGCCCTGGTGGTATATATATGCGTGTTTTATATATATATATATATATATATATATATATATATATATATATATATATATATATATATGAGTTGTGGTAAGAAATATATTTAGTCACCGTGAGCCAGGTAATGCTGTACTGTCAGCCCAACTCATCATCAGAAAGGTGAATTTTCATAAAGGAGCCATAGCTACTCATTTAAGGCATAGCTGCTACGGACTAAATGGGGGCATGTCCCCGCAGGTTCATTTTTGAACATTTAATCCCATGCTGGCATTTTTTGTCTTGGAAGGTGATGGAACATTTAGGAGGTGGAGACTCAAAGAAGGAAGTGAGCTCCTGAGCTAGGACCCTGAGCCTTATAGCCCACACCTTACGCTCAGTGGAGATGCAAAGAAAGGAAAGGCCCTGGCCACCTAGTGGACTTTACCTACTACCACCTGCCTGCCACTATGCCCTCCCCGCCAAGATGGACCTTATCCTCTCAAACTGTGAACCAAAACAATTATCCCTCCCTTAAGTAGCTCTGTGTTGGATGTTGTGTCATAGCAATGTGAAAGATAATTAAGGCACCGGCCTAACGTGAAATATATTGTATTAGTATTCCTTTCAAGATTTCCAGTGTGGTGTGGCTGTAATCTTATTAATAGAAAAGCATGCCTGTAGACTTTCCTCTCCTCTGAGCTTCTGTCCCAGCAGATGCAAATGAAGTCCCCTTGGCAGGGGACTCTGCATATGTGTATCTCCTCACGCTGTCACTCACCCAGTCTGCAAACCTAGCAACTGCAGCCCCAGGTCATCTTTCTGCCACGTGTGCCTGAGGGATTGTTTTTCTTTTTTCTTTTTCTTTTTTTTTTCTTTTTTTCTTTTCTTTTTTTGCTTTGAAGGAGCAGCTATTTTATTCCCAAGTAACCAAACACCCTTAAAGTATCTAAGAAAAATAGCTGAAGCCTTTTCTCTCAAGCCTTCAAATGCTTTCAATTAAAACACATTTCCAGGCAGAGAGGAAAATTGCCAATGCCTGGATGTGTGCAGTAATTGTGTTCATTTTGAAATGTGATAGATATTAGGTGTTGTGGCAGATTGTGAGATAATATTCATCTCTCCTGTAAAACATATATTCCCAGAAGATGTATAGAAAGTGCTAAATGTTTGGGCTAGACTATAGCATCTTCCACTTCCCCCAGATATCTCCCACCGGGGCTTTTGAGTAGACTTTGAAAATCAGTATTTGTCTTCCTCCTGTCTGAAGTTGCTTATGTAAGAATCCTGGAGTCCTGAGACCCCAGTGATCTACATCATGGCAATGGGTAGAACATACATCCTCAGGATCCACTTCCTTGGTAGAAAACCCAGTGTTCAATTTGTCTTTTCAAATGAATAATGTTCACACATTTCCATATTTGCATGCTGTAATATCTAAATATGATTACCAAGATGGGACTTGCAGTGCTCCAAAAATATCCACTTTTTTTTTTTTTTTTGACCACAGAAAATCTGGAATACATTCCCAAGTGCTAAGTGTTGTCATGAATGGTCATCTTTCAAGTGAGCATACACAGGAAATGGGTCTGTTCATACATCTCCATGGAGACTGTGGGCTTGGCAGGAATGCAAATCTCCCATGTGCCCCCCTAGTATTAGCTCATCGGGGTCCTGGAAAAGGGACACATGGTGACTGTGGAGCAGGTCTGTGCATGTGACAGGGACATGGGCAGGGTGCACTCACCTCCTGGTCTTCATCTCGGCTTAGTTGGTCCTGTAGCCATGATGCCTGGGGACTGTTGTTCTCTGGAGCTGTCAAGACCAGTCTTCTCCCATAGCCATATCCAGGTGACTATGATAAAAGGAAGTGTCATGGCTCCCCTCGTGTGTGTGTGTGTGTGTGTGTGTGTGTGTGTGTGTACGTGCATGCCTGCTACTGAGACCACTGAGCACATGTATCACATTTTCAATCACGACAGAAATGTCAAAGGTCAATGGTAGGTCACTACTAATAGACTGTGACCCTAAACATCAAGTGCTACTACTCTGCTATGGCCATAAGAAAGTTCTTGCCAGTGACTCCTTAGAAACACTGTATTTTCCACTAGGAAAATAGACACCTGAATATATATATATTTTTAAATATAATCATCTTTCCACCTCGTACTTTTACACATCCCAAAACACACCTATGCTTCTTCCTGAGGTCTTTTGCCATTAAGACACTTGTTACTTAATCCACCATGAGTACTAGGGGTTTTCTAGTGAAGACACCTGTTCACTGGCCCCATATCCTGAGCTTCTCTTCCTCAGAAACAGAACTCATTCACCTTAGCCAGGTGTGTAAGAGCTCATTCTCTATCTTTTGCACAGTCAGGCACAGCCAATGGGTTGTAAATAAATACAGTGCATCCATAAAGGAGAACACCCCTGTCCTCCTCTTCACCCATGCCTATAACTGAAGTGAGACATGATGGCTGGAGCTAGCTCAGCCCTCCCAGAGAGCTTCAGAAAGAAGATGCTGTGTCACCCGATGGTCAGAAACTGCACAGTGGTCACTCTGTTTGTACCAGCTCTGATTGCTCTGGGTGGGAGTGAATCTCTGTCTCCCGAGGCCACTTCTTGCCATTGAACTTTAGACTCTGACCCTAGACCTGCAGAGTAGAGTCATCTGTACCATCACAACACTGCCTGCCTCTCACAACGTCACCACACTGCCCTCCCCTCCCCTCCATCTCCACACTGCCCTCCTCTCCCCTCCATCTCCACACTGCCCTCCTCTCCCCTCCATCTTCACACTCCCCTCCCCTCCCCTTCCCTCCATNCTTCCCTCCATCACCACACTGCCCTCCCCTCACATCCCACCAAACCAATCAGTCCTCTGGCTTTCTCTAAACAACAAGGAATCATTCACAGCACAAAGGAGCCCCTGCTACTTCTCAGTGCTCGCCACTGTCCTTAAAACAAAATTCAAACTCCTTGGGATGGCTGACCCCAGACCTGACAGGGCCTCTCTTCATACCAACAAGTGCCTTCCAGGCTAGAGTGCTGGCTCTACCCTGCCTTTGTGCTATCTACCCACCATGTGTTTAAGCACTCCCTTCCCAGAACACCAAGAGACCAATTCTCCTGTCATAGCAGTGCAGCTTTTGGTGGCCTACTGAATTACATGAGCCTTCTCCTAGTTGCTAGTCTTCCTCTCAGTTGCACATGCTGGGTGCCATTTCATTGTCTTTCAACACAAGATTGCCTGGAGTTTTGTCTTCGTTTCTTGGAGGACACCCAGTGAGAAGGCATGTGTTGTCCATTAGGGTTAGACTTGTGTTCTAAACACCTAGAAAGCATGTGGCCTCGGCAGGCATTCGATACCCACAGTTTTTTAATAAAGCAGTGCTTCTTTGTACTGATACAGAAGGGTAGGAAAGGAGTCTATCCCAGTCCCCAAAGTAAAAGTACTCTGCCTTTGGAACTTGTTAAATAATCTGTGGTTCAAATAATGAGTCTCCCCGGAGCAGAGAGCAGAGAAGACAGCTCAGTTGGTAAAGGGCTTTGCATGCAGCCAAGAGGATCTCACTTTGATGTCCAGAGCCCTTGTAAAAGACCCATGGTGTCCTGGATTTATGTCATAGCGCTAGGAAGAGGGAGACAGGTGGATCTCCCACAGCCTCCTGGCCGGTCTACTCTGTGAACTCTGGCCCAGTTAAAGGTCACATCTCAAAAATCAAAACAGTGTGCTGGAGAGATGGGGAAGAGAGCTGACTGTTCCGGCGGAGGACCTGGCTTTGGGAACATGCGCCCACATGATGGCTCCCAACTTACCATATGTTTAGTTCCAGGGGATCTGTTATGTTCTCTGACCTCCACTGGCACCATACACATATGCACATACACTCAGGCACACACACATACATACTAAATGAAATAAGTATTATTTAAAAGGGAAGGGAATGCTTCCAGGACTCCACATGCCCCTGTGCACATAGGTACCCAACACACACACACACACACACACACACACACACACACACACACACACCTACCTGTATGAATAAAGCAAAACTCTTAACATCAGACTGTTGTGGTTTGAATGTGAGATGTTCCTTGTAGGCTTATATGTTTGAACACTTGATCCCATCTGGTAACACCACTTTGGAAAACTATGGAACAAGTTGGAGCTGGTGCCACTGTAACAAGTGACTCCCTAGGGACAGGATTGCCATCCATGCCTTGCCTCCACTTCCTGGGTGCTCCCTACATCCTGACTGTGGATACCATGTAACCAGGTGCCTAGGCTCTTCCTGTTGCCACAATGTACCATGGTCCCTCAGACTGAAAGCTAACATATGATCTTAATCTCTTAACTTGGTTACAACAGCAGTGAAAATAACTAAAACATGGGCTGTTGAACATGTAGTTCCTGTGCATACCTCCAGTAAATATCATACTAGCTTCACTCTGTGTTTCAGCCTTGCTGTAGCAGTCAGCTATTGCCTCAGTAATGCTATGTAACAACCATTCCTAGAATACTGTTTTGCAAATTGAGATTCCAGAGGGCTATGGTATGTTTGGCTGGTAACTGGGCTTCAAGCTTAGTTTGGAATTAAATCAATGCCCAACTGAAGGAGGAATCAGTACATCACTAGCTGGAGCCTGCAACATGGCTGTTTCATGGCTCAAGAGTCCAGCCAAACTGAATAAATTCATTGCACGCCTCTCTACACATTCCCTGAAGTTCTCCTTCTGTGGCACATTAGACTGTCACACAGCTGCAGTGAAATAAGGTGAGCCTGCTGCTCTCTCCTAGAAGAACATCTCCAAAGGCTGATCCAGCTGACTACATGGACCCACCTGTCCAAATAATGCTGCCTCATCCTGCCTGTTTCTTTGAAGAGACCTCGCCTTCTTTCCAGTTTTCTTTCACTTAGCACAGAAGCCCACCCTGGGAAATTCCCCTGAGCTATTCCTATATGAGTAAACCCTTCCTTATTGCTGCAGCGGGAAGAGGCCCCAGCCTCGGCCTCTCTAGGCTCCTAACCTAGCCATTCTGTTTCCTTCCTGTGTCAGTGTCCTCTCCCTGTGTTAGTACTTAGCTTCATTGGTGGCTAATGAGTTAAATCTTGAAAGTTGCCCTGACAAAAATTGGCATATATTAATCAGGGTAACATCTTGCTTAACCAAAAGGGAAAAAAAAAGAATTGTTTTAAGACAGGCTTACCTAGCCTAGGCTGGGATCAAACTCTCTGTAGGTGAGGGATGACCTATAATGATCCTCCTGCCTCAGTCTCCCAAATACTGGGATTTCAGCTGAGTCCATCATGCCTGGATTTATACCATCCTGGCTATTGAACTCAGTTTCCTGTACTGTAGATGAGCACTCTTCTAACTGAGCTACATCCCATCCCAAAGAGTTCTTTTTAGAAGCCTGAGAGTGAATACTCCCCTAGTTGATTCAATTCTCCGAACAGAGAAATCTCCTCTAATGGCTTGATCACAATCCAGTTCTTTACGGGCTATCTTGAGTTGAGTGAGCCATGCTGTCATCAGTGCATGATATAGCTGTATAATTAATTATTTAAAGCCTTAGTACAAAAGGTAGACCGTCCTTGTGCTCACAGGGCACCAGCATATCTCTAGTCTCACACCTTGGTGACCTCCCCACTGGAGTCCACGCTCTGCCTGCTCCCAGCTACCCTTACCCTCTCAGTCCTCCTAGGACACTCTCTCTTCTGTGACTTGCAGTCCCTGTGAGTCTGGCCTGCTCCTGACACCGTGCATGGGGAATCTCCCAGACTCCAGGAGAGGGCATGACTGACCACAAGACAGAAGCTCCTTCTGGACTAGACTTGAAGCATGAGACACTTTCTAGCAGAAATATGGTGAAGCCAAAATAAATAAAAAAAGAAAAAGTGGGAAAGAGTCAAACAGGCAATTATTTGTAATAGAAAAAAACTATTGATTTTCCTTTTTTTTGATACATAGTCTAAATTATCCCTCAAGAGAAGCAGTAATGCATCTTTAAACAGATTTATTGGTTCTAGGAGGGAAAATGTATTATTTAACTTCAACACTATTGGATTTTTCTATTATATTAGGAACAGAAATAGGACAGATGAACAGAAATGAGGACGACAGTCACTTTGGTTCCCAAAGGGAGATCCCTGGAGTTGCTGACAACAGTTAACAGTTTGTAAATAAAAGATCATTTTTTTCCAGCTAATAAATTATAACATGAATATATAATAAGCACATTTTCCACAAGATCTGATGTTCCTTTGGATGAAGAAATCCAAATTCACCATTAGAAATGACACTCATTTTCAGCAGAATCCTGTTTTCTTTGACCCGGAGCCAGGAGCCCCTTCTCTGAGCTTGGTGTTGCACAGGTGCTTCTGACACTTTCTGCTTCTATTGCACTGGTCTCTAGATCAGAATGCACTGACACCAGTCATGAAGAAGAAGCATAGAGCAGGTGGACCCAAGGGTCCTCTCAACCGCACCTCAGACTAAATATGCTCAGAAGAGAGTCCATGGGGCACTCTGGGGACCTTGCAAATCAGGTGTCTTCACCCATAAATGTAATCCTGCTGGATTATCACAGAGAGGAAGTTACTGAGTGGGACGCACTGTTAACATTAGGGTGCTCTGAAAACATGAGTATAAATCTCAAGCCATAGCTACAGCTGAGAACCACTTGCCCATTTTTTACAGTTTTATATAGCTGGGGTGATTGGCTTGGCTTTTTGCTTTGCTTTGTTTTGTTTGTTATTATTTTTATTTTTATTGTAATACTAAGGGCTCAATACAGAATACCCTATCAATCCAAATATCAGAAGTCATTGGGCAACAAGGGAATTTCTAGATGGCTGGGTCTCTTCTATGTTGCCTACACATTGGTCTGTCCTAATGCCTTGTCCCATGGCTAACTGGATGCTGTCATGCCCATACTTACAGGAGAAATGCTTTATGGGGACATGGAAAAGGAACTTTGGATAGCAGTGTCTCGGGAACTGAAACAACTATCCTGAAGGAAAGCTTAAGACTCTGGAATTAAATAACTTACAAGTTTCAGAAAGACCATGAAACTTACAAGATTCAGTAAGCCCTTCTCTCATCAAGGTTATATAAGCATGGTCAGACTGCTTGGAGACTTCTCTATTGAGCCTCTTGAAGTCCTACAAATAGCTTCTGGGTTATCTTTAACGAGTCATTACACATACAACTAATGGGTTTTTTATGGATAAAATTGCCTTAGAGTCACAAGTGAGTACTCCCGAGAGTAACCCCTCACCCATGCTTATGACTAATCTCAAATTTATAGGATCAAATTTTTGCCTCTTGATGCCCTGCCTGGGCACCAAGGGCCAATAGCCATTCCTCATTTCCCCAGTGTTCTATTCTGCACACTGCATGCTCCACCAACATCCTGTGTGACAATGTTCCCCTTTGCTGGGAGCCATCTCAGGCAAAGGTTTCTTAGTAGTCACTCAGAGAGTCCCAGAAGGAGACTGGGGTTGGTTGGTTGGTTGGTTGGTTGGTTGGTTGGTTGGTTGGTTGGCTGGTAGGTTGGTTGCTTGCTTGCTTGTTTGCTTGCTTGGCTGGTAGGTTGGTTGGTAGGTTGGTTGGTAGGTTGGTTGGTAGGTTGGTTGGTAGGTTGGTTGGTAGGTTGGTTGGTAGGTTGGTTGGTTGGTAGGTTGGTTGGTTGGGTATATGCTTGTTCACATATCCCCAGAAAGTCTGCACAAGGGATTCTGCCTTTTCTTCTGCCTGGGATAATGTTGTTTTAGATTTTTGACAGTCAAGACAAAGTGATAGTTCTTAAGGCAGCTCTACCTTCAAGCTTGAGAACACTGAGGATTAAGTACAGAGGTCTGAGGCCCATGATCCATCTCAGTACCTGTAGAATAGAAAGTCTCCATTCCTCTATGCAAGCAACATGACAAAAAGGAATGTGTCTTAGCACTTAAAGCTACCAGGACACAGCGAGTATTTTCATTCTGTAGCCATCTGCTAAGACCTGATTTCCCACCCTCATTTCCCTTGTACCTAGTCATCATCTGTGTGGGGACCAAGGGTCAAACACAGGACCTTCTGCCACCTACATACCTATACTTGGGAACACTGGCTACCTGACAAGCCATCTTTATAATCTGCTTGCTAGGTAAGGAGATGGAGCCTTCTCCACCCAGAATTGTCCAAGTCAAGCCTGTGGAAGCCATCAGGAATGGTATATGGCAGTCTGTGAATAGCAATATCAACCACATCTCTGTAACTGGTCTGAGCATGGATACTTCAACCAGAGGCCACCAAGGTCCTAATCAGTCCCCATATAAATAACAGAATGCAGAACTAGCTATGTCTTTGCTGTGTTATAGCATTGTGCATGCAGGGACTTCTTTAAAACTCCTGCTAATTCAGGTGGCAGGATGAAGTGTGCCATATCATAATTAATCCCTCATGTATTGCAAGCAATTTAATGTCAAAATAATCAACAGTAGCTTTTTTCTTTACCCTTTTGTGAGTACATAATAAATACTGTCATTGAGTCATGGCAAACATTGGATTTCCATCCTGGTCTTTGAATAATGCTATCAGAGAGGTAAATACCAGATCATACTAGATCTCCCCCATCTCCCCACCCAGGATCTGCAAACCACAAACACCCACTCACTGGTAAAATGATACCCAGATGTCAAAAACAGAAAAGAACTGCGCTTCCTCCCTAGCTGGATCCTGGTACTGGAATTGTTCTTAGAGTCCTTTCACCGAGCAGGGGAAAAGGAAGTGGAAGTACTCTCCACCAAATTTATTTTCCAACTCCCACCCCCACCCCACCAACGCTATTTATCACTTCTTTATTTCCTGGTGAGTCCCTGGCAGTGACATGCAGTCACTTTGTTGACATGGTAAAGCTCAGGGAGACATTAAGATATAGACACTGAATCCACTTGGTTAAATCTAAGTCAATAGGTATGGCCTAGAAACTACCCGCCACTCCCACTCCCCAGTTCTAGGCTGCTAGAGAAAGTTTTACTTTGGACATAATCTATCCTGCCAAAATGACTATCACAGGGCCCAGACACAGCTCACTGTCAGTAAAGTACAGATATTCAATGTGAGAAATGTGTAAAATCTAGACATAAAGGTACCTCACAACAAGTGGGAAGAACAAAACACAAGTCTTTAGCATATCCTGTGAAAAAATCATGTTCAGTCTCAAGAAGGAACACAGGATCCTGGCAGAAGCCTTCCAGGGAATCAGTTTTGAGTTATCAGGGACTCGAGTTCCCATGAAATTCCACTAGGCTTTATCTTTTGTTGCCTTTGGTTGTTATAAAGCGTGAGAGTCTCTCCTTTACCTGTTCATGAATGCTTTGTGGATATACAAGATGCTTCCAACTACGTAAGTGTACAGCGATGGTGACCCCCTTTATGCCACTAAATCTAACTCATCCAGAGTAACTACACCACCCAAAGCTTTTGGGGGAAGGGCTATAAAAAACAGAGATCACACACACACACACACACACACACACACACACACACACACACTCGTCCTGTTATGATCACTGGATCATATCACTAGAGGCCCATCAGCCATTCCTCATTTCCCCAGTGTACTGTTCTGCACACTGCATGCTACACCAACTCCTAGGGGACAAGGTTCCCCTTTGCTGGAATCCATCCCAGGTACAGGTGTCATAGAAATCACTCAGAGAGTCCCGGAGGGGTTCTGGGTTTGGTTGGCTAGTTAATTGGTTAGTTGGTTGGTTGGTTGGTTGGTTGGTTGGCTGGTTGTTTGTTTGTTTGTTTGGTTGGTTGGTAAGTTGGTTGTTTGGTTGTTTGTTTATAAGTATGTAATAGTGTCTCTTACCTAGATGCTGTGTGTGTATATGTGTGTGTATGTGTGTGTGTGTGTGTGTGTGTGTGTGTGTGTGTGGTGTGTAGTGTGCCTATAGAGTCTATCTTTGGAAGCCAGAGGCCCATGTCACCATCTTCCCCAGCCACTTTCACTTTTAGTGTTTTGAAACAGTTTCTTATTAAACCTGGAAAGCATTTAATTGGCTAGACTTGCTAAATAACAAGACCTGGGGATGATCCTGACTCAACTTTTCCTGTGCTCTGACTACAGACACACAATATCACACACCTGACTTGTATGTCGGTCCTGGGGATAGAGTTCAGATCCTCAAGTTGTGCAGTTGGCATGTTACAGATAATGCCATCTTGCTAGCAACTGTTTCCTAGATCTTAACACAGATATGAGGAGGGTGTAGGGGAGCAGAGGATATCCCAGCAGCAGCGCTTGGGTTTCTACAAAACATTAATGCTTCTTTGGAATTGCCTTATTAGAATGGCTAGCCAGTTAGTTAACGGGTGGAGACCCGGGATGGAGTGCACCCAGGTGGAAAGAATCCAGCCAGAAAGCTGTTGATGACAGGAAGCCTGAACCCTGCATCTTCCTTGATGCCAAATAGAAACATCTTGCCCACTGCAGAGGACTGTAAGGCCAACTGGCCACTTTCTTCAGGTCCACTACCATAGCTAGCATCTCGTTATCACCAGGAAGTGGCCCTCCATCCTCACCTCACTCTGGCTCCCTATGAAGTGGCTTCAGATGTTCAGGGGCACAAACACCCCACTCACCACCAGGCTTGCAAAAGCAGCATTCAGAACCATGAAATCAATCTCCAGGGAAGACACTTTCTTTAAGATAAACCCATCTCTGTGAAGTGCCTCTCAAAGCCCTCACTTTAGTGGTGGAGGGTCACTGTTTTATGAGCTGGCAGAATTGCCTAAAGCCAGCAGCTCCTGGAGGAGACTCTAACACACCAGCCACACAAGGGAAGACAGTCACAGAAATAATATGTGGCAGCTGAGTCGCAATAAATTTGCACATACTCACATGTACACACTATACATCCTGGGGGCCAAGAAAGAAAACCTTTTCCCACCACATCCTCTGCCCACAGAAACGTGACAGCACAGACACAAACCTCTCTGCCATCCTCCCTTCCCACCAGGCTTAGCAAAGTCTCCAGAGACAGAAGCCATCAAACAGCAAAAGTGGCGGGTCCCTGAATTTTCTGCTCTGGCACAACCAGACTGTTTGCAAGATAACAGAAGATGCAAGAATATTTCACTATCGTCATTACTTAAGAATGGAATATGACAGCATATATGAAACTGATTAGCATAAATCAACATAATACCCACTTTGCAGTGTTAGTCTTGAAAACTTTCATCTTGTAATAGCAAGAGGAAAACGACAACACGTGATCAATGGTCCTGATTTTGCTGGATGATGCTAAAACTACCTGAGATGGAGCTATGCACAGCATGGTTGTGTCCAAATTATGTCTGCACAATATGGCTTCCCTCTGAATGTCCTCATGGTTTCCAGTGGGGCCAAAGGGAACACTTATGGAGACCTCCAGGGTCCAAAATGTTTCCAGGATTAGATGACACAATGAAGATGTATTTGTTCTGATAATTCCAAAACCCAAACCCCTAAGTTCAGACTGCAGACAGTTGTAGTACACATGGCATAGTCCATGATAAGGAAGAAGCCAGAGCGTGTCAGTGTGTGTTGTTTTCAATTTTTATGGGTTAGTTCCATGCTTCAGGATGGACAGAATTGGACAGATGCCAACAGACATGGGACACATGGCAGCTGTGATTTCTTCCTTCTCTTTTTCTCAAGCATTCACACTCATTAAAGAGAGTCTTGAAGTTATTGTCACGTAGGCCTGAGGAAGGTTAAAGGTTAGGAATTTGGGGGGTGGGGGTTTCTTTTATCTTGCCAGTGGTGGCCTAGGATTCTAAAGTCCCCTTTGGGCAGTCTCTGGTAAGTTTCTAATAGTCAAAAGGACAAGATTGATTATTTATTGGATATTTTCTTTATTTATTTTTCAAATGTTATTCCCTTTCCCAGCCCCCCCCCTTTCCTGGAAACCCGCTATCCCATCCTCGCTCCCTCTGCTTCGATGAGGGTGTCTCTCCACCCATCCACCCACCCACCCACTCCCACCTCCCCACCCACAATTCCCCTACACTGGGGCATCTATCAAGCCTTCATAAGACCAAGGACCTCTCCTCTCATTAATGCATGACGAGGCCATCCTCTGCTACATATGCAACTGGAGCCATGTGTACTTCTTTGTTGATGGTCTAGTCTCTGGGAGCTCTGGGGGTCTGGTTGATATTGTTGTTCTTCCTGTGGGGTTGCAAACCTCTTCAACTCCTTCAGTCCTTTCTCTAACTCCTCTATTTGGCATACCACACTCAGTCCATTAGTTGGCTGTGAGACTCCGCCTCTGTATTTGTAAGGCTCTGGCAGGGCCACTCAGGAGACAACCATATCAGACTCCTTTCAGTAGGCATTTCTTGGCATCCACAATAGTGTTACTTAAGCATATGATCATATCATCTACAAATAGTGATATTATGACTTCTTTCTTTCCAATTTGTATCCCTTTGACCTCCTTTTGTTGTCTACTTGCTCTAGCTAGAACTTCAAGTACTATAGTGAATAGATAGGGAGAGAGTGGGCAGCCTTGTCTAGTCCCTGGTTTTAGTGGGATTGCTTCAAGTTTCTCTCCATTTAGTTTGGTGTTGGCTACTGGTTTGCTGTATATTACTTTTACTATGTTTAGATATGGGCCTTGAATTCCTGATCTTTCCAAGACTTTTAACATGAAGGGATCCTGAATTCCATCAAATGCTTTTTTAGCATCTAATAAAATGAACATGTGGTTTTTCTCTTTGAGTTTCTTTATGTAGTAGATTACCTTGACGGATTTCTGTATATTGAACCATCCCTGCATCCTTGAGATTCAGCCTACTTGATCAGGGTGAATGATCTTTTGGATGTGTTCCTGGGTTTGGTTGGCAAGAATTTTATTTTCTTTGCATCAGTGTTCATAATGGAGATTGGTCTGAAGTTCTCTTTCTTTCTTTGGTCTTTGTGTGGTTTGGGTATAAGCATAATTGTGGCTTTATAGAATGAATTGGGTAGTATTCCTTTTGGTTCTATTTTGTGAAATAATTTGAAGAGTATTGGTATTAGGTCTTGAGTAAAGGTCTGATAGAATTCTCAACTAAACCCATCTGGTCTTGGGCTTTATTTTTTCTTTTTTTCTATTTTTCTTTTTTTTTTTTTTTGGTTGGGAGACTATTAATGACTGCTTCTATTTCTTTAGGGGTTATGGAACTCTTTAGATCATTTATCTGATCCTGTTTTAACTTTGGCACCTGGTATATGTCTAGAAAATTGGCCATTTCATTCAGATTTTCCAATTTACTTTAGTATAAACTTTAGTAGTAGGATTTGATTATTTTTTGAATTTCCAGTTTCCATTGATATGTCTGCCTTTTCATTTCTGATTTTATTAATTTGGATACTGTCTCTGTCGCCTCTTGTTAGTCTGGCTAAGGGTTTATCTATCTTGTTGATTTTCTCAAAGAACCAGCTCCTGGTTTGGTTGATTATTTGTAGTTCTTTTTGTTTCTATTTGGTTGATTTCAGCCCCGAGTTTGATTATTTCCTGCCTTCTACTCCTCTTGGATGTATTTGCTTCTTTTTGTTCTAGGGCTTTCAGGTGTGCTCACAAGCTGCTAGTGTAAGCTCTCTCCAGTTTCTTTTGGGAGGCTCTTAGAGATATGAGTTTTCCTCTTATCACTACTCTCATTGTGTCCCATAAGTTTTGGTATGATGTCTTCATTTTCATTCAATTCTAAAAAATCTTTAATTTCTTTCTTTATTTCTTCATTGACCAAATTATCATGGAGTAGAGCGTTGTTCAGTTTCCATGTGTATGTGTGCTTTCCATTGTTTTTGTTGGAATTTAAGACCAGCTGTAGTCTGTGATGATCTGATAGGGTGCATGGGATTATTTTAATCTTCTTGTATCTGTTGAGGGCTATTTTGTGATCAATTATATGGTCAATTTTGGAGAAGGTACCATAAGGTGCTGAGAAGAAGATATATTCTTTTGCTTTAGAATGAAATGTTCTGTAGTGTTCTATAGATCCATTTGGTTCATAACTTCTGTTGTTTCACTGTGCCTCTGTTTAGTTTCTGTTTCCATGATCTACCCATTGCTGAGAGTGGGGTGTTAAAGTCTCCCACTATTATTGTGTTAAGTGTGATGTGTGTTTTAAGCTTTAGTAAGGTTTCTGCTATGAATGTGGGTGCCTGTGCATTTGGAGCATAGATGTTCAGAATTGAGAGCTCATCTTGGTAGATTTTTCCTTTGACCAGTATGAAGTTTCCTTTCTTATCCTTTTTGGTAAGTTTTGGTTTAAAGTCGATCTTATTCGATATTAGAATGGCTACTCCAGCTTGTTTCTTGGGACCATTTGCTTGGAAAATTGTTTTCCAGCCTTTTACTATGAGGTAGTGTCTGTCTTTGTCACTGAGGTACATTTCCTGTATGTAGCGAAATACTTCATCCTGTCTGTTAGTCTATATCTTTTTATTGGGAGAATTGAGTCCACTGATGTTAAGAGATACTAAGGAAACGTGATTGTTATTTCCTGTTATTTTTGTTGTTAGAGGTGAAATTATGTTTGTGTGGCTATCTTCTTTTGGGTTTGTTGAAAGATTACTTTCTTGCTCTTTCTAGGGTGTAGTTTCCCTCCTTGTGTTGGTGTTTCCCATCTATTATCCTTTGTAGGGCTGGATTTATGGAACGGTATTGTGTAAATTTGTTTTTGTCATGGAATACCTTGGTTTCTCCATCGATGGTAACTGAGAGTTTTGCTGAGTATAGTAGCCTAGACTGGCATTTGTGTTCTCTTAGAGTCTGTATGAGATCTGCCCAGGATCTTCTAGCTTTCATGGTCTCTGGTGAGATGTCTGGTGTAATTCTGATAGATATGCCTTTATATGCTACTTGATCTTTTGCCCTTACTGCTTTTAATATTCTTTCTTTGTTTAATGAATTTGATATTTTGATTATTATGTGACAGAAGGAATTTCTTTTCTGGTCCAGTCTATTTGGAGTTGTTTGCTTCTTGTATGTTCATGGGCATCTCTTTCATTAGGCTATAAAAGTTTTCTTCTATAATTTTGCTGAAGATATTTACTGGCCCTTTAAGTTAGGAATCTTCTCTCTCTACTATACCTATTATCCTTAGGTTTGGTCTCATTGTGTGCTGGATTTCCTGGATGTTTGGGTTAGGAACTTGTTGCATTTTGCATTTTCTTTGACTGTTGTGTCAATGTTTTCTTTTTTTNCTCTGTAACTCCTTCAGTGTGTGCTTTGTTCTTAATTCTAGGAAGGGGCAAAGAGACCACATTTTGAACTTCATTCTTCTTGAGATTCATGTGTTTAGTAAGTTGTATCTTGGGTAGTCTAGGCTTCTGGGCTAGTATCCACATACCAGTGAGTACATGTTATGTGAGTTCTTTTGTGATTGGGTTACCTCACTCAGGAGTGTCAATGTTTTCTATTGTATCTTATGCCCCTGAGATTCTCTCTTCTATCTCTTGTATTCTGTTGGTGATGCTTGCATCATAACTCCTGATCTTTTTCCTAGATTTTCTAACTCCAGGGTTGTCTCCTTTTGTGATTTCTTTATTATTTCTATTTCCATCTTTAGATCTTGGATGGTTTTGTTCATTTCCTTCACCTGTTTGATTTTGGTTTCCTGTAATTATTTATGGGATTTTTGTGTTTCCTCTTTAAGGGCTTCCACCTGTTTACCTGTGTTCTCCTGTAGTTCTTTAAGGGAGTTATCGATGTCCTTCTTGAAGTCCTCTATCATCATCAGGAGTGATTTTAGATCTGAGTCTTGCTTTTTTGGTGTGATGGTGTGTCCAGGACTTGCTATGGTGGGAAAATTGGGTTCTGATGATGCCAAGTAACCTTGGTTTCTGTTGCTTATGTTCTTATGCCTGCCTCCCACCATCTGATTATCTCTAGTGCTAACTGCCCTCACTATATCTGACTGGAGCCTGTCCTTCCTGTAATCCTGGTTGTGTCAGTAATCCTCAGAGTCCAGCTGTCTCTGTGATCCTGTGATCCTGAAATTCTGAGTGTTTCAGGGATCCTAGGAGTCAAGCTGCCTTTAGGACCCTGAGATCCTGCTGTGATCAATATCCTGGGATCCTGGGATTCTGGCTGTTTTAGAGCACCTGGGATTTGAGCCTCCTCTGGGTGCTGTGAGACTGGCTTCAGTGTTTGTGCCCAAGGTAAACTGGCACAGACTGGAAGGAACCCAAGCCACTGGTCAGGTGGGGTTCCTGCATCCCTGGATCCTGCTGGTTCCAGTTACTCCCAGTGGTGTTGGAACAGATGTTGTGTCCTACTCACCCTTGATCCTAAGATCCTCAGCATGATAGACAGCCTGGGAGTGGAGCCTCCTCTGGGTGCTGTGGGACTGGGTGCAGATTTTGCGCCTGACATGATTGATTCTTATGAGAATGTGTGTCAGTATGCATGTTCATGAGGAAGGGGTCCAAATATATGTGCAGATACATGTATGTGTTTTGGCATGTTTATGTTTGAAGGTATGAGAATATATGTGAAGCTGAGGGTGTATGTGAATATGCAGGGGTTAGGGTTAGGATGAGAGGGTTACAGTTAGGACTAGAGTTGGGGTTGGGATTAGGGTAGGAGGGTTAGGGTTGGGGTCGGGGTTGGGATTGGGGTTAGAGTAGGAGGGTTATGATTGGGGCAAGCATGCATATGCATCAGGAGGTTAGAGGACAACTTCTTGCCATTCTGCACAGCTCCAGGCATTGACCTAAATGGAGCAGTGAGAAAAACCAACATACAAAGAAAATCTCAGATCAAGTAGTTGGGGGGCTCTCACATGTAGAGGCCACCACAGACCAGAAGTTCAGCATTTTTTATTGTTTATAGTTGAATTCCCAAGGAAGCATAGTTACTGCATACAAACAAACAAACAAACAGGTAATAGGATTATTATATACAATTAAGCAAGGAGAAAAGACTTATTACATCCAGCTGAAGAAAGGGAGAGGTTTAGCTAAACTCAGTAGGAGAAGTCTGTAAGGATGCGATCTCCAGGCCATGACCGCCCACAGGACAATAGCCATGATAGTACACATTCATGCTTAGACCAGAAGAAGGTTCTACTGTTCTTCTAGTACACATTCAGCTTAGACCAGAAGAATGTTCTACTGTTCTTCTCAGCCTCACCCCCAGAAGCTTTCTGCGTTCTAGGTCAGAGGCACTGGGATCTTTTGACATGGCTGTGCCCATGTCAAGCAGTACAAAGTCACTCACTAACTCATGGTTTCCTCAGTACTCACAACCTCTGCCATAGTTTCTCAGAAATATTTGCTGTCATCTTAGAGACAGGGTCTCTTGGAACTCTGTTAGTAATTGAAGCTAGCTGGGCATAGATCCTCATACTGATTCCTCTGTCTCTGCCTCCCCAGCTCTGGGATTACAAGCATGCACCTCCAGACCAGACATGTTTATACAATTCCTGAAATCCTGAATTCAGGCACTGATGCTTCTGTAGTCCACACTTTATCTGCTGAACCATCTCTCCAGTTTCATCTAAAGCCATTCTGTAAAGAAGAAACAAACACTGTAAGACCCAAGTGGCTGTCCCTTATTTCCCCAACATGTCTGCCAGCCTTAAGATCTAAGACAAGTAACTTCTCCAGTCTAGTTAAGCCTGTGCTTGACACCTGGCAGACATGCCCTCTAACCTCAGGACCCAAAATTAGCAACCTCCCAGGTTAGGTTAGCCCATGTTCTGCTTTGTTATAATGGCATCCATGGTTGTTTAGCAACAGTGGGGAATCAAGCTCAGAGGTGTAATCCTGTTAATAAGTAATTACTGAATGCCAGCTATATGTTCAATACGAGAAAGAAAATAATAAGACAATTAAACACTGTTCACCCCTTTCCCACTACTTTTAGAGCTTCTTAGAGGGCCACCCTGTGGTCAACAGGGAGGAGGTATCCAGGAGAGGACATGCCACCAACCCTGTGCCCAGGAGAGGACATGCCACCAACCCTGTGCCCAGGAGAGGACATTACACCACCCTGCGCCCAGGAGAGGACACGCCACCAACACTGTGCCCAATTACTCATTCTTTTTCACATTGCAAGAAATCATCAACCAATTATTTTGGAACTACATTGATTAAATTGAGCAAAGAGAAGGAAAGTTATGCAAATCGTTTACATATTTTAATTGGATGGCCATTTTTTTTAATTTTAATTTAGACTTCAGTCTATCTCAGCAAAAATAAAAACCTGGTAATTCTAAGACTATCAGGTCAGCCATGAAAAATCCAGCCTAGACCTGGTGCCTTCTCCTATGAAGGCCAGAAAGGGTTGTTGTAGATACTTAGTCACTGGGTTTGGCTTGGAATTTCTGATCTTTAGATTCTTGTCACCCTTTCCTTCGAGTGATGCCTCACAAAGAATTTTGGGTGGTCTTGAAATACAACAGAGATCCGGCCTCTATGCTTAAATAACTTTAGGAGCATAAGTAGCTTAGGCTCCCGGAGAGCTGTGCGTTTACATATCCCCAAGGAATTGCTCATCCTCATGGCAAGGCCTCGGCTATCACACTGTCAAATCACCTCTATGATTCATACAAATTGCTGCGTGACACCTGCAGAAATGGGGATTTATTATGGAGAGTTAGAACAATCCAGAGGATGGGGTGCATCTTGACTTGATGTGGGTGGGTGTGGAGGCATGCAGGGAAATTTTTCTTACCAAGTATGGGTAAAAGTAGATTAGTTCTGATACAAGGACCAGAGACAAAAGTATTTCTTATAAATACCCATTGTAATTATTTTAATTATGCAAAAATAGTTCTTTATGCCAAGTTTGGGGATTTGCAAAAGGTGCAAGCACAGGATTGATAATTCATGGGCTATTGGTATGATATGGGGATAATGAAAATAAATGCATGGACCTCAGAATATGTATGCCAGCTTTATGCATAGAAATAGACTTTTAAAATCCTATTGTGTTTTATGGCTCCACATAAATAACAAAGCAACCTCATGACTTGGAAATCCGGCACGTACATCTAAGACACTCAACAAGACAGCCCAGCCTCTTCATTAAATGCCCAAGAATGGATGAATTCATCCGTGCGTGGGCAGATGCGGGAGGAAATGCCTGTGGATCTTGAATTCTGGAGTGCTTATGACTCATTGGGTGTCCTGCTAAATGCCAATTCTGATTCTGCCACAGTGAGATGGCCCGCCATCTCCACCTCTGACAAGCTTCTAGTGATACTAGATGAATCTTCAGCGCTTCCAGGCTCCTCTGCAGCTGGAACCTCGATGAAATGACTCAGATGTGGAAGAGAAAATTGCTATGCCTGTCAAGATGTGATGTCTGGGAGCTAGGGAGATGGCTCGGTGTGTCATGTGCTTGCTGTGAATAGTGGGCAAGCATGAGGACATGTGTTCAACATCTAGAACGCACACAAAAGAGTGGGCATGGTGGTCTGAGCCTCCCACTAGAAATGGATACAGGCTGGAGTGGACATGGCGTTGTGTTCCTCCCACTAGACATGGAGACAGGGGAGAGTGGGCATGGTGGTGTGTCCCACTTACTAGAGAGGGAGACAGGCTAGAGTGGGCATGATGGTGTAGCTCACCCACTAGAGATTGAAACAGGCTAGCATAGTTGGTGAGCTGTAGGCTAGTGAAAAAACCTGTCTTAAAGGAAGAGGGTGGGAACACTGGCTTATGAGGAATAAGGTCTGAGGTTGTTCTGTGTCCTCAAGGCAACAGCACACACAGGTACACACATACATATACAGAAGAATGTAATATCTGCACACAGATAATTTACTCAAACGTGTGATCTAAATAAATCTTATAAGCTATATTTGTAACCTCAAAGCTTGATGACTGTTTCTGTGACCCAGGACCTAGCTTCTATATTGCTTATCAGTCTCTCCATCTCCTCTGAGAAGTGGCTCTCCTCATCTTAATGGAAAAAATGCTAACCAGTAAAACGGATACACAACATATGTACTGACAATGGCACACCATAGGTCCCCTTTAGCCAAGGTGCACTTCCTGCAGCTTCAACGTTCTATCACTAACTAAAATCCCAGAACATTACATGGAAAACTCCTGGAACAAGCCGTGTATACATTTTCAAATACCTGCATATGATGAAGTCATTCCTATCTCCCTTCACTCCTCTAGGATACGACCCATCTTTATCCAGAGTATTTAAAGTGTACATACCTCCTCCCTGTTATCACTGCCACCATCTTGGTTATAAGAATAACATATAGATGCTGGAACCTGCTTTGATTTCAGACAAGCACTGGAAATTTTATGAGTGTTTCTATGTGGATAAGGGAATCTACTGTGTAGTCTTTTACACATTGCAGAAGGCTTGAAAATTTCCTTTTCCCTCTTCCTCTAATTTCCCTCTCGCCTCTTCTCTCTCATCCTCACATTCCTCCTTTTGTAAGGAAAACCATCTTTGGAACACAAAGCGTGACATGACAGCCCCTCTCCTAGGGATGAGCATTTTGATTTCTAAACCTTGGTATGAGACAGCCATGCAGATCCTGACCACAAATTGGAGCCCAGGCTAGTTCGTCACCTTTCTACACAAAATGAGTCGCAAGATGTCACTCACAAAGTCCCCATCCTAAACCCTTAATCTGGTCAGAAGTATATATCCACAGATTGGAAAGTTGTCCCCAAGACATGTGACATGCATGAAAAGTTTGCAGACAGTCTCTGTCTTAATTCTAACCCTTTACTTCAGAGTGACTTTCATTGAATTTTTCATAAAGAAATTTAAGTGTTAACATGTTTTCTTTCCCATTCCCCTGACTATATGGCGCTGAAAATAAAGCTAAGTTCCTAGGCACTAGTTACTCAAGGAATATAATATAAATGATAACTTAATAGAGAATTTATGCAAATGAATATTGATATGAAATTTGGTGAAGGTTTGAAAGAACTAGAAAACTGAATGATGCCACAGCCAACTTTGTTAACCTTAGTTGAAGGAAGTATATTTTTATTTAGAACCCTAAAATTTTTCCACGTCATTGGCAAAACTTCATTATTCTTTTAATATTCTCAAGTGTATCTACTTCATAAATCTTTTATTTCCAAAAGTCTTCTCTTCATATTAAAATGCATGAATGCCAGAAAGTTCCAGTTTTATCTTGGTATTGACTTTTATGTTGATGTATATCCTTTTCTTTATTTCCCCCCATTGTTTGTATGAAAAGCACATAATATTGTTTTTCTTTCATTTTGATTAAAATGATATATTTGATTTTTTCCAGGGATAAAGTAGCCCACACCAACTAAGGTAAATACACAAATTTGAATCTGCCCAGTAGCCAGATGGACCAGACAAGGAGGAGTAGGATGGCTCTGAACCGGCAAGGCCCATACATCAGCCCTGCCACTCAAATCCACACCTGCTGTGTGTTGTATTGGAGGATGGGAGTTACAACTATTCAAAATCCGTTAATTAATTAAGAAAGAAGCAGATATACAATGAAGCACTTATGTTATATTAATTATTTTATGACCTACTAATTCACTTACTTTGTAACATATAAACTATCTTAGTTGCATTATCTAAACTTGGCAACCTACATTGGATTTGGACAGTAACTTGGGCTAACTAGTGATCCCAAGACTCTCTGGTCCTACTGAGAAGATGTTCTGAGTGAGTACTAAAAGCTTGCATGTCCCTTGAACAATTCAAATACAATGTCTAAATTGGCTTTAATTCTCAGAGATCCCTTTGGACTTGGAGAGATCTCACAATGTTTTATTGTTGGTGGTAGTAATGATAGTGAGTGTGGGTGTGTTCCTGAGTGTGCATATGTGTATGTTTCTGTGTGTGTGTGTGTGTGTGTGTGTGTGTGTGTGTGTGTGTGCATGTGGAGAACAAAAGATAATCTCTTTTTAAATTTAAATTGTTTTATTTATTTTTATTTCAAATGCTGCCCCACTTCCTAGTCCAGCTTCTAAGAGTTCTTCACCCCATCCCCCTTCCACTTCACCTCTGAGAGGTTGCTCCCCTACCCACCCTTTACCTACACCTACTTTAACAAATGCCCTGCATCTCTCTTCCTTGGGAAATCAAATCTCTACAGGACTAGATGCATCCCCCTCCCACTGAGACCAGACAAGGCAGTCCTCTTATACATATGTGCTGGAGCCACAGACCAGCCCATGTATGCTCTTTGGTTGCTGACTTAGTCTGTGGGAGCTCCCAGGAGTCAAGGTTAGTTGACACTGTTGGTCTTAATATGGGGCTGCCACCCCTTCCAGTCCCTTTAACCCTTCCCCTAACTCTTCCAATGGACTGAGGGCTCCCCAGCCTCAGTCCAATGGTTGGCTGTATCTCTTCAGTAACACTCTCTATTCCCTTTCATACAGTGACTGTCATTGTCTTAGAGATCACCAACTGGGCTAGAATGATTGGCCAGAGAGCCTTAGGGATTACCCTATCTCTGCATCCTCTCACTAGGATTACAAGGTTGTGCCACTATACTGGGCATATTTATGTGGGTACTGGTTATTGAATTCAGCTACTCATCATCAAAGAAATGTATCTTACCTATGGAACCATTTCTTCAGCTCCTTACAGTCTTGTTATAGATAGATTTTTTTTTTTTATTGCAGTGGTATTTCAAAGAAAAATCAAGCAATGATCTTCTTACAAAAATCCAGGTATGTGTTTATGCAACTGGATTCTGATCATTTGAATTCAAGGTTACTGTTCACTACAATGTTTTTACAGATGTGTGAGAAGAGTTCCTTCCTTGGAGATGGTCTTGGTGATGCAGCCAAGTATTTTATTAAGGAAAATCAGGTTCACAAACCTAAACCAGGGATGAGTGTGCATATCCAGGGCTTTGGGGTACTGTAGAAAATGTCCACTCACTCACACACCCCACTGTTTCTCTCTCTCTCTCTCCCCCTCCCTCTTTCCCCTTCTCTCTCCCCCTCCATTCTCTAGCTCTCCCCATACATATATGTGCGATGTATGTGGTATATATTCATGTATGTGCGTACATGTGAGCATGTATGTTAAAATGTGTGTGTGCACATCTATCGGCAGGTACACATGCACACATGTATGTTCTCATGGAGGCCAGAGGTATATCTCCTTTGATTCTTCTCTACCTTACATACTGAAGAAGTCTCCCATTTGAGCCCAGAGCTAATCAGTTTAGCTAGTTTAGGTAACCAGCTTGCCCCAGGATTCTGTCTTTATCTTCTGACACTGGGATTATGGGTTGGCCCTCACACCACTTGGCATTTATGCAGGTCCTGGGGACCAAGACACACACAGAGCTGCTTACACTAGAATGGCAAGTGGGTTCTTGATGTCTGAGCCATCTCCCAGCCCCTCTTTTTGGGGGGACAGAGTCTTGCAAGTAGACCTGGCTCGCCTGGTACTCATTGCAAAAAATAATCTGACCCTGAACTCACAGCAATTCCCCTGCTTCAGCCTACCAAGCATTGGGATAACAGGCTTGCCCCACAACCCCTGCCCTGCTTTTTGCTGATCTTTACGAGAGTTTGCAGTCTCAACCTAAAATCAGCAATTAATTACACAAATTACACTTAGAAATTATATCCAGGGTTGAAGCAAAGATTATAGAAGGTAAAAATAGATGTGAATTTAAACGATGTGGCAGATGGGTCGTGGAGGAAGGGAGAAGAGACGGGAGAGAAGAGGCATGGCCTTTCTTGTGCCTCTCTGATCCCTAAAGTGCTTCTAACCCTCCTACAAGCCAGTTAGAACGATGCTAGGACGCAGCGCATGCTCAGTCTGGTTCAGGCCGCTTTTCCTGGTGCTTAGATGGAGAGTCGTTTTGAAGATCTTGGCTTTCATGGTACTGAGCTCCATATCTTGAACATTGCTCCTTAGCTAGCTGATGGAATATTTCTTTATTAAACTTCAACTTTCCAAGGAACTGCATACCATAAACTTTCACTGAATTGCCCGAGTTAAGAATGATGACCCGATCTTAGCTTCTAAGATGACACAAGGTACTCTGATGCGAGGTATGTAGTCCCGCTTTCTTCTCCTTAAAGCCTCTTGGAAGGATGAAGTGAAGCTCTTATGTGAGCCGCATGCCTATCAGTACTGATATGTTACCACAGCAGTGGGGCTGTCACATACTCGGTCCTCAGGTACCAAGGATTCACTAGACTTGGCAGAATAGTGGTGAACAGGATGTTCCTTAAAATATTTCACAAGAGGCCGAACACATTGGCATACACTTTAATACCAGCACTTAGGAGGCAGAGGCAACTAAATCTCTGAGTTCAAGGCCTACTACCTAGGAGTTCCAGTTCATCAGGACATGTAAGACCTTGTCTCAATAAAGAACCAACCAAGCAAGCAAACAGTTAATTTTTTAAAAAGATATAATTAGCCGTATGTGGTGTGGGCCTGGAGTGAAGGCTCACATGGGTGACTTGCTGGCTTCACAGAATGTGAACTTGACTTCAGATCCTCAGCATCTGTGTAAAAGGCTGTGTGTGGTTGGCACATGCCTACAACCCCAGAACTGTGGAGGAACAGGTGGATACCTGGAACTTACCAGCTCTGAGTTCCAGGTTGTTTTATCTCAAAAAATAAAGTGGAGGTGTTGGAGGGATCACTTAATAGACCTTAGTTCAGTTACCAGCATCCATGCTGATCAACTTAGGTGAAAGTTGTAAACTACAACTCCAATTTCAAGGAGATCATGTGGTTTTGGCCTTAGTAAGAACCTATACTTGTGTGTGTGTGTGTGTGTGTGTGTGTGTGTGTGTGTGTGTGTGTGCTATTTGCCTTATACACACAGAAATAGACACACAATTTAAAACAAAATTAATTTAAATGTTTTAAATAAGGTTAAGAGAAACTGAGGGAAATACCCAAAGATGCTATATGGTCTTTACATATATGTGCACATATGTGCATGCACACTTGTCAACACGTTTATGTACATGTATGCACATGTACATTCACACAGAGTATTTCTGTCTGTGGCTATGGAAGATTCACTCTCTAAAAGCATACTTGGCCCCTATTTAACTGTAACAGTTGAAGAGAAATGCTTCCTTTGTTTCTGGGCTTGTTCCCCCCACCCCCAAAAAGACTTCTGCATCCTCTGTGCCTGGCTGGAATGCTAAGTGTCTTTTCAGAGGTGACATTTAAAATATGTTTTCTCTTCCTTTTTTTGTTTGTTTGTTTGTTTTGTTTTGTTTTGTTTTTGTTTTTAAGGCACGGGCATTTGTAGGAAGCAGCTTTGGAAGAGAGGATATGTAAGATACCAGTTTCCTAATGTCTTGATTTTACTCTGAAAGATGTTCTGGAGAAGGCATACTGCCCAATATAAAGTGGTGGTTGGCATTGGTCCCATGTCCAGGTGGTGGCCTTTGGTCCCATGGCCAGCTGATGCCAATGTGCTTTTCCTGCAGTTTCTTCCTTTGCCTCAGCATCCACCACCCACAACATCAGTACCAGAGAGACATAAGCTGAAAGGCTAAAAAGACACCCTTGTGACTCTTCTGTGGGACACCTGGGGTGCTACCTGAGCTCAGTGTGGCAGCTGCATGAGGTGCTAATCAGATGTCACATCGGGGCGTGTATAGCAAGGCGAGATTCTAAGAGAAAGCCTTAGGTCAGAACTCTGAGGCAGCTGCTGGATCTTACTTCCAACTCAAAAGAGAGTGTTGTAGGACACATGCACATGTACCGTTTATAATCATACCCAGTAGGGTAGGATTTTGTGTCAAAGATGTTTAAGTAACAATACAATAAGAATCCATTTATTCAAATGAATTACGTTTTTGAAAAACCCGAGGAGAGAAAAGAAACTATGGAGGGCTAATAAATTAATCAAATATGATTTCATGATGATAAAACTGAACCTACTGGAATGGGGGTTCTGTTTACATGATTCGTCAATGCACTTTGTAAGCATTTGCAAAAAAAAATTACAGAAAAGAAGCCTTATGCTTTGATGCAAAATGACAAAACATGTTGAAGGGGAAATTTTCAAATTGCTCTTTCTAAAACTAATAAATTTGGGGGGGGTGAAAAGGGGAAGGAAATAAATAAATTTAAATTAATGATCCAGGAATGTGTAGCCTTTAAACATTCACTTCAAAAATTAAAAGTAACTGAAACTAAACTTGTAGATTAAATCAATGGATCGATTTGCTGTGCATCTTCATTCACAGCTCCCTGGACTCAGTCACTGTTCCTGATTGATTATGAAGCAGCGAGTCTGTATGTTTCCTTTTCAGAAAGATGCAGCCCTTATCTGAATCTACCATGTGCTTTGGTGTTTAATCAAAACTTTGAATTGCATCAGGGTCATGGGACAACTCCATGAAGCTGCTTCCTGTTCAGATGGCTTCTCTTTCCTCTCTCACCACCAACTGGAAGCTTTGGAGTTTGTCTTACCCAAAACTTAGTTTCTAAATTAGGAAAAGTGATGCCTCTAGGGGTGCATAAGCCATCACTCCACCCAGATCAACTGTCTACCCAGGACAAAGAACCCAGTGAGAACTCCACTATGTTGTAGGATCCACCAAAACCAACTAAAGACTTAAGAACATTTGCAACTTACATAAGCCAAGTGTATACTGTGCAGGTTGGAAGTTTGCATTTATTTTCTCTAAGTTTTGAGCAGAATTCAAATCCAGTAGAGTTTCTTATGACAACAGGGGTGTTACTCTCTGTGGCCTCAGAGGCCATGTGAGCCTCATGAAATTTTGTTTTGCCATTTTGAGTTTGGTCTCTTCTTCAATTTCCAGCATGCTGAAGAAGTCAGGCTGAACCCAGTTTGGACTTAGAAGGGTGCATTCAGAGGGAAGATTGGCACCCTTTATTTTATCTGGGCATTCCTCCCATGGGACTGTCAGTTTCTGTCTTTGACCTTGGAGCACCGTCTCTCAGACTCTGCTACTCAGACTTGCCTGGCTGAGTTAACCGAGGAGAGGTGAGAAGAGTTAATTGTGCATTTTGGAGGGAATTTCCGCCATTGTCATTTATCAACTCCTGGCTTTGTCTGGGTGACACCGGTGCGTTCACACAGTATCAGCACGTTCTCGGGGATCTAAACCAGGGCTGAATAGATAACTCTTCACTCTGAAGCCCGAGAGCTGCTGCGCTTCTGTCTCTCTGTGTGCTCAGGTGACTGGAAAATGCATGTGCATCTGGTGGAAGTGTGACAGTCAGACAATGCCACCCTGAACGCTCCACCATGATTGGCTGCCTGTCCCCTAAAACTCAGAAACCTGGGCACTGGCCAGAAGTACAAACGAAAGAAAGACGCCTTTGTAGCATTTATGATCTTGCTCTCTAAGTTGATGCAGGAAATACCAGAAATTTCTAAGAGAAAGAGGCTGCTTCCAGCAGATCTCTTTAGACTAATTTTGCATATCCACATTTGCTTAACCAAGAGTCTTAGACAGTTTGAATTAAACATTTGAACTTCCGGGTGCTCATTTGAACCAAAGCCAAATTCTGAACTTTCCAGGTTTCTCTGCCATTAATCAAAATTCTGAAGATCAATGGCACACAATGAATCAAGGATAATAGCCACTATCAATTGGGAAAGTGAGAGGCTGCACCAGAGGTATGCCAGGACACGGCACTGGGATAACACTCAGATTGGCATTAGCTCTCACACTCAGAAGATCCCACATGGTCTGCCATGGACAAGAAGCATGGTCCTTGCCACATCCAAAGCACAGGGCCACAGCTACCACCAAAACTCCACTTGCTGCTTTGACATATGTACATCTCAGAGAACCTTAAGGCTTGAGCATGCGCTCAGCTGCTCCTGCCAAATAGGGCCCTCACCCAGAGAGAAAGCTGCTCACCCAGCCAGGTTTCCTATCAGAGCTGCCAACTGCAGTATACACCTCTCCCCTCTGCATACAAGCCAGGCCTCTTCTATCCGTGAATCAGGGATCCTTCCTTCTGTGACTACTAGTCACCTTTCCTCTGCCTGCTGTGGAGAACAACCCCCTTGACCCTGCATAGCTTAAGGTGCTCTCTGTGAAACTACAAGAATGCCATTTCATGAGTTTCCATGATTTCCTTGGTCTGGATTCTTATGTCACATGTTCAGTGGACCAGGTAGAAGGGAGACTCCACACCCATGGGAAAACCAAGGAGTGGGGGTGCCAGCAAAGAATATTTTTAAAACATCAGGTCATTTATAGAAATATTTCAGGAGTAAGATTTGTATAACTAAAGAGTGTTAGTGGTGAGTTGAATTCATCCTTTCATGAAGTATGTATATGTTTGTATGTGTTGTGTATACACGAGGGACTACGTGTTTTATGTTTTATTTACTGAGTCTGACCAGGTCTACTGCAGACCCAGCTCCCACACAGGTGCACTATGGGAGCTCAGATTCACGGGATGTTACAAGTGTGCTGCTCTGAATTCAAGCCAAAGAGGTTTGAGAAGGGGTAACGTTTTTAAGACTTATTTTCAAGTGTGTGTGTATGCGTGTTTGTGTGTGTGTGTGTGTATACTTGTTCATATATATACATGTACATGCAGACATCTTCAGGGTCCAGAAGATGGAGTAATATTGCCCTGGAGCTGGAGTTACAGGGGTTAACAGAGTACCTGATGTACCCAGCTGGAAACTGGGCTCTTCACTGCTGAGCCCATTTTTAACGTTTTTGTTACATGTGTGTATTTTTGTATGTACGTGTTGGGGCAGGAAGCAGATGACAAGCTGCATGTGTGAAGGTCAAAGGATAACTCTCAGGAAGGAATTCTCTTCCTTTACTCTATGGGTCAGAGTGATGGAATCCTGGTCCGTAGGCTTGGTGGCAAGTGCCTTTACTCTTTGAGTCATCTGGGTGGCCCAGGAAAGACTTACATTAACAGACATGTCTATCACTCACGTGCATTTTAAACCATCACATTTACCTACGAGACTAATACTTACAGACAGTGCTCTGACAAGTGTCAGTCCACATAATGACCATGGTGCTATAAGAAATAATTATAACCATAAAATATATTATTGACCTCGTTCCCACTTCCCCATTTTTCTTACAAATAGAATAGGTACTTGTTTTGTGTAAGTAAAAGAGGAAATAAGATGAATTATCTGAAGCTACCCACAAACATTTTTCATTTCGCCTCCGGCCACTCTTCCTTACAACACTATTTCCCTACATTAGCTATAAAAATTCCCCAAATAATCAAATGTCTCTTTCTTTTGGAACATCTTTCCCAGTTAAAAACCATGACTGGCCGCCAGGAATCATAAGAGAGAACTGAACAGGAAGTTTAAAATGTGTATCCAGGACCTGGTGAGATGGCTCAGAGCTTAAGAGCACTTGCTGTTCATGCAGAGGACCTGGCTTTCGTTCCCAGCACCCATGTCAGGAGGCTCTGTGGCCACTGCACACAGTGGTGCACGTGCAAACAAGCAGGCACACACGTATGTGCACATAAATAAAAATAAAATTTAAAAAGCATGTCCAATAAGAGCTATTACATTTGATACAGAAGCAAACACAATACACATGTTCGTTAATACCTTGAAATATGCTTGGAAATTTCTATTATCATTCAAAACACATGATTCATCATATCACATTTGTTCACGGAATGTGCATGTTAAATTTTCATTATTCTAAAAGCCTTTAGAAGAACATTCTAGAGAATTTCCCCACCAAAACAAAACTGGCATTATAAAATGATGAGGGGGGTGGATAGCATTTAAAAGAGAAGGAACGAAAGCATGAACAGCAATAGATTAAATATACATACAGCCATGTGTAGTGGGTGGCCTTGAGACCTTCTGGTCCATACAAAAACCATCAGAGACCATTTATTCTTAAGAGCCTTGCATATCATTCTGTGCAAGAATGTTTGGGTTTAATTTTAGATAAATGTGTCTTCTTAAAGATCAAACTCCACTTGACTCTGTGTGTGCATCGTCATTACCATCGGTGGAGAAAGGAAAGCACACACCAGTACTGTACAATCCACAGCAACAACTGTACAGTTGCAACAATTCAGTTAGTCAGATACCGGAGAGCTTCTGAGGTAAACCTTGACTTCAAGTAATGTAGTCTGTTCCTCCTGTGCACAGAATGATTCCAGGCTGTGGAGATGGCTCAGTTGCCAAAGTGCTTCTTACCCAGTGTGAGGTTTTGAGTTCAAATCTCTAGAACCCACATAAAGTCTGGTGTTATAATGTATGTCTGTAATAGACAGAAGAATGCCCGGAAGCTCACAGATCGGCTACTGGTATATATAGCAGCCAAGAAAATAAGGGAGACCCTGTCTCAAGCAAGTCAGAAAGATGTGGCTGACACCTGATGCTGTCTTCTGCTCTCCATACATAGTGACCCATGGCTCTTGTACACCTGGTCCCCCTCTCCCTCCTCCTCCCCCTTCTCCTTGCCCTCTTTCCCCTCCCACCCCACCACACACACACACACAAATTTTGAAAATAAAATAAAGAGTACATTAAGTTTTGGAGACATTATCTTTCAAGCAGGTTCTGAAAAAAACACCACCCCCTCCCCTAGGTAATTTGGGAAACAAGAGAATTTGGGAAAGAAAGAGAGAGGAAAAGAAAAATTGAAGATCTGTAACAAACCACTAAAGTCCTGTCTCAATCCCTTGGTACAGGACCATTTCCAAACTACATTTACATGGATGAGCAAGCAAGATGGGAAAAACATCCTGAGCCTGTAGTGTTTTGTGAGCCCATGACCACAGCCTTCCTGGCTGTGGAGGGCCTTGTACCAGTTGGAGAGCTGAGGTCCGGAATGTTCACTGATAGCGCTGAGCTGCCATTGTTGAGTAAGAAATGTGATAATTTCCATGTCACTGGTCACAGTTTGTCAACAGTCCTTATCTGGTAGAGGGTCCTTATTCAAGAAAATTAATTTCCGATCATTTGTTGCACCACTGAACAACTAATAAAAAATTTTAACATTCTCCAACAAAAATAAGAAGAGAAAGGCTTACAAATGGCTAATGTATATTGTCACTAATTCTGATAGGATTGATTTCCAGTGGGCTGAAATCCAGATAAATGGTTGATTGAGTAGAAAATGAGGGAGGAAAAAAAATGTCTGAGATGATGTATCGTGAGGAGAGGATGGGGACTCCTGGGAAGAGCAAGCAAAGATTGGCCTTGTCGCCTTCGTTCCGTGTTCAAGCTCTCTGTCCAGACTAATGCAGAGCAACATAGAGCCAATGTCCACCTTACTCAGAAATCTAACGGAACACTAGATTTCTAGCAGTAACTACTGCTGTCTGCCTGGTTCTCACTGGGTAGGTACCACAGCTCTGAGAACCTCATGAACAGAATTAGTTTTTCAACTATCATGATTTGCTATAATTCCTGTGTGTGCATGCATCCGTGTGTACATGTATGTGTGTGTGTGTGTATTTGTGAGTGTGTGCATGTGGGTATACATGTATGTGTGTGCATGTATATTTGTGAGTGTGTGCATGTGGGTATACATGTATGTGTGTGAATGTGTTTGTGTGTGCACTGTGTATGCATGTATGTGTGGGTGTATGTGTGCATGTGTGTGTGCATGTGAGTATACATGCATATGTATGTGTGTGTGCACTGTGTGTGCATGTATGTGTGCATGTGGGTATACGTGTATGCATGTGGGTATACATGCATGTGTATGTGTGTGTGTGCATATGTGTATGCTTGTGTGTGCATGTGTATTTGTATGTGTGTGCATGGTCAACCCTGAAACATACATACAAGTAACCTTACACAAACTGAACAGGTTATAGATAAAAAATGTATACATATATTTTTATATGTATATGACTATATATACTTATATATTCATATAATAACAATAAATGAAAGAAGGAGCCATGGAATTTGAAGAAGAGTAGGAACAGGCACATGGGAGGGTTTGGAAAGCAGAAAATGAAGAAAGAAATGTTGTAATTATAATTGCAAAAAATAACAATAAAGAAGCAAAAAAAAAAAAAAGGAAGGAAAAGAGCAGACTGATGTATCTCATAAACACCAATGCAAAAATCCCAAGTGAAACATTAATAAACATTGTATCAGTGAATTTCCAGCCCCAGTTTAAGTGTGTTAAAAATGAACCAAGAGACCCAGCCATGGGAAGCTAGCTCATCTGTGGGGAAGCTTAGCTGGCTGCCACAGCTCCCCCAGTTAGCTTCTCTGGGTAAATTTGTTGCACCACTGAACAACTAATAAAAAATTTTAACATTCTCCAACAAAAATAAGAAGAGAAAGGCTTACAAATGGCTAATGTATATTGTCACTAATTCTGATAGGATTGATTTCCAGTGGGCTGAAATCCAGATAAATGGTTGATTGAGTAGAAAATGAGGGAGCCATGGAGAAGAGTAGGAACAGGCACATGGGAGGGTTTGGAAAGCAGAAAATGAAGAAAGAAATGTTGTAATGTAGAAAATGAGGGAGCCATGAAGAAGAGTAGGAACAGGCACATGGGAGGGTTTGGAAAGCAGAAAATGAAGAAAGAAATGTTGTAATTATAATTGCAAAAAATAACAATAAAGAAGCAAAAAAAAAAAAAAGGAAGGAAAAGAGCAGACTGATGTATCTCATAAACACCAATGGGAAGCTAGCTCATCTGTGGGGAAGCTTAGCTGGCTGCCACAGCTCCCCCAGTTAGCTTCTCTGGGTAATTTTGTGCACCCAGATTCATGATGTCATCTCTCTATGTACTACTCCTTCACTTAAGGGGACCCTGGGCTTTACCAAAGACTCTTGATCAGGAACTCTAGCTCCCACTCTGGTCCTGCTAATTTAAAGATGCTTCCTTTAGTTGCTCTTTCAGTGGTGCGGCTTCAGCCGTCTCTGCTGCCTGTTTCCAATGCTCGGGTTGATGGTGTTTTCCATCTGTCAGCTGCGTCTCACTATTTGTTCTTTCACATTGTCTTCCTATATCCAAAAGCAAATACATAGCTGTCTTCACTTCTCCAGACTGTGCAGGATACACCAAATCTAACAATGACTAATACGAATCATCCATAACTAATGAGAATGTTTGCTTCAGACATTTCTTCTGGTTCTTGACTCTCCTCCTATTTCAAACATTACAAACAAGCTACAGTGTTTCTAGTCTCCCTAGAGCTCTTAAGTCTCTCTTCCATTTTTCTTGTCAATCTTATTTCCAGTGACTCATCCTTAGCTAAGTTAAACTCAGAGGCAGACAAATTATACTGGAAGCTTCTACTTCTGAATTTCAAACCCTGTTACAAAGTTGCAACAATCAGGAGAGTTACAACTGTTACAAGAGTAGGACTGTGGATGAACTAGAAAAAGACAAGACGCCCAAAAGTCAGCCCTTGGGTCTAGAAGGGAACTTAGTGTAGCAAGAGTCCACTAACTTTGCACAAGGCCACCAACTGAAAAGACTATCTTCAGTCAGTGATGCTGGAAAGTGAATAACTGTGTTCAAACAAAAACTTATTCATTCCCATTCCTACCTCATATTCATTCTCATTCCTACCTCATATTCATTCTCATTCCTACCTCAAGCCTGAAACAAAAGGAACTGCAAAGGAAGTCACAACTTAATAAAACATCAAACTATTACAACTCCTCAGTGAAAATGAGGAAACACATCCTTGTGATCTGGTGGAATTTAGACAACGATTAATTAAATTTGGCATCAATAACAAACAATAAGAAGAAAAATGAGCAATCAGACTTCATCATTTTTTTAAAAAATTTACATATCAAATTTATGTATCAACACAACAAAGTCAACCCAGAGAATCTGAAAAAATTCAAATTACATAACTTATAAAAGAGCTTATTGGGAGTATATTTTAAAACTTTTACAATACAATAGCAGCCCAAATTTATGACATATATTCCATCCATAAATTTATTTTCTAAGTAATCACTTCAGAAAAAAAATGTGCTGGGCGTGGTAGCACACGCCTTTAATCCCAGCACTTGGGAGGCAGAGGCAGGTGAATTTCTGAGTTCAAGGCCAGCCTGGTCTACAGAGTGAGTTCCAGGACAGCCAGGGCTATACAGAGAAACTCTGTCTCAAAAAACCAAAAAAAAAAAAAAAAAGTAAGGGTATCTACTCAAAGACTAGTGCATAGATATTGGTAGCAACCATTGTTCAAAATAACCCCAGAGTGGAAGGAAGCCAAGTATCTTTCAACTGACTAGCAAATAAGTGAATGTGGCATGCTTATATCATAGAATACTACTTAACAACAAAAAGAACACAACTTAAACCTTATACCAGGAAAGAAGGAAGTTATAAAAGATCAAAATTAATTTATCATTTCTCCATTCATCTTCTGTGTCCAGAACATGCAAATTCATATGACGAAAGTGTCTGGAGGATTATGGAGTTGAGGAGAATCAGCAATAAGAGGGTGTTTGTCATGGGCAGAAGTTTCTTTCAGAGATGACAAAAATGCTCTGAAATTAGATTGTGATGACTGCCACACAACTCTGTCATTAAAGTATTGAACTGTTTTCTTTAAATGGAAAAATGTTATCATAAATTATATTCCAATTATGCTATTTAAGAAGATGCTTGTAAGTGAAAAGAAATTTGTAAAAACAAGTCCTTCCCCCATAGCACAAGTGTTTCTATAGAGTTATCTACATCACCTACCTCCACTGGAGCTTGGCTGAATTTCAGTCCACGGTCTCTACAGAGCTTATTCATAGCATAGTCCATAACTTTTCACAATACAATAATAACAGCCCAAATTTATAACATAAATTTCATCCATACCTTTACTTTCTAAATAGCTACTTTAGGAAAATGAAAACATATCTATTCAATGACTTGTGCATAGATAGGAGCATCAGCTATTGTTCATAAGAGCATTCTTCTGTGGTATGTATAACTTTACATAGGTCCTATACAGCAACCCCAAATGATAAGAAGTATCTATATTAATATAATTTCAGGTGATGGAAAGAGCTGCTTTTGTGTGATACAAATACAAAAGTCTTAATGCTTTAATGAGCATGTCTAGTAAAAGGTAAGATTTCAATAGTTACCTTGTTGGGTCTATCCCATTAGGACCATAACTCAAGTTACAGGAATGGCCTCAGCTGTACTTTTTTTCTGAAAAAAAATGCAGTCAAAATGCCTTACAAAATGTATGTTAAATAAATCTTCTCTGTATGTTGAAAGTTTAAGTGATTTCATAAAAATAGAATCCAACATTTTACAACTTGAACGAGCCTTCAAATGCCACCTTACCAACTCTCATTCTTTGTGTGATGGAACCATCTGACAGTTCAGCGTGAGACAGGCTCACCTCCCACGTCTCTCCAGAGGAACTGTGTGGGCCGTGAGCCTGGCCCTGTAACCCTGCAAGGCCACACAAAAGCTTAATTAATTTTCAGAAAACAAATCGACTTGCATGTTCTAATTAGCCTTCACTTCTTAAATAAACCCCAAACAAACTAGGTGGTATCATTTTATGCAAACAAACAGTAAAACCTAATTGCTCCCTACATTGAGATCCCGCCATTATTAGAGTTGTTAGCCTTTCTTAACTCTCCACTGCTTGGAATAATAATAACCTGCTAGAACTTTGAAATGAAAATCTTTCCACTTGACAAATGCTGATGTTTTTAAGTATTTCAAAAGCCAATGTCAAACAAGCTGCCTTTTAGTGAAGTTATCAAGACTTCCCAGGGACTGAGATTAGCCCCTCCTCCACAATTCCCCAGTGCTAATCAGTAGGGGGAGCTCTCCTATTATCTAAGTGACCACCAACAAAGCACAGACTCTCCTGGGGACAATGGCGAGGGTTTCATAGACGCATACATTACAGCCTAGAGAACATTTCACAATGATTCGCTCAAAGTTGAGGACGCTCTGCACCAAGAACATTTTTTCCTAAAACAGCCCTGAAAATTAATGAGTGTGTAAAAGTTAGAGGCCTGTAGAGCATCATCCCATTGCAAGGAGAACCAAGCACCTATCATTTAGAGTGGAATGGACATTCACCGAGTAAGAATTTTCATGGGTATAATGGCCCTCATCTCTTTGTTGTGACAGAATGTTTGCAAAGGCTAGAAAAGAGACAAAATAGATTTCTAATATATTTCTAAACCTGGAGGGAGATAGATGGCTTTGAGCTCTAAATTACAACACTTGCACAAAACCAAGGGCATCACAAAGCAATGGTCTTGTGGCAACAATCTGAGATTTTGTAGTTAAGTTAAAGGCGCTACCACATCAAGACAAGGGCTAGGGTACTGGTAAATGCGCCAGCTAATTCACTAAACCACTATTTTTGCATGATTCTTCATTGGAACTTTTGAGCTAAAGAAACAATGTTCTTAGGGATGCAGATAATGTATATCACACATGGTGAGCTGGAGGCCATAAACTGAAGAACACAGCTATCAGAACCAACAGGGATTCTACAACTCCCTGTGCGGCCGCCCAGTGTCACACTGTAAGCTGCTGGCTCTCCACTTCAGTTTTCAGCCCCACCCACAGCTTCGTGAGGAAAAGTACAATTCCCAGCTTTCCCTGAATCTGATGGAAGCTAAGTGACTAAATTCTGCCCCCCCCCCTGAGATAGGAAGCGAAGATATCTAAATGGGTGTGGTACCAAAGAAAGCATGCAAAGTGCTCGATCTTCCATCCTTAGGGGTAGAGGGTGATGTGGCTTGAGGCAGCTTACTTGAGGACTACGACTTGGGTCTGAAAAGAGTGGGACCAAACACACAGCAGCTACTGTAAAAATACTGAAGAGAACCACTGAATATTGACAAGACTATCTAGTAATAATATAAGTGAAAGAAAATGACTCAGGAGATATTTTATTAATATCAACTTTATTTCAGTTTGCTGAATAAGACAGTTGCTGTAGATGTGGCTAACCATGGAGTTAGGAAACGCTCTGAAGGATCTAACCTGCTCGCTCACCACAGTGGCAGCAACCATAGTAACGTTAGGATTCTACAGATTTATGGAAACACTGTGCTAGACAGTTAGATCTGAATTCATTTAGCTCTTCCCTTAGGACCATCCTGGCTACAGGGAACAATGAACAGAATCAAGGAACAATGGCTGGAGGCTCAGAGGGCTTAGAGACGGGGTCAACTAAGCATGTCACCTTTGTGGTTCATTTCTAGACCTTCAAAAGAAAATATGACCATGTTACAAGAAATTTATACCTAAAGAGGTCTTCCTGTAAGCATTTAAGGCAACACAAAACAAAAATCACACACATACACATACACACTCACACTCACACATAGAGAGAGAGAGAGAAAGAGAGAACTACTCCTCATTCTTGCTACCATATAGCTCTGCGCCTATTGTCTTCTGAAAATTCCCTAATGGCTTATCGATTACTTTTTAAAAATAAACTGTGATGAGAGAAAACAAGGCAGCTGACTAAATTGGCAGCCAGGTCTGTCATGCCTTGGTCAGCCTGCTTTATCATGGTGATAAAAGCCTTTACCTTCTTCCCGGAATGTGCAGGCTACCACGCACGGAGCCTGGAGAGTCTGACATGGTGACTCAGCAACCTCCCAGAGTGGCCCCTTCAGTCGAAGCCCAACTATCCAAACACAGGACTTAGCTCGCCTCAACATTTTAGATTCAACCCATTATATTCATAAAACAAGACTTTTTTATGTTGCCAGAAAAACATCTTATTTTCTCATAGAGTTTTTAAGTTCAATATTTGGCATGTAATAAAATTAAATGAACTTTAGGATAAAGGTAGAAAATATGGAAAGTTTTATTCTGAAACTCTCCCCTCCATGTTGTTCTTGGAGAATTATGAGAGGAAAAATATAGGAAATAGTTTCACAATCCTGGAAACATCTACCAAACTAAATAGGAAAGTATTTCCTAGCCCTCAGTGTTAGATTCTGAAGGTATGCCGAGTATTTGTCTACTCAGGTAGGATACTCAGTCTTCTAGAGAACTCTAGACCTAGAGATTATATCTTAGTTCTGGCTTTACTGCTGTAAACACATACCAGGACCAAGGCAACTCTTAAAAAGGACAACATTTAATTATGGCTAGCTTACAGGTTCAGAAGTTCAGTCCACTATCATCATGGCAAGGAAGCATGGCAGTGAGCAGGCAGGCACGGTGCTGGAGGAGCTGAGAATTCTATGTCTTGATCCAAAAGCAGTCAGAAGACTCTCTTAGGCAGCTAGGAGGAGAGTCTCAAAGCCCACCCCCACAGTGACATACTTCCTACAACAAGGCCACACCTATCCCAAAAAGGCCACACCCCTCCCTGGGCCAAGCCTATTCAAACCACCACACCTATTAACAGTGAATCACTTTCTTTTTCTTGTCCAGGAAAGCAGAATATGTTAGTGTCAAATCATTTCTGTTCTTTTCAGTTCCACTGGAGAGAGAAGAAAAGCCTGCCTAAAATGCAGAGCCATTTCCACAACATCTTCTTAATTATCTGTACAGATATGGCAACTTGTGGCTCACTGGTGCTGAGGATGTGTAACTTCAGACTAAAGCAGCTAACCCACTCAAGGATGGGATAGCTGCTGGACAGCCCAGGCACACTGCATTGCAATTACAGCCAAGAGGCACTGCAGAACCAAATGCCAGCAAACCAAAGCGAGGACATCCATCAGCCAGCTCAGCCTTGCTCAAAATAGAACATAACAACAAAAACTCATTTAGTAGAATTTAAGATTTTATTTAAAGAAGAAATGCCGATTGAAGCAATTTCTTATGTGAAATGGAAAACTTTCCCATTGACTTTGGGAAACTTGAAATCATTTTAACACATTTTTAAAAATATTTTGAGTAATCTATTTTCTTCAAATACCAGGCATATTGACTGAGCTCTAAAGGGAAACACAAAAGCCACTTGTAAGGGACCTCATTGAGCCAGTCAGTCTGAGTTCTAGGTAAACAAGGTGAGCAGGGGCTGGAGAAGCTCATATGTAAGTCATGACCAGCTATACCTGGTCAGAGAATGATGCAGAATGCTTGTTATGTGAGACTTTTTCTAGAGAAGTGTGAACAAAATGCCTAATCACCACAGATATGGAACCAAAGGCAGACAGAAAGAACCATTACACATAACTCCTACTTGACAAACTGATAATTTTATTGGAGTTAATTGCAGGAATCTGTATAAGGGGTTACTTAAAAGGGCAGGAATGTCTCAAAGGAATTATCAAAAATTCTACATTAGCCAGACTGACAATTCACCCAAGTGGCATCTCAGGACAATTCACAGAAGTGGTATCTCAGGACTTACAGGCATCCCAACAAGTAAGAGAGGCTTCTATCTCCACAACAATACTTACTGCTTATACAACCTTGGGAAGGAAGATGACTTGTAAATTTTGTAAGTTTCAGGGTCTTCCAGGGACTTATGAGTTGTTTAATTCTTATATGCTTTCAATTTGGAGAAAATTGCTACACAACGCTGAGCCTGGCTTTTTCTTGAGGCATCCTAAAACTAAGTCAGGAAAAAAAAAAATGGTGTAGAGTAGTTTTAATCCAGCAAAATGACTGCTGGATTACAGACAGGAACCTAGTGCATGCCTTTAGTCCCAAACAATGTAGGCAAGGGTAGTTTAGAGAAGGAAATAGACATGTCTTTTGAAAGGGATGGTGAATTGGGGAGGGAGGGGCAGTTAAGTCAGTTCTATTCAGTCAGTTGAGATCAGTGGAGTTGAGTTAATGAGTTGGACAAGTTGAGAGGCAATGCAGTGGAGTTGAATTTGAGGCGGTTCAGTTCATGGATTGCAGAGGCAATTTACACCAGAACAGTTTTACAGAGACAGGTTGCAGAGGGAACAAGCCATACACAGAAGAAGATGGAAGGAGCTAGAAGATGAGAAGGAGTCAGAAGATTACAACGGATTGCCAGAGTTAGTTTGAAGCCAAGCAGAGCAATTCAACATAAGCTGAAAGAAGCCCGTTTGAATCAGTCAGGTCAGATAGAACTTTGACCCAGAACAGCTGAGTTGAACCAGCCACCCAGAATTCAGAAAGAGCTAAAAAAGGGTGAACTCATTCAGCAGTAAGTCTTGGGGATAACAATTAAAACAGTTCAATAAAAGATACTGTTACAAAATGAGCTGTGCAGAAAAGAAGCATAAACAATCCTTACAACACAGGATGCAAAGTAGAGACTTCAAGAGTTATCTGTGTGTGAAGATTTAGATAGCACCATTCCGTATCCGAAACGAAAAAAGAGATCCAGATTTGTAGCACACTCAAGGGGAAGACCAGAGGGAAATTGCAAGAGGTGACAAAGGTCCCAGCACATGTGTCTTCTCCCCTGACCAATGCCTCTAGTACTGCACTGGAAATGGCATCTGCTGATATGTGATATATGATTTGCCTTCACAATGGTCATGTGTTCTTCATGATTATACTTGATTTTGACTGTTTTCTGGAGAGACGTATTCTGTTCTTGGTCTATGTTCCAGTTCAGCTCTGAGCCATACACATGCCTGCCTGGCATACCCATTTATCCAGAAGAGCACACAGTGGCCCAGCAAGGACACAGAAAGAACCCTTGAACGTGCCCTTGAGCAGATTGTTTGATCTCTGCAGGCCCTAGAAAATAAAGATAGTGAATCAATGTCTCTTCAACCTTTATAAAGGCAATGGCCATCTTCCATTGCTGTTGGTTTTGATGTCAAGAGTCCAAGAACATCAGAAACTGATCTTCTTCCAACTACCAGACATAGGTTAGAATGAGTCTCTTTCCATGGCACACAAACTCGTTTATTGTGAGCATCGCCAAAGGATACTTCCTCTTGCAGAGAGAGATGTAACTCTGAGTTTAGAGAAAAACAAAACAAAACAAAACCTGAAACGGTCAATGGCTGTAGGAAGACTACATAGCTTATCAGACAACTGGGCAAATGTCCCCTTAGCACACTAAGGCTGTGTTCACAGAACTTGCACCTGCAGTTGCGGTGGTGCAGGGCAGCTCCACTGAGTGCTGGAGCCCCCGTAACCTCAGTGATAAGGTCCCCGCTTGCCAAGAGTTACTGAGCAGGCCAGCCCTGTGCAGATGCTGTGCATTGTACCCTACGTGGGAAGACGCTTAGAGGCAAACGGGAATTACATGAACACAATGTTAGCATACACTTAGGTTCAAAATGAGAAGCTGCTTCCTTATCCCACCTGCAGGATGGGTAAAAAAGCCATCAGAGCAGCAAACATCTGCTTTGTCTAGTCGCACTTTTTTAGTCACAATTTTTTGCCAATTATTATTGACTTAATCACCTCTTTTATAGCCAAAATAATCACAGACAGATCAACCAGTAGGTACCAATGAGACTCTGGGTTATGGATTTATGATGATCAGGCCAAGATGCCCTCTATTGAAACAAGAACACTGTAGGTCCCGAGTCTCCTTGTCCTGCCTTCCATGTCTTGAGAGCCCAACAATGATGGCAGGATGGATGATGTCCCCTTTTCATGACCTCCCACACTCACATGATTTAAGGCATGGTTCGGGATGTTGTTGATGATTTATTATATAAAAAATGTAAATGATCCGGATGGCAGATGTTTTATATTTTCTGACCATTCATTTTCAGTGGGGATGTAATTAAAATTTATGAAGTGTATCTGCTGAATTGCATTGGCAATTGATGATCTCCTCCAGGGCTGTCTATCTGCAGATGATGAGTAATTGTGGACAGTGACATGTGGAGACAAGGGCAGGATCTGACGTTCCTGCCGGAGTGAAGCTACCTGCTCAAAGGACAGAGTTCCTCTGCTTTAAACCACAACCTTCAACTCCAACAGGGTGTGCTGCTCAGAATGGAGCCACTGTAGGGTCACTCCCCTTGCCAAGACCCTGTTGCCCCACTCCTTAAGGACTTTCTTTTCTGTGCAAGGTCCACATCGCAGATCCAAGCTTACAATGGGACCCTAAGAACCCCACAGAACTGACTTTGGAAAATCTCAGTTACCTTCCACGAAGCTCGTCTGACATTGCATGGTCAGGTACCAGGAGAGGTCCAAGATGGAAGGTGGCTGAAAGAGCAGCTGGAGTTCTACACATGTGAATGACATGCTAGTATACTTCTCAATGTGTACTATCTATCGTCAGCTTTCTGTGTCCAGGCATCTCACCACTGATCCTCTGCATCACCATCATCACCACCATGACCCTCATCACCATTACCTCCATCCTCTTCATCACCATCATCACCATCATCACCATCCCTCTGCTCCTCCTCCTCCTTTTCCTCCTCCTCTTCTTCCTCTTCCTCAAGATGATTCCAGAGCATACACTGCTCTTACATAGAGCTGGTGCACACTGAGGAAGTTACATAGGGAGTGAGAGAAAGAGGAGAACATCTTGCTCCATGGTATTATTTCTCTGCCCATTAAATAATGTCCTACCTATGGTGAAACCATCATTCTCATGCAAAAGCTTCCATATAGCAAGCATTCCTCCAGCTTCACATGATCTCAACACAAGAGGCCACAAGACACACAAGCCTAAGCTAAATAGGCACATGCAGACTTTAGAGTTCACACAGTCCATGCCAACATAAAAACTTGCACTCTAAGTTCTTTTGAACAAGCAACTACTTAACCTAAGATGACATGCTGACGACAGACCAATGAAACAAGTCTGCTGAAGTCTAGCTTAGTGACTCAGGGTGTTTCTGAGGGTTACTTAGAGGAGCATTAAAGAGGGCTACGTACAAAAGTGTGAATGACTCAAAGGCATTCAAAAGCCCAGCGTGAGTGATAACTCACAAAAGTTGCAAAACTGGAGCTCTCCACATGACCATAGCATCAGTATCTTCTCAGCAATTTTTACTGTTCGTATAACTCTGAGGAAGGAGTCCTGTAAGTTTTGTAAGTTTTATTAACTTTCTAAGACTTATAAGTTGTTTTCTTCCTAAGCCATGCAAGTTGATTTACTTCCTGGGTGTCAATGAGCTGAGCTCCCTACCAGGATGGAAAGCTTCAATACAGAGGAAATTCTCATGACATGATGACCACTACAGCCACCATGGGTCTTCACTGCCTTTCTCTTTTGAAACTGCCTTTTCCCAGCATACATTTTCTCTTCTCCTTTTGATGGTTTCATCTCACCAATATGCTGTTACATCGGGTATTATCCAAACTATTGCATGCCAACCTGTTATTAGGATGGTCCCTTTGAGGTAGCACTCATCATTAAGACAAGGGAACTGGCAACAATACTGAAATAATGTGTTTGCATTTTGATCAGACCCAAATGGTCCCTGTACTGTGGATATGGCTACTGGTGGGGGGGGGGGGGCTCAGAACATCACCTACTGGGGTGAAATAGCATCCGAATGTGTAAAATTTCTGGGAGTAAGAGAGGCAGATGAGCAATGAGATAGAATTTCTAAGCCAGGAAACAACTCAAAATTATTTAGTACAACCTAAAAAAAAAGCATCAAGCCAGGGAGTGTCAGACATCGGAGTAGAGTTCAGAAGCCATCACACTGGGTTGCTAGTCAGATTTCTATGTGGGAGGTTACTTTGTCATGAGACACGAGCCATTTCCCAGCTTCTATTCCCTTGGCTCTTCAGAATCCCAAGGAAACAGCAGCTGAAGGAGTGAGCATAGCTCAGGCTCTGCCCCAGTGCATCGGCAGAGCTCACTGAGTGCTTGCCCAGGTCCTGACAGTAGCTCCGCGGTGGAGCTGTGCCATCATTTTGACTCTACAGACGTGTCCTCTAAGGGTTCATTTCAATTTTTTATTTCTTCTCTCCTGCAGCCCTATAATCCCCTTAAAGAAAACCATCCTGACGGTCTTAAAGGGGAACACAAATTTTGGTAAATGGATATTCGCTGCAAAGTATTAAATGTCAAAAGATGGCTAAGTGAGTTATGGTAGAATGATATATTACAAGTTAGCTGTAAAACGTGAAAAGGCTGACTTCATTGTTTGACCCTAAAATTCTACCTTTATGTATTACTTCAGAGATAAGTAATTAGGAGTATCTATGAGTATTTATTTGTAATTTACGTTGACAGCTTCATCATAGATCACAGAAGATTAAAGACAACTTGGTTATGTAAGGGGTCATTTGTTTAAAGTAAAGGATGGTGAATTCGTGTAGTATAATATAGCATAGTTCATAAGATTACCTCCTAGAATACTATTATGCATGAAAATCACAAAAATAGTTGTAAGAGAATTAAAAAGACATTATATTACTAAGCATTGTAGAGACAGAGAAGTTGCAATATTTTCATTCCAACTTTATATGAACAGAAAGAGAGATCTGGGATGATAACAGTGAGCATTTATGTGAGGAGGTTATTGCTGGCTTTAATTTTCTCATCTTTTTGCGATTTTTTTATTTTGCTAATAATGAATATACACGCTCCTGTAATGAAGAAAAATGAAGGCAATACAAACGCTTCCTCTGAAAATTGTGATACTAAGAATAATACAGAATATAACTTCCCTTTAAAATATTCCTCTAAATTTTATTAATTAATTAACTTATTCAACTCTCTGTGTGTGTGTGTGTGTGTGTGTGTGTGTGTGTGTATACACATATATGCTACATAGTAGGTATAGAGATCAAAAGACAATTTGTCAGAAACAGCTCTCTTCTTCCTCCATGTGTGTTCCAGGAATCAAATTCATGTTACCAGCTTTGGCATCTTTTCTCTCTCTCTCTCTCTCTCTCTCTCTCTCTCTCTCTCTCTCTCTCTCTCTCTCTCTCTCTCTCTCTCTCTCTCTCTCTCTCTCTCTCTCTCTCTCTCCACATTCTTATTTTTAAGCATTAGACTGTAACAATACATATGCTTCAAAAGAGTATGATAATATACTTATAGTATTTATTATGCATGATTATCCCTATGGATTGTAATTTTTCACGTTGTTATTTATACCTCTATTCTTTCCAAACTTCCCATCAGAAACATACATTGGATGCTTGGAGACAATAAATAACCATTATAGGATGCATATGGGTAGAGCTTCATTTTCATTGAAACATTAAAATAGAAGGCAGACTGTTGACCCGGGACGGTTAGAAAAGCCTTGAACACTTCTCTTTCTTTAAACTATTTTTAAGCTGCCTCCCACTGCCATGCCTAGTGTCAAACCCCTGTGCTAGGATGCTCACTGACAACCTGGAGCTTACTCTCCCTCAAAACTGTCACAATAAAGAGACACTCACATTCTAGCATTTGGGCGAAATGTTTAACATGCAAACATTTGTATTTCTCCTTCAGTTTTCAAAACAACTTTAAATCCCTCATTTCAAAATAGTGTTAAATGATGTCACTCATTAGTTAGCAGGTGGCAGGGAGGAGAGGGAGGGATTCGGGGCTTCCTGTTCTCAGGTAACTTGATGCACAGACCAGGTGAGAGGGCCTTATACACCAGACACTTGAAGCACAGCACTGGTGGCCTGAGGTGGCAGGTGTGAGTTGGCTTCCCAGCTCAGGGTGAAAGGTGACTTGAAACCCAGCCACACACCTGTATGGGCAGGAAGATGGACGCTGAGATCAAGTTGCTGATGAGAGCTACAGCCAGAATCCAGCTGTCACTTTTAGGACAGGCTCACGGGGAGACAGCAAGGCCATGGGGAAGGGCACAGCACTGAGCAGTGACAGAATAGAAAAGGAACGTGGCATCAGTAACACTCACCTTCATCCTGGCTATAACGCTTGACTAAAATAACTGCTGAGAAGGTGGTGGTGAGAAGATGCAGTCAAAGGGTCGCTCCAAGAACCAAACAGCCCTGAGTCCGTCCAGACCTGCCAGGCAAGGGTGAGTGCAGAGATCCCAGAGGCAAGGCACTGCAGCCCAATTGGCAGGAAGTACAGTCCTCTGTAAAGGGAGTCACAGGTGGAAGACGGTTGTCTGGGCTGGAATGCACTTTATAAACTCTGGATGAGATCATTCCTATCTGGGATTAACATGTTCCTCAGAGGTATCCAGGTGACAGCAACAATGACCTTACAGGAACCTTGCTTGTTGTGAAAGAACCTCCATTCATGGAAATTCCTCTGGTTTGAGTCCGTGTACATTCCTGCATGTCTTCTAGTGTATATATGCTTCCTGTCCTTGACATCTTGCTCACCTAGAACTTTATGGAAAACAAGAGGATGTCAGTATAGATTAATAACTTTATGGCTACTCTCCAATGACTTCTTGATGCAGGTCTGGTGAAAACAGAAAACCCTTCATGGTGCTCCTTACTGTAATCTCGACAACTACCCGCTGATAGGTGACAAAGGCAGAATGTGCGTTAATCCATTGGAAGCTCTAAGGCTTTCTCTGTTGAGAGCACCAAATCCCACACACTGGTCCTTCTGGCAATTCTTCACAAGTAGAATACTCTCTTGGGCTGTCTTCTGAATCCCAGATTTCACCTCTTCTGGTCCTCTTAGATCAGGAGTTTCCCCTGATGGGAAGCCACCCATTCTTCTCCAGACTTAATGGATTGAGTGACAGAGACACAGGAAGCAGAGTTAACTGGAACATGGCTGCATGCCCACAGATGTGTCTGCAGGGTCTCCAGGAAGAGTCCAGCACTCCCCTTCAGCTAAGGTCTGCCCTTTGAAGGTCTGCTAACCTTCCACCTACTTCCCCAATCTCCACAGCTGTCTTTCACTCCACAACCACCTCTTTGTGAGTATGTGGCTGTCCCTCTGCCAGGCTACAGAGTAAAAGAGATGGTGACTCTGAGTGTCTGCTGTCTGATAGGAGGCACAGACATTCAACCAGAAATGTCAATATGTGTGAGGAGATTTGAGGTTGGAAATGAACCAGAAACTCAGCATATGAGCTCTGGCCTTACTTCCTCCACCACAGCCTAAAACCTTCGTGCGTTCTCATTTTCATGACTGGACTGCTTCGTGGGAGGCTGTCCCAGGAGCACCACTAAGTGCTTTTTGCACACAACCATGCTTACCACATATATGCACTGGGTAGGAGACCAACACCACACTTCCATGCAAAAGAGCCTCAGGCACCAAGGGTCTGATGCTGTACACCAAGCTTTCCAGAAGCCAAGTGTGATGTCCTTAATGTCTCCAGGCAGAGACCGAAAGATCAGGAATTATGGGTAGAGAGACTTCAAAGTTGGCTTCACTTATCACACAGTGTGTTCTTTTATAGTTTCTGAGTCACGTGTACATGTGCATGCTGTGTGTGCACATGATACATATGTGTGCACACATATGTTAAGCATGTGCACTCATACACACAAATGCACATGTGCATGTGAGCATGCATCCGTGTGGACACAATTTATGTCAAACTTGATCCTGAACCCATAGTATAGAATGCAGGATGAGTGACGAGGCCAAGGTCCAGCATCTCTGTGGCATATTCCAAGAACCAGAAGAGTCATGGGCTCTTAGTGGGTCACATCTCCTGCACCCTGCCAGCAGGCTGATATCTTCCTCCAGTCTACCTACACCCTACCTGTCCCAGTCCTGAAATAAATGAGTTCCCAAGGAATATTGCAACGCTGCTTCCATGGGTGCAGACTCCACTCTCGGCTTCTCTGGCCAACTCTGCAGAGTGCCTCCCGGCAGGAGGAAGGAGAGCAAAGCCAGGCCTTGTGCCTCCCGGCAGGAGGAAGGAGAGCAAAGCCAGGCCTTGTGAAGTGGGTCCCTTGTGAGGACGATGAGAAGCTAGAAACACAGATCCCATTTGGAACTTCATCTTCTCCAAAGAATGTCAAGTTTTGAGTGGAAAGGGGGGATGGGGAGCTCCCAACGTAACACTCTGAAGTCAGTTATTTTTCTCTCTTGACTAATTAAGCTTAACCGGAATGGTGGCCTGTCAAACTGGGGAACCTTTCTGGGGAGAAAAAAGGAGCCTGCTCTCCAGGTGGGTTTCCGACTTTGGCTGGCTCCCACCACAATATACATTTGGCATCCATGACAGCACCGTCAAAAATAATAGCTGGAAAACTCACTGTCTGTCACGACGAAATAATTATGTATGGGGCCTTCCTTACGCTCAAGATGGATTATATATTTCATTGAGGAAAAAATATATGTGCTTTTTTTAAAGAATATAATATATTGAGGGCCCCACTGCGATGAATAGCCAAATAAGGATTTTTTTTAATGTTTTGTGTGTGTGTGTGTGTGTGTGAGAGAGAGAGAGAGAGAGAGAGAGAGAGAGAGAGAGAGCTTATGCCTGTGTGCTCCTGAGCATGTGAACTTGTGAACATGTCACTCATGAGGAGGTGGGAGCTGTCACTCCTAAGCTGGTTAATTACAAAATGCATTAATGTTTTATTGTACCCTTATCAGTAATTAATCACCCACTTTGATGTAAAGTTCAGCTTTGGAAAAGTATCATGAAATTGTCTCTCAGGTCTAAATGGGGTTTTTAGGGGCAAAGGAAGCCTGTGACAAGAATGGGGTTCCACTCTCCTTGGAATCAGGAAGTGGGTGAACCTTCTGTGCACCCTTCCCTTGGCGTGCTCATCAAGTCCAAACCAAAGGCCTCAGGGGAGAGGGCGGAGACGAGGCTCAGACAGAGGAAAGGACAGAGAGACACTGGTAAGAGGAGAGAGAAAGTGCGTTTCCACAACAGGGGGCACGAGTGCTTCTCCTCAGTGGTGTTCTTCAGGTGCAGAGTTTGAATAAAAATGCAAAACAGGACGCTCCCATTCAGTAAATATTATCATTTTTATTCACTCATTAATTAAGTTGCTTAATTGCTGCTGTCAAAAGACTCTTGAGTTTGTGACTGGGGCTGCTGCAGTGTTTTGATAGTCGCTGAGGAGAGAGAGGCAGTACTGCTCCTGTGGCTTCTCCCAGAGGAAAGCCTGGGAGACTGAGCAGAGAGGACAGAGGGCTCAATACTGCAGGAGAGAAGGCCTTTGTGGAAAATGGCCAGTTGCCCCTGAATCCTGCACACCGCTGCTTTGTGACGATGATAGACACCCTTCACCTGAATGTTACCGTTTCAGTCATTACACTGTGAAAATCTTTTTTATGCAAAATATTTATTTGCCCAGCTTCCAATCTAACCGCCCAAGAGGAATCATGGTGTTCACAGACTCTGGCCCTGTCAGTTTGCATGGCTATCCAGCCCCCTGAGTGTACTCTAAAAGCATCACCTCTGTGCAGAATGCTCTGGGAGCACCGTCACACTGGAGCAATCACAGGGAACCTAAGCCAGAGGGCTGTTCCGCAAACACAGGCAGAAACGGCAGACAAAGTGTCTTGGTGCTGACATTTGATTAATGTTCTCTGGCCTTTCCACACTCAAATATGCTTTATTTGAAATATTTGAATAACCTTTGAGCGCACCCTTCCTAATTTGTCACCCTATATGCACCCAAAAAAACAACAGAGGCAGTCTCAAAGCTGTCATCCGCAGCGCTGCATCCAAGGTACTAGTCATCCAGGGTGACTTGTATCCAAGCTACTGGGTGGGTGGTCTCCAAAGCCTGTAGACTAGCAGTTCTCTAAGACTGTGATTGCTGTGCTCTGAATGTCTGTCTCTCAAATGCATGTATCGAACACCTAATGCCCAATTTGATGATTCTGGGGTATAGGACTTTGGGACAGTGACCATTACTGCCATTATAAAACAAAATTCCAAGAACCACCTGACCCTTTCACCATGTGTAAAGACAGTCAAAAGACAAAGACTATGAATTAGAACCGGGTTGTCAGAACACCCTGAACTAACTGTGCCTTGATCTTGTACTTCCCAGAACCCTGAGAAGGAAATTTCCTTGTCTTGTTTATAAGCCACTTTGGTCTAGGACATTTTGTTATGACAGTTCAGATGGGGAAAGGCAGTTAGGTGTCATTATAAAACATATGTAGTCTAGTAAACTGAAGCGTCAAAGTTCAGAAAGATCCTCGCTTCCTAAACAGTGCCTCATGACTGAATATGACATCATGTAACTAAATGCTGGAGTTGTCAAAGTGTGTGTGTGTGTGTGTGTGTGTGTGTGTGTGTGTGTGTGAATCCAACAGCCAAAAATCAATTCAAAACCAAATGACCAAGGGTCCAAGATGTTTCTGGCAATGCTCGCCCTGTTGCATCATGGGATTTCACTGCAGCCTTGCTTCTGAACACCTAGCAGCAGCACTTGGCACTGCTCCTGCCCTCGGGTCACACAAAGCCAGGCAACACTGCAGCTTGCTTTGTTCGCTAACTGTTCTGGTTTTACTCGCGGAAACCCTACGGTGAAGTGCTCCTCTTGCTGGTATGAGGACCCAGTGTGATCCCTGAAACCCCTGTATAAAAGAAAACAGCAGAGACAGGCAAATCTCTGCAAGCCACTGCCTGGCCAACCCAGCCTGGGGGTCAAGGGCCAACCGATGAAAGACCCTGTGTCGACAAAACAAGGAGGACAGTGCCTGAAGACAACAGCTGGCCGGGCATGGTGGCGCACGTCTTTAATCCCAGCACTCGGGAGGCAGAGGCCAGCCTGGTCTACAGAGTGAGTTCCAGGACAGCCAGGGCTATACAGAGAAACCCGGTCTCAAAAAAAAACAAAACAAAACAAAAAAACACATAAGATCTTTTTGAAACACAAGATGATAGCATTCTGAAGAACTGGGGTTTACTCCACAGCATAATTCAAGTTTAGAAAGTCTGCTGGAAGAGCCCAGGCAGGATTCTGCACAGGGATAGATGGGGCTTCTTGAACCTGAAGATCCCTTGGTCTCAAGATTGTGAAAGAATAAATTCTGCTGAGGACTTCTGCATGTGCCAATGTGTATACATGTGTGTGCAAGTATATGTGCATGCATATTCAAGTGCTTTGTGCACAAGTACATGTCCATGTGTGTGCATGAGCGTGTGAGTGTGTGTTTCTGTGTGTCTGTGTTGGGGGAAGATCAACCTCAGCTGTTGTCTTTTTTTGGGGGGGGGGTGGTTTTTCTCTGTATAGCCCTGGCTGTCCTGGAACTCACTTTGTAGATGAGGCTGGCCTCGAACACAGAAACCCCTGTGCAGAATCCTGCCTGGGCTCTTCCAGCATCATAGCTTGCCATCAGCCCTGGTTGTTTCTGGAATTTCTGACCTTTCATTCCAGCCTTTACCCCATTGTCACATAACATTGTCCCTGGGTGTCACTTCCTCCTTTTAAAGACAGTGCATGTTCTCATATGTGGAATCTAGCTAACAATATGTGCTTAAACAAATGTCCATGTAGGTACAGTATAACATGAAGAAAAAGAACCAGAAAGGCCCAGCATAAGGAGAAGAGGAAGGGTTAAGTGTAGGTGACAGGCATGCAGTATGCAACAGGGTGGAAAGCCACTTGTCTGCCTAGTTTTAATCCTTTCATGGAGTGTTTGGTCTGGGTTGTGGATAAGTACATAAAATATATCTGATAGTGAAAGGGTAAAATCCAATCCGAAGCTCCCAAAGTCCAGAAGGACTCTTCAAACTGGATAGAAGGTCACTGGGGTCTACAGCCTGTGGATCTGCTTAAATTTCCTAAGTGGTGTTTATTTGCAAGGTTATGTATATATATATATATATATATATATATATATATATATATATATATATATATATATATATATTTCTCTTTAAAATAAAAAAAATTAAGGATAGCAGTCCATATAACTAAAGGCCAATGCTCAGTCCACTGTGACTTCATCCACACCCAGCTTCAAACACTTCAGTCATGGGTACTAGCCCAAGAACTTCGTTGCTTCTTTTGGAAGGAAAGAATTCAGACAATAAGAAGTCGAGCCACAAGCTTTGCATTTTAAAGGTCTGGGAAGTCCTGGAGAATGAATTCAACTTAACTTAGTTTAACCTCCAGCTTCCAAAATTTATGATCTAGGCATCTTTTCAACCAGAAACCTTTTCATATCCCAGCGAACACATTTGGGGGAATGTAACTCTTGTGAATAATTAATACAGCATTGCTAGCACTGAATAACTCTTTGATTTTGAGACTTGCCTCTCTCTGCCTCCTTGTCATTAAATTTTTATTTTGTTTATTCTTTAATAGTTTTTTTTGAAATTGCAACATATCCCACAAGAACTCCAGAATTCCTCCTTTACTAGGTTATAATTTTAATATGACTGTCTCTTTCTTCAGATTGGGTATTGAGGAATGAATTAGATACAGGATGCACCAAGATGAAGCCTGCACCCTAATGAGCATTAGCAAGTGCACGCACCTGTGAAATCTTCATTTAAGTCACTGCAGTCTTGCATATTTATGGGGTGCAGCATGTTGGTATCAATACTATGCATGTGTTCAACGTGTAAAGATCAGTCCCCTGCTCTGTAGCTCCAGATCACACAGATTTAGATTTTTATTAAAGCAGAGTATTGTGGGATATCGTAGTATGCTGAGGTGAAACCCATATCCTGTCAATATACTGGAAGTCCATTTGCTGCTATCCAGGCATGGGGACCCTGAGAAGCACTTGGACCCCACTTCCAGTTGCCACAGTTTGCTTAGTCTAGAACCTCTGGAGAACGTTCATCAAGTGGGAGCTCCTTCCCACCTGTGACTGGTATTACTCATTTATTAGAATTCTCTCCAGACCCACCTTCCCATGCATGTTTCAAGAACTCATTATTTTTTCTTACTAACTAGTATTCCACCATGGTATACCTACTCAAACTTTACTAACCTAGCTCCATGTTCGGGATATTTGGTTCCTTTTTTTTTTATCTACTACAAAGAAAGCTGCTATGAACCTTCCTGTATATTGTGTGCACATATTTTTGTTTCTTTCAGATCCGAGTACAATTACTAGTACACAGAGTAAAACAGCAGAAACCCGCAAGGCTGGCTGTGAAGAAGAACACTTCGTATGTCTCTAAAGCACAATTTTGGATGCCATTTGCCCCACATAGGGAGGGGCCTTCCAGCTACTCCACAAACATTTGTCCTCAGTGTTTTTCATTTAAGTTTTTGTAATAATTCTTTTATCTTTTCATTGGGATTTCTATGCCCACAACGGAACAAAGAGTGACACAAACCCACCACTATGCCCATGTTTTATGTTTTAATTTAAAATGTGGAGAGCCTGCCCATTACAGTTTACTCATTGGAACTTTTATCCAGACAGACTGAAGAATTCTATGAATTCTAGGAATGTTGTGGAAGTCAAATATGCATATGTATTCTAAAAAGTCGGCGACTCAAACCAAGTATTTCTCAAACAACAATCATTAAAGTTAATAAAGTTAGTAACTGTGTTGCCACATTTTTAATTGGTTTAATGCCATATTATTAGGAAAACACGTAGCCATTCTCTAAACCCATATCAACATATTAACATATAGGAACTTTCTTGATGCACTGATGTTCCAATGATCCTAAGAAAATAAACACAGCTCTGAACAACCGGAAATATTGTCATGGTGTCAAGACCTTGACAGGTCAGAAAGATGCACCATCTCTCAGAAACTCATCAGGAAGCCATCTAGAACCCAGGCTGTGTTGAAGGTTCCAGGTAGCTGGAGGGATTGCAGTCGGAGCTCTGCAGCATCCACACACCAATCACAGGCTGTGGCCTCTCAGGCTGCAGCCCCTAGGGTACCTAGATCCGACATGGGGACCCTCTGCTGAGGGGGTGCTGGTACCCTCAGGACTGGCTACAGAGCTCCAGAGTCCCCGCCACCTTCTGCCTGAGAGGTGTCAGGAAAACTGGCTTGGGCACCACAAGCATCCAGTCTTTATAAACTTATCTATATATTTAACCCCCACCCCTTCTCCCTCTGTATCTTTCCTAGAATAATAGAACAAAACTAACTAGCTAGCTCCTAGTGCTTTACAGCCAGAAGTGGTGCAGAGCCAGCGCTGACTGGTCCTTTCTCTAGAATTTAAAGAATACTGCAATGACACTTTTTCTCTATTCACTCTTTTTTCATTGCATGTCTAAAAACTCCTCTTGTATTGCGTGTCTGAAAATTATTTCCTTTCAACTATTTGATTTCTCCTATTTGCATTTTATAACTTTCAGCATACAAATTCTGAACATGCTTTCTCAGATTTACACCAAAGAATGATTTTATAAGAATGTGATTGCAATAATAATATACTTTCTCTTCATTACAGATTCATTGCTACTACATAGAGGCATAATTAACTTCTATATTTTTATTTGTTCTTTTGAGAAGCTCATGCTATGTATTTTGATCATATCCAGTCTCTCCCCCAACTCCTCTCAGATCTCCTTCCAGTCCCTACGAATCCACTTTACCTTAGCTGTTTTTCTCTGTCGAGGCCCGATCTTGGATATTTGGTCTACACTCTTAAACAAAACAGAGTCTCCCTCTCCCAACATCTGTCATTGCAATAGTTGCTTAGCTAGGACTGGGACTTCATGCTCAGCTGCCCTCTCCAAGCTGGGGGTTTGGTCTGGCTTCTAATTATACGAGTCTTGTACGTGCCATCCAGTTGCTGTGAGCTTATGCATGCAACTGCCTCAGACTATAGTTTTCTTGTAGTCATCCTCCACCTCCAGCTTTTACAGTCTTGCCACCCCTTCTCCCCAGTGATCTCTGAGTCTTGGGAGAAAAGGAGTGTCATATAACTGTCCCACTTAGGGCTGAGAATTCCAGAGTCTCTTATTCTCTGATCCTTGACCAGTTGAGGAGCTCTGTGTTGATTCCATCTCCTGGAAGTAGTCAACTCTCTGATCAGGGTTGGGAGATGTAGTCATCTATGGGTATAATTATAAGTCATTAGCAGTTGGTCTAATATTACATAGAATAATGATAGTATGGTCTATGACCTGTCTAACCATGGATTCTTAGAGCAGCAATGATACCAGGTAAGGGTGTCATCTTGTAGACTAGGACCCAAATCCAAGCTGAGTGTGGTTGGATATTCCTGTCACATAAATGCCACTGTGTAGGCATCAGTGGGCATGTCCTGCCAGGCTAGTCATTGTTTTAGCTTCCACGACTCACAGCTGGATCAGACTGATAAGTACGTTTCTCTTCCAGGAACACCCATAGCATCTTCCAGCACTATGACAGCCAGCCGGTGAGGATGAAGCTTCTAGGTCACTACCAACTGAACTCCCCATGTTCCGTACTCAAATGTGTGCTGTCTAGAAGTAGGACATTACAAGCAAATTCTGAAGGGTATCTAACAGTATTGACTATAGCCTGTAATGTTTTGGGGGTTATGGGACCTCACTGGCCAACAACTTCAAAAGAAGTACTCTATACCGGACTGTTTTGGTTAGCTGAGTAGAAGCATCATCTGTTCTCTACAGGGTAACTCTGTTTTACGTCTTTTTCTGTATGAATATGCATGTTCTTTAGAAAGCTTCTGCAGTAGTCAGTTTCTTACATATATGTGTGTGTGTATGTATGTACTTTAGAAAGCTTCTGCAGTAGTCAGTTTCTTACATTTATGTGTGTGTGTGTGTGTGTGTGTGTGTGTGTGTGTGTGTGTGTGTATGTATGTATGTACTTTAGGAAGCTTCTGCAGTAGTCAGTTTCTTACATATATGTGTGTGTGCATGTATGTACTTTAGGAAGCTTTTGCAGTCGTAGGTTCCCTAGGACTTAGTTATCTGTCCTTCTAGTCTTCTCTACACTGCCCTCCTGTTCACACTCCAACCTACCCTTTCCCCTTTAACACCTTACACCACTCTGTCCTACCTACCCCTTTGGTAACTACCCTTCATGAGTCCTCACTAGGTTTGTTAGTAATATGGGTACTCCAAACAAAACGCACCTATCTGGTTATCCAAAGCTAACATCTACATGTGGGATAAAAGCATGCGATGCCTGTCCTTCTGGGCCTCGATTACCTTAATCAGAACGGTTTGCTCTTAGGTCCATTCACTAGCCAGTTTCATACCTTTCTTTCTTAATCTCTGAATAATAAATACCATGTTGTGTGAAGCTACCACATTTTTGTAACCCACCCATTCATCATGGGATGGACATGTAGGCTGTTTCCATTTTCTAGTTCTGTGAATGGACAAGCAATGAATGCAGAGGGTGGGGGATCTTTCTAGTTGAATGCGGGGTCTTTGGGATCTATGCTCACAACTGGCATAACTAGATGTATTTTGTATTTTTGAGGAATCTCCCACTGATTTTTATAGTGGCCACACCAGTTTACACTCCCACCAAGAGTGAATAAAGGCCCCTCTCCCATATCCATACCACTATATATTGTCTTTTTTGTTTCCCTAGCCATTCTGACTATGGGAATGTGAATTCTCAAAGCATGTTTAATTTGCATTTCTCTAATCTGCTGGCTATTTTTTCTGTTATCCTTCCACAAGCTAGAGCCATTTGGGAAAAGGGACTTTCAATTGAGAAAATGCCCCCATAAGATTTGCCTCTACTCAGTCTGTAGTGCATTTTCTTCATTAACAATTGCTATAGGTGGGCCCAGCACACTAAGGGTGGAGTAACTCCTGGGAAGGTAGACCTAGATGGTGTAAGTCATGGCCTAGTCAAGCCACAGAAAGCCAGTTGGAGTGTTCCTACGTGGACACTGTATCAGCTCCTGCCTCCTCTGATGGGCTGTTATCTGGAAGTGTAAGATGAAATAAACCCTTTTCTCCCCAAGTTGCTTTTGGTCATGATGTTTTATCACAACAATAAAAACCTGAACTAAGACACCAAGTAGCAGAGGATGGTGAACACTTTTTAATGTGTCTCAGACACAGGCATTTCGTCTTTTGTGGACTCTGGTAAGTTCCTGCCTCGCTTCTAGCCATGTGTCTTGTCTCTTGTTTCTTGATGTTTGGTTGTTTGAGTTCTTTATAAATTTTGATACTAGCCCTGTGTCGGCTTGTTTTCCATTACATAGGTTGCCTCTTCTTCACCAGAGTGATGGTGTATTTTGCTGTACTGGGATTTTTCGTTTCAGGAGGCCCCATGACTTGTTGAATTTAATTGCTATGTGAAAGCAGTGTCCTGTTAACTGCCATTAGAATTCAAGCTTGCTCCGTGTTTTATTCTCCATGAGAGTCAGGGTGCCAAATCTTATGTGAACCTTGATCCATTTGGACTTGGGTTTTATGCTAGTGAGACATAAGGATTCACTTTTATTCTCATACATGCAACTGTCTGATTTGATAAGAACCATTTGCTGAAGATGCTGTCTTTGCTCCAACATGTGTTTTTTGCCTAAAAATCTTGAGCCTATAGAACTGTGAGTTTCTATGTGGGTCACCAGGTCTATTCCACTGACCTACATGCTAGCTTTTGTGCCAGCACCTTGTTTATATTACTGTAGTTCCATAGAATACTTGAAATCTGGATGGTGATATCTCCAGCAAGGTTTTTTTTTTTTTTTTATTGAAGGTTTTGTTGTTGTTGTTGTTGTTGAGTTTTTGTTTGTTTGGGTTTTGGTTTTGGTTGTTGAGTTGTTTTGGTTATCCTGATTTGTTTTTCTTTGAACATAAAATTTAAGGTTATTTTTTTTAATTATTTAAAGAACTGCATTAGAATTTTGATGGGTATGGTGATCAATATACTTTTGGTAGGCTGATCATTTTCGCACTATTAGTCCTAGAAGTCTTGCTATCTTCTGCTATCTTCTTCAATTTCTTTTTCTCAGTGTCTTAAAGTTTTCTCATTGGACAAGATTTTACTTCCTTGGTTAGAGTTAATCCCAGATTTTTTGAAGCTATTATAAATAAGAAGCTCCCTGGGATAACTGGATAGCATGTTTATCTGAACAGTTGGGAGGCAGATGCTGTAGGATGTTGAATTTGAAGCCAACTCGTGTTGCATACTGAGACCCTACCTCACAAAGGCAAGTACAGAACGTAGCTCAGTGGAAGAGAACTTGCCTCACATGCCTGAGGTTGGGCATCCAATCCCAGCTCCACACAGGGCATGGTTGGTCTTGTGAAGAATAAAAGCCTTTCTAGAATGTTCCACGATGAGCTGAACTTGGTGTGGTTGCTGGAAGTTTGCAACAGAGCTAAGAGAAGCTGACCACAAAGTGTGAACAGTATGTAGAGACTTGTCCTTAGACCTAAGGCCAAGTTCCAGGCCTCAATCTGGAAAGGCAGACGAGGCCACACAACTCCCACTTAAGTTTGATTTTCCACACCCCAAGTTTTTGAATGGAAAAAAATTAATTTTGTCAAGAATTTTAAAACTCAAACAAGTTCAAGGACAGCCCTAAGTAGGACAGCGGGGTATCTGTATCAAAATAATGGCCTGGAAAGGCGACTAAGTGATAAGGACCTCCTCCTCATTCTCCAGGGTTTTACTTGAAATGGTTAGTGCTCTAAGTAGCTGCCACCCTCCTTTATCCCCACCTCCAATACTGGAAAAAAAAAAAAAACTTATACAAGCAGGGCTGTGATTTACTTTGTGGATTGAAAGGTTTTTCTTAGGTGTGGCCTGTTGGAATAGTTTCTCGCACAGTAGGTAAAGTACAGAGCTCCAGACTCAGTCTAGCTGCCCAGTAGCCGTGTTGGACACGTGTGAGGCCAGACCTCAGCAGCAGGAGTTAGAAGGGTTGCATGTGGTGCAGTGAGAAGTGGGGCCGAGCTGGGTTAAGAGGCTTCTTGGCCCCTTGGAGGCCCAGTTCACACTTCCATGCTTGTCTGGGTTGAACGGGAGGTCAGGAGGTGAACCAGAGTTCACCCCGAGTTGACTGATAGCAGGGCTGAGAGGGCGGGAGAATCTAGGCCGCGCCAGAGTCACTGGAGGCTCATCCAGCAATGAGAATGTCCTCATAGCGGTGGCTCAGTGATGGATGGACCCAGCCTGGACGCTGAGTTTGCCCACCCCAGCTGTGCACAGCTGTGGGCAACCCTTAGCAGATGTGGCTGGCCAGCATTCCTGGGGCACCAGCCCCATGGCTTAGGAAACAGCAAAGGTACAAGGGTTGGACTTGGGGTCGCTAAAGCCTGACTGATCTGTTGGTGACTAGGCAAGAGAGATGGTCCTGGTCGCCCCGCTCTGAGAGGCGGCTGGCTTCCTGAGAGACAAAGGCCACTTCTGCCCTGACCACCTCCAGGCCTGTTGCTAAGCACAGGATGGTGACTAAGCTAGAAATCTCATAGGGAGAGGCAAATGGATGCTCACTTAGAAAGAGCATTTATATGCAGCTGTTAGACTGATTCCCCTAAGGGGGAAAAAAGCAAAAAAGAACAACAAAAACTGTAACCAAACAACAACAAACTTTGAAAGTTCAAGTTGAACAGGACCTCAGTTTCAAGGCAGAGATAGCTTCTGCCCCACACTTCTTTGTAAGGGACTTAAAAGTGGCTAACAGTCTATTTTTTTTACACATCTTAGTGCAAGCTCTGGGGGAAGACCTGCCTCCCTAACCCCACCCCTACCCTCTCCCAGCAAACTACAAATCACTCAGACAGTGGTCCTGAAATACTCTGCGTCATTGTGATTTGAGATGGTTTAACATGAGTGCTTGCTTGTTTGCTACTATTTTCCCAGACAGAAAAGGTGACACCAGACCAGGGCTTCCACTGGACTTGGTGTCGGACAGTTCTGACCCTGCTGATCTTGGGCAAGCGTCCTGGGTCCACTACAATCAATTCTGCAGGCTGTATTCTGCTACTAGAACCCAGTGTAAGGCAAAGGAAACACTCTATGCCTCCTATCAAAGGGCCGAGGAGTAGCACTGAGAGCCTGGGGTGTTGCCCCAGGCATCATTTGAGCCCTCCCCAACTTCACCCAGCCAGGGCAACAGCTGCAAATGTCATTCCCCTAGACGTGCCCTGGAGAGCAGAGAAAGATGAGGCCAGTGACTAGCCTGAGACTCTTTCTCTTGGCAGGGAACCAGCGGGTGCCTCCCCTGCACAGCTGCACTGCTGATGCACTGTCTGAGTCACCTTTGAGATGCCTCCCAAGTGAAAGGTTGCAACTCTGGGCATTCCAAAAGTCTCAGGCACTCCCTGAAGTTCAAATACTTTCAAACAACCTTACTAACACAAAATGGTTGGATCAGATATTCTTCCAGAGTGAGAACTTCATTGTCTGGATAGATCCTAGATCCAGCATTTGGTTTCTAAGTGATAAAAGTATGTGATAATTGTAAAAACAAAAACAAAAAAATCAATATACATTGATAAGAAAATGATTCAGGGATCGATGTCCGAGAAAAAAAAAAAAGAATTTCTGGGTTGTTTGTTTGTTTGTTTAGCCCATTGGGTTTTGTTGTTGTTGTTTTTCATTTTGAAAGCATGGTTTTTCTTTGTATGGTCTGTTTATCTGGAGAGGGGGGTCTTGATAAGAAGCTCAGACTGGCCTTGAACTTACGATCCTCCCACTGCCCAAATGCTGGAACTACAGAAGTGAACCATGCTGTACAACACACACACACACACACACACACACACACACACACACACACACACACGCGCGCGCACACACATACAGAGAGAGAGAGAGAGAGAGAGAGAGAGAGAGAGAGAGAGAGAGAGAGAGTTTCTGTATTCCCCCAAGGAAATTATATTTTGGTTCACTTATTACATCAACAATTTTTTGAGCAAGCATTAAATGCCAAAAAGAGATAAAGGTATAAAGTTAATAACTACCAGGAATTAGTTGAACCAATGAAATGGATAATAAACTAAACAGCAGAAATGACCAAGGAGAACATTCAAAGAAAAACATGGACATTGTGTAATCAGAACAATATACATATGTGTGTGTGTGTGTATGTATGTATACACACACACACACACACACATATATATATATATATATATATATATATATATATATATATATATATGCTTATAACTTTAAAAGAAATTTAAAAGTTTGTTAAACATCTAACATAATACTTTGTAAATCTCAGCCACTTATGAACATTCAAGAAACATGTAAGAGCTGGGTGTGGTGACGCATGCCTTTAATCCCAGCACTTGGGAGGCAGAGGTAGGCGGATTTCTGAGTTCAAGGCCAGCCTGGTCTACAGAGTGAGTTCCAGGACAGCCAGGGCTACACAGAGAAACCCAGTCTCAAAAAACCAAAAAGATAAAAAAAAAAAATCTGTTGAAACACAAGATGATAGCATTCTGAAGAACTGGGGTTTACTCCACAACATAATTCAAGTTTAGAAAGTCTGCTGACAAAATTTATTATATGAATTGCCAAAGAGAAATGCTACACAAGCATGTCATCAGCCACCAGGAAGAATCACAGAACTCAACAGCTGGTTCTGACTTTAATAATATATAATTTATTAAGATGCCTTAGGTGTCTGAGCTAGGAGGACAGCTCAGGTGGTAAAATGCATACCAGCACAAACACAAACACCCAAGTTTGGATTTCCACGATCTATTAAAGGCTGGGAGTCACCACACACCATTAGTCCTAGCACTGGGGTGGAGCAGAGACAAAATCCCTGGAGTTCATTGTCTAGCTGAGGTGAGATTCAGATTCAGCGAGAGAAGTTGCCTCAAAAAATAAAGGAGGGGCTGGAGAGATGGCTCAGAGTACTGACTGCTCTTCCAGAAGTCCTGAGTTCAATTCTCAGCAACCACATGGTAACTATATTACCACAACCATCTGTAACCATATGACAGTGTACTTATATACATTAAACTCTTTTTTTAAAAAAGACAATCTCTTGCTTAAAAAACAGGTAAAGGTGGATAGTGATTGAAGAAGACAAAGACATCGACCTTGAACCTGCAGATGCGTGCACAGATGCGTGCACAGATGCATGCACAGATGCGTGCACAGATGCGTGCACAGATGCATGCACAGATGCATGTACAGACACCCACATGCACACATACTCAAATAAGTACACACACACACACATTCACATACAAACACTCAAAGACATGAAAAATTTCCTGGACAATCTGAAGAAAAGTCTTTAAAAACCAACATCAAATGTTTTAGGCTAAAGGTTACACTACTAACAGTGTTCCAGAGAAGTCAAGACTGTCAGGAAGGAGTAAATTTATCATTTCCCCCTCAAGAGCACTTTGGAATATCAGACGAGTGATTCTGGGTTGGTTATTTTTCTGTTGCTGTTGTAAGACATTAAGACCAAAGGTAGCTGAAGAAGAAAGAGTTTATTTGGACTTACGGTTTCAGAGGAAGAGTCCCAAAAGGCAGGGCAAGCATGGTAGCCAGGGGCCTGAGCAGGAAGCTAAGAGATCACACCTGCTGTCACAAACATGAAGCAGAAATAGAACTGGAAATTGAGCAAAGTTGCAAACTCTTAAAGGCCACCCCCAGTGACATACTTCCTCCAGCAAGCTGTAACCCCTTCCTGATCAGCACCGCCAGCTAGGGTCCAAGTGTTCAAATATGTGAGCCTATGGGAGATATGTCTCATTCACACTACAATATATCCAGAGCACAATTATTTAAAAGTAAATTATCATCAGAGATATTTTAAATATAATTTTTATAGTCAAGATTCTTCAGTCAAATGAGTAAAGCAAGTTAAATAGTATGGATTAGAAAAAAACAGGCCAGAAAATAAATAGAAATTAAAACCTGTTTACAAAAGTCAATGGGAGAGTGCTACACTGCAAAGAGTGGTTTTCGGGAATGAGTTCTAGGACAAATGGATATTTACAAGGGGGACTAGTGAACACAAATCCTTGCCTCACACCACACATCACACAAATTAGCTTAGAATGAAACACTATGTTGTAAAACTCCTTGAAGAAACATAGAAAGACTTATTTGTGACATTGAGACAAAGGTTTCTTGGATAAACAAAGCACAAAGAATCAAAGGAAAAACTGACAAGCTAAACTCAAAATCTTTTTGCTTTCAATTATGGCATTAATAAAATAAGGCATGCCGCACACTTGGGAGAAAACATTCACAAGCCATGTGTCCTGAAAAGGATTTGGATGCAACAGAGTGTATTAGAGATTCTGCGCACAGTGATCCAAACCTGTCCTTGGAAAGATGAGGTAAACAGTGAGATGGTCTCTTGAGAGAAAGGATGGAGGGGAAGAGAGAGGGAGGGAGGGAAGAAGGAAGAAAGGAAAAGAAGGGAAGGGAAGGGAAGGGAAGGGAAGGGGAGGGGAGGGGAGGGGAGGGGAGGGGAGAAACTTACAATTCAATATTGAAGAGATAGGTGGTGCACTTAAAAATGGATAAGGAATACCATCAGAGATTTCTCCAGAGAAGATGGACAAAACAGCCAATAAATGCATGAAGAAATGCTCAGAGCTCCAAGAGATAAATATAAATTAAAACAATATAGTACCATTAAGTATCCACTGAGGTTGCTACCACGGAAAAGTGAGTCAATGCCAACTTTTGATGAAAATGTGAACAAACTGATACCTTTATACATGGGTGACAAGGATGCCAATGATGTAACCAGCTAGAAAACTAGCAGATTCCAAGAAAGTTAAGTGAAAATTTATCGAATAATCTAGCAGTTGTGCCCCAGAGTTAGTTTTAGAGAGGTAGGGTGAAAAGACATGTTCCCACAAATATGTGTGTACTACATTCATGACAAACAACTACAAAGCAGGAGATGTGTTGGTGTGTATGCAAAGACACTATGTAGGAACATAGTATAAGCTATAGGGTAGACAGACTTCCCAACTGTTCTACAGGAAGTAGGCTGGGGACAAGAGATCACTGCCCATATGTTTGCCTGTATGAAAAGTTAGGAAGGCAAATTGGGGAAAGTAAATTAGTGGCTGTCTGGAGTTGGGTAGAGGTGGAGATTACACTTAAAATGCAGTGGGAAGATGATGTTCTCAGGTTGAGTGGTAACTGTAGCTGCCTAATTTGGTAAGTGTACTAAAAATGACTGGATTGTACACTTAACACAAGGGAAATTTGTGTTGTGTAAATCATACTCAAATAAAGCTGTTATATAAAGTGGCCATGAAATTCTACTTCAGCCACCATTGAGTAATGTAGAAAACCATTGGGACCAGTGGAAGCAAATAGGACGTCTGGATTGATTTTCGTCTTCTGTACTTCTGTATTTGTCAGTGCTACCAGGACATGGGAGACCAAGACCCAGGGAGCACAGGAACACAGTCAAGTACTTGACTGCTGCATTGCCAATTCTTGGTGCCAGGCAAGTGACTGAGAGTCAAGCTGAAAACACAGCCAAGGTGCAGAAAATTCTGCAGAGGACTTGTTATTCACAACGCGTGCATGAAAAACAAACAAACAAACAAACAAACAAACAAACTTGCTTTTACTCCTAAGTAGAATTTAAGAGATTAAGATAATTACAAAAGGGGCCAGCGAAATGGTTCAGCACCTTAAAGCATTTGTTGGCAAAGCTGAAAACTTGAATCCCACCCCTGGGATTCACAAATGGAAGTAGAGAACTACTTCTGTACATTGTCCTGTCACACACACACACACACACACACACACACACACACACTATTGAGGCTTGGAGAAAATGATCCAACCTCAAGAGATCCCCATCGAGATATTAGCAATTCTCTCTCTCTCTCTCTCTCTCTCTCTCTCTCTCTCTCTCTCTCTCTCTCTCTCGTGTGTATGTATGTATGTGCATGTGTAATTTTGATATGTTTAAACTTACATAAAAGTGGCAGTAAAGGACGTATAGATTGTCCAGCCACACCCTTCCTTTAGGTTCCCACGGTGTCTTGAGACACCTCCTGGCCTCTGGCAGCTAAATGCCATCTGTATACCTCATTTCCCTCTTCAAGAACTATCCGCAGACCTCCCTGCCTTGTGTAGCCTGGATTACAGAGTCATCCTGGAAACCATAGCACTAACATTACCTTCTGCAAGCATAGCATGGCCATTAAAGCTAAGGCGTTATGGTTGGTGTAACAATTGCCCAAATAACAAGCTCGTGCGATATGTGTTGCAGGACACAGTTCATGTCCCACGGTGAATCTGCCTCTACGACGCTCCCAACTTGGGTCGTCTTTATCTTTCCTGACTGTGATTTGTTTGATGAAAATCATCAGTTAATGTCTAGAATGTCTCTGCTGTATGCATAGTTGTTGTTGTTATTAAACTTATGTTATGCATTTGGGGTAACAATAACATGTTCTTTTCAGTACATCGTATTGGTGTTCAAGATGATAAAATTTCTTACTGTTGGCTGTATGGCCTTGGCTTCTTAGTGGCCTAGCTCATTTCTCAGCAGAAAAATTAAAATTTCTTCTTCTGGCATTGACAAATAACTTGACAGGAGCTTTGAGTATATCCAAATGTTCTCCTGTCTCTCTTTTACAAACTTTTGACAAGACATCTATGATCTATCAGTAGATAAATCGATGCCCTATCACTGTAAACTCGTCTAGGGCCCTTTTGCATTGCCTTGATTCTGTGGATGTTGGTTAACTTTAATTCTGTGAGGGAGAATCTTCACTTTGCTCCCATTTCCTGTTATTCCTTTATAGTTCAGCACAGACTCATGAACATTTATTTGATCCTGTGGATTCTAATCTGATGAAGAGTTTGTTCCATTGCTCAAATGATTTCCACTTCAACCTCTGGGAGCTTGTTCATGTTAGCTCTGTGCCTTAGAATGTCTCCGTGTCAGAACCTCGTTCCCTAAGTCGTGTGGTACCATGTCCCTCTAGTCCCCTATTGAAGGACTGTTGGCAACTTTTACAGGAGACGATGCTTGGAAAGCAGGCTCTGAGCTGGGTATATTCAGTTATGCTGAGTAAGTAAGGGGAAAGTCAGGGAAAAGGAATTATGCCCCATATCAGGCAGTTTCTTATAAAATATTACCTAATTTTAATTCACATTTAAAAGTCTATGACATTTTCAAGCTTTTATAATTTGTAGTATATTCCCAATATACTCTCATGCTCAATTATACTTCTATAATATTGAATTCTTTTTCCTCAAGTTGGCCTACAAATTGCTAGTAAACAATTTTTAATACCAGTTAAAGAATATTATCAATGTATTTTACCTTACACACTTTCCAAAACCCACCTCCATAAGAAGATACCTTAAAGTAGGACCCTAAAGGTTTGAGCTGTTTTGTGGGTAATCCTTTTCTCCTTCCTGCTTTATTTGGTCCTTGGAATGATAGAAACAGAAGAATGAATAAGCTTCATAATGGGGGAGTATGATTTCCTTCCAAATCAAAAGTCAGGGTACAAGTTATAATACATCATTGTATATTAAGTTTCACCATAGAACACACATATGTACAGTTGAAATATCAAGTAATATAAAGGAGATTCCAGTGCGGAACTGTATTTTAAAGATCACCACCTAGTCCCACTGTGAAAAAAGAAAATGCTGATGTATCCACACTTCCTACCTCACTTTTTCCCATTGCACTTCCAACACTTGGAGTAAGTTTTCAAGATAAGCTTTCTGATAAAGTTTATGATAAACTTCACCTCAATCAAGATAAACCCTCTATTGTATCAAGGATTCATTTTTTGTACCATATTTATTTTCTAATTTTATTCATGTGCTTTTAGTTTTCTTCTCTCAGAATTTGAAGCCACTATTATTGCTATGTGGTATCTGGCCATGCTAATTTGAAAGTTTCATGACAGATTAATATTTGTTTATTTATGTGTAGTGCATGCACATGACTGTGCAAATATATATGCACATGTGTGTTTATTCAGAGGTTAAAGGAGGTATACCCAGCATCTTCCTCTATCGTTGTCTGCCATATTGCCTTGAGACAAGTGTCCGACTTTAAAACTCATGATCTCCATGACTGGGGAAAGAAGAATGGGATGCAGTAGTTGCAGGAGATAAAGCCAACTGGCCACATGAGATTTCAGATAAGTGAAGCACTGGCCACTGCCCCAGCTAGGCCAGGGGTAGCGGGGGAATAGTTAGGAGTGCTCAGCCTTTGAGTTAGCCAAGGCATTTGAAAATTAACTGGTGTGTGTGTGTGTGTGTGTGTGTGTGTGTGTGTGTGTTCCATTCACAGACCCAAAATAGCTCCTCGGCAGTGTACACATGTGGACCACCAGAAGCAGACAGCAGTGTAGTGAAGACTCACTGGTACACCCAGCTCTAGATTTGGTGAGAGACTGTGTCTCAAGGGAGTAATGCAGAGAGGAGTAGAACAAGGTGTCCCACATACTCTTTTGGCTTTCTCATGCATAAAGGCATGTGCAGTCACCTACACACATGTGTGTAAACCACACATGCACATGTGTACACACACACATACACACAGAGTTTAGCAAAAATTTATGAACATATAATTTACTCCCTAAGGAAGGACAATATTCCTGTGATGACAGGATTCATTCTTGATTGTTTTCCCCAAACCACATCTTAGTTTCATCCTGTGTATTTACATATTTTCTTTAAGTATAAAAAGAATAAAAAAGAATCTGTCTTAGTTACTTTTCTATTGTTGTTACGAATCACCATGACCAAAGCATCTTATAAACAAAGGTGTTTAATTGGGCTCATAGTTTCAAGGGGTTGGAGTCCATAATGGCAGAGCAAAGCTTGACCATGAAGCTCTTCAGTGCTCACAACTTAATCTGCAAGCAAGAGGCAGAAAGAAACACATTGGAAATGAAGCAAGTCTTTTAAAACATCAAAGCCCACCCCTGGTGACACATCTCCTCCAACATCTCCTCTCTTAATCCTTTCCAAACAGTTACACCAATTGGGGATCAAGATTCAAACATAGAGCCTATGGGGCCATTCTCAATCAAACCACCACAAGTCCCCAAAGTCTTTCAGTTTCAACACCATTTAAAAGTCAAAAGTCCCTTCTGGGACCCAAAGTGATAAGCCAAAATAAAATACAAAAGCAAACTACAAACTTCAGCATACACTGTCACAAAACTTACATTACCATTCCAAAAGGTAGGGATGAAGGCATAGCAGGGGAAAAGGGGACCAAAGCAAGACTAAAATCCAGCAGGGCAACTCCAAATCTTGTAATCCTTGTCTGGTGTCGACACACTTCTTGCTTTGGGGCTGGTTCCACTCCCTGTATGCAGCTTTCCTTGGCAGATATCCCACAGTTCTTGGACCTCTAACACTTTGGGGTCTCCAACACAATGACACTTCCCTTTCACATCATTGTGTAAGGGCCTCTCTGGGCTTCTTGCCCTCTCTGGACCTTCATGCATGGACTGCCTCAATAGACACTATCTGTCCTTCGTCATGGAGGAAGACTCCACAACCCTTTTACTCCTGTATCCTCCATGACTGTAAGCCAGACACCGGTGAACGGCATTGTCCACCCAGCTGCCTGGTTGGCTGGAGCCTGGCCTCCTTGAATTATACTCAACGCACTTTCCTCTGTTGTCTCTTCTTAGTGTCCAACTGCTGTTCTAGCCCAAAGTTCCAAAGTCTTCCACATTCATCAAAGCAAATGAATAAACAAATAAATCCCCTGGTTAGGTCTTATAACCTATTCCTGATGTCTTAGTTGCTTTTCTTTTTTTTTTTTTTTAAGATTTTTTTATTAGATATTTTCTTAATTTACATTTCAAATGCTATCCCGAAAGTTCCCTATACCCTCCCCCCACCCTGCTCCCCTACCCACCCACTCCCACTTCTTGGCCCTGGAGTTCCCCTGTATTGGGGCATATAAAGTTTGCAATACCAAGGGGCCTCTCTTCCCAATGATGCTGGATAATTAATCATTTTATTACATTTAATTTCATTTTTTTCTTTTTTATTATTATTTTAATGTATTTTATTGGATATTTTGTTTTATTACATTTCAAATGTTATCCCCTTTCCCAATTTCCCATCTGCAACCCCCCTATCCTATCCCCCTCCCTCGGCTTCTGTGAGGTTGCTCTCCCACCCACCCATGCACTTCTGCCTCACCACCCTAGCATTCTCCTACACTGGGGCATCGAGCTTTCACAGGACCAAGGGCCTTCCACTGATGCTAGATAAGGCCACCCTCTGCTACAAATGCAGCTGGGGTTATGAATTATTGTGATAAAACACAATGACCAAGGCAACTTACAGAAGAACTGGTTTTTTTGTGGCTTACACTTCCATGACATAGTAGTCCACAACCCATCATGGCAGGAAGCACGTTCAGCAGCAAGCAGGCATGGCACTGGAGCAGTGTCTGGGAGCCCACATCCCAATCTGTAAACAGAAAACAGGGAGCCCCTTAGGGATTGGACAAGTCTTTTGAAACCTCAAGCTCACCCCCAGTGACACACCTCCTCCAACAAGTCCACACCTCCTAATTCTTCCAAAATAGTTCCACAAACTTGTGAACAAGTATTCAAACATGTGAGCCTTTGGAGGCCACTCTCATCCAAACCACCATAAAAGTGGAGAGGCAAAAGCCTCCATTTAAGACTTTACCCCAAACACTCGCATCTTCCTTATAAACACATAAGTCATTAACATCTTATGAACTTGAGACTAGTGTTTTTAAGAATTCAACATATTTTCATAAGAAAACAAAACAAACAGAAAAATGACTTTCTTTGATTCAGACATAAATAATCTCATGGCAACAACCAGAAATTTGGCAGAACCTGATTTAAATACATTTGAACAGGTATACACTGAGCAACTTTGAAATGGGCTTTGAAATTCTAGTGATGGGTCTTTAACGTGGAAACAAATATAGCTCCTATGTTTTACAATATCCGCCAGGCTTGTTATAGCATAACTAGCTTTCCAAATCCATAGCTGCACTGATTTACCAGCACTGAACAATGGTTTAAGCTTACTGTCCTCTCATGTGAACTCCAGCTCACATAGTACGTACATCATTCATGAGAGCAAAAAACTGAGTGTGTAACTAATTAATCTGCTACATCTGAAAACTTCCCAGAGAGACACCTAATTTAAGATCTCGATCACTGTTTATGAATTCAAGCTTCCTTACGGTCTTAAGTACAGTGAAGAGAAACATTAAATATTACTCTGTGTGTGTGTGTGTGTGTGTGTGTGTGTGTGTGTGTGTGTGTGTCTTTTCTGTTGCTATGATAAAATACCCTGACAGAAAGCTAGGTATGGAAAAAAGGGTTCATTTTGGTTTTAGTCAGAGGCAATACAGCCCTTCATGGCTGAGAAGACATGGCATGAACCCAGCCTGGAAGTCGAGAAGCTAACTGATCACATATCATCCATATATCACAGGAAGGAGAAAAGAACAGGAAGTGAGGCTGGGCCATAAAACCTCAAAGTCCAGCCAATGACAAACTTCCTCCAGCAAGAATCCAACTCCCAAAGATTCTCCAACTTCCCCAAATTGCACCAAGTGCAGACCAATGTTTAAATACCTATATGGGAATTTATCAATCAAAGCACAGCATATAATTTACATCAGTTAGAGAATCGTGGATTTATATTCAATCTCCTTATGCTCTATCTTTATGAAACTTAGTATCATTATTGGATAACTTAGTTGGGATTTTCATTATATAGCTATAGTTCCCACATCAACAGAGTACACTCAGTCATCTTCCACTACAGGCTCACGTACCTGTTAACCATGTAAGCATGTACCTGTGCCTGCTAACTGTCCCAAGGGCATAAGCGGTTACCTTGAGGTCACATGACAAATGCATCAGCAGTCACATTGAGGTCACTCAAAAGCAGTCACCTGCTGCTTTGTTGCAGGAAGGGAAGCAAAGGGAGAGACAGGTAGGATGGGAAAGCTGTTCCCAATAGGTAAGGAAGGGAGTGGGGAGGAGCAACAGGAAGAACAAGAAGAAGAAGGGACTCCACGAAGAGCTTGGCAGACTGCAGCCATAGAAGCCCAGGCCAGCTGGTGACTGCAAGCTATGGCAGGTGACACGAGGAGGGTCCTGGTCCTGGTTCCACACAGCCAGCAATGAGAGCACAGCTGGTTCAGTGTGGTCCAAGGGATAAACACACAGACTTTGCAGTGATTCAGCACGACCACTGAAACTATGACCGACACTCAGATGAAAAGCATCTTCATCCCAGTGTTTCTTTGCATTTACCTCAGATGAAAATGATTGAGCAGTTTTAGGAAATGAAAATTTCATCAATAGGAACCATTCACATATACTTCTAGCATTCTTTCTATGATTCTGCTTTAAAGCACACACACACACACACACACACACACACACACACACACGAAAAGATTTGTCATTTTACATAATGTATGGTTTAGGATTGGAATATTTTCCTTTAGTTTCCAGATTCTAAATTCCACATTCTTGTTTATGTGATCACATAATTGCTAATAGGACTCAGTGTGACATAAATAGTCACAAAACTTTCCCTGCTGTCTCCTGCCTTGCTGTACAATAGCCTTGTTTGGGGGATACTCCCTTTCTGGGGCAGGGCCTTAATATATGGATTGAAACCTGCTACTCTGAAGCTCCTGCCAGCCCAGATCCTTGACTTGTATCAAACCATGATGTGTCATAAATCAGCGTGTGGGCTGCACTGCCTTGCATTCTTTCGGTGGCTTTAAATACATTTATAATCATAGGTGGGACATGGGACTTTGGGGACTTTGTGAAGCCAGGATTGCTAAAGGGTAGGACAGCATTTTAGAAACCTATATGCTATTGCTCAAGGTTGGAGGAGAATTCACTGAACTTTTAATGTTTGCAGGTCCTGGTTTTCCTGGGAAACGCGTTTAATCTTTCCCTTGCTGGTTTTTACCATCTGAACCTTCCCTAAGATCCACTGAATTGTTGGGCAGAGCATGACCTTGTCTTTCTTTTGGCCATCAGCCACAGATACAGGATTCACATTAGAACACCAACTTCACGTTGACTTCAAACAGGAGACAAAATCACCCTTTGGCTGACACAGGCAATCAGAGAGAACTCGCCAACAAGCTCCATAAAGCTGAATATAGCTCCCTGGATTCCTGCAAGAGAGAAGGCCCTGATTCAGTTATTATTAATATCTAATTAAGGCAAATTAACTTTGGGAAAAGAGGAGAGAATTGGAAGCAGGTCCCACAGGTCCCACAGTTACTCTCTGCCTTGCAGGGCAGGACAGACAAAAAGTCCCAGCTGGCACAGAGAATGTGAGAGTCCAGCCACAGGCCTGAGCTAATGGAAGCATCTACATGGTCCATTATTGTAAAGAGCATGTAGGCTGAAGTGGAAACTTAAGGGTTCTTTGGAAGGTTGGTTGAAAGGTGTTTTGCTGGGGCAAACGGGTGAAGGGATGTTTAGCTGAAGCAGACACAGGTGAGAGGATGCTGTTAAAGCAAGCACATGAGAGGACACATGATGAAGGATTCTTCCATACAACATGCATATATTGGTTTGCCTTACATTGTGTAGTTGAGATGCATTTGTCAGAATTCCGAAGAGAAAAATGCACCAAAAAACAAAACAAAACAAAACAAAACAAAAATACAAAACAAACAAAAAACAGAAAAAACTTCTGACAGTGTGCAGTAGCTTTTTTGTCTTTTCCTTGGACTCCAGCTGATTGGCAGAGTGATGTCAGCTGAGACAGACACACACCCTAAGACAAGGCCCATGCTGAAGCAAGACCTGTGGATGATACTGAAATCCAGGATGGTACCTGTAGATCCCAAGCTAGGTGAAGCTTTTCCTATCTTTGGGAAGACCACTTTTGTATTCTGGGTACAACTTCCCCTGAGCTTTGCTCTAATAATTTTTTTTCCACATTGGGAGCCTGGTTTATTCAGAAGTCACCTTAGGAGCCAGGTGTGGTGGCACACGCCTTTAATCCCAGCATTCGGGAGGCAGAGGCAGAGGCAGGCAGATTTCTGAGTTCGAGGCCAGGCTGGTCTACAAAGTGAGTTCCAGGACAGCCAGGGCTACACAGAGAAACCCTGTCTCGAAAACAACAACAACAAAAACAAAACAAAACAAAAACAACAACAACAGCAACAAAAAGAAGTCACTTTAGCCACAGGAGAACCAATCTTAAACCTACAAAAACAAAATCAAACAGAACAACAACAACATCAACCAGGTAATTCCCTGCCTGAAAGTAAAGAGGCACTCTGTTTAAAAGTTAGGTAAATGTTTCAGTCAACAAACTGTTTGCCCTGCAATATGAGGGCCTAAGTTCAAATGCCTTAAACCAATAGAAAAATCTAGGCTAAGTGGTACAGGCTGCAATCACAGCACTGGAGAAGCAGAGGCAGTAGGAGCTCTGGGTTCAAAGATTGACTTCTGACCCCTCTGCACACACACACACACACACACACACACTCACACACACACACTGAATAAATATCTAACTGTGAGTTTACAGCTGCCCTTCTTAATTCCTGCCACTCTTAAGACCCTATGCATAATGCATGCATTGCTGGGATACCCTGAGTCTGCAAGGCACTCTTAGCAAAGTCCACAGGAGGTACTAAGAGATGGAGCCTCCGAGCAGCCTCTGCTGGGCAGCAGTGCAGCCTCTGGCTGGCTGAAACTCAGCAGTGCACAGCCTGTTGGCTACCAGTGAAGAGGAGAGGGCCTTTCTGGACCCACCCTATGCTGCATCCCTGTAGCCAGTGTAACCACCTCTACCAGCCGCCCTGTGATCTGCAAGGGAGCAAATGAAAACACAGCTTGAAGGAGATTTAGCTGCCTTTCTCATCTGGCCTACCACAACCAAGTTTCTATCCTTGCTGACTTTGGCTAACATCTGCAACCTCTCACAGTGCCTCCTCCTCCTTCTCCCAAACCTATAGGACAGTCTCAGGGATTGCTGTACATGGTCTGCTGCTCAGGGTATTTGTCGTGCTGTGTGTGTGTGTGTCCATCAGTGATTAGAGGAATAAATTTAATATAGAGAAGAATGCGAATACACACCCTCAGAATTGCTTTGAGAACATTTTAAATCTTGATGTGTGTCTGCGGGAGGGGTGCACATGCGTGCAGTGACCTCAGAGGTTGGGGTGGGGGGTGGATCTCCCTGTAGCTAGGCCTACAGGTGGGTGTGAGCAGTGAATACAAAGAACTAAGATCAGGTCCTCTGAAAGCAGTGCTTGCTCTTAACTGCCAGCCCTGTCTCCAGCCTCCACAACTGCTTTTAAATGCCAGAACCCTTCTCCAATGCTGCCACCTACTTCTCAGACAGGGCCTTCCATGCCATCACACCCAGCCCTCCCTTAAGTCTCCTCCCACCCAAGCCCCACACCAACCTTTTGTTCTGAGGGCAAATCTCAACTCCCCAGCACTTTCCTCAGTCACCTCTGGTGTAAAATACACCAATTTTCTGTGTGGCCAGCCTCTTTAGTTGCAGATTAAAAAACAAAAGATATGGCCAATAATACTCGTAAAATACTGCGCCGGCTTGATGTTCTCCCTCGGGTTCGTGGCAGACACAGCACCCTACCCATATATCACTCAGAAATGTTTTACTGATCTTCTGGAAATATGTCATCATTTAGGAGTATTATATATCTTTCTAAAATCACTCGAGATTTACGACGGTGGCTTGGATTCCTTCAGAGCGATCCGCTTCACACTCGTGAACACAAAAGAAAGAGGAAGGATTGCTGTTTTTAGGAATTTGGAACAATGGTTATGAAGGAGCCAGGGATCAGAGTATGTCCTGTGATTAGAGACAAAACAAATGAGAACAGACGGAGCCCACGAGATAGAGCCCTCCAAGACTGAGAGGGAGCCACCCCACCAGTCTCCTGCCAGATATCAAGTCATTCACCCACGTGTAATGAGCTGTGGAATTCAGGTTTTACCTAATCGCATCCATCACTCATTGGCTCGTCCCACCTTGAGATCCCCTGAAGGTTTGGGGAATGGTGATTTCAAACTAAATCTCTTACCAAGGCTGCTTTTTGAATTACTAAAAAGGCACGAGGGGTCTAGAGGGATTTGCCTCTCAGATGGATAAATCTTCAGGATAAATGGAAGGGATGAGTAGAAAGCTTTAACCAACAGACAGGTCTGCAATAACCTATCAGAAAAAGTAAGCGCCTGAAAAACGACCCTGGTGTGAGACCTCTGTCAATGTTAGCAGTGCCACCAGCCCATCCATCCCCTGGACCAGGTTTCCGAGGAGTCCGGGTAGAGCGTACGTCAGCATAACTGGGCTCGACCTTCACGGAGAAGGTCGAAAGGGCTGCTATTGTCCATGGAGAACAATGACCCACAGATTCCAAGGCGTGCCTAAGATAATGGTGTCGCCCACACCCGTAGATCAGATTCATGCCTTAGAGCTGCGTGGGGCACTTTCCTCGCCAGCAAAAAACAAGGACACCCACCGCCAGCCTTCCTAGGAAGTGCTCAAGTCTGTTGGTCATAGTGACGGGGTGAGTTCCTGAAATGAAGAACCAGACCTATGCAACACACTGGGAGACCAGACTACACAAAAGGGTTTGATCCAGGATTAGATGACCGACCTGGTTCTCTTCTGAGCCTGGCCTTGTCTGGAAGAATCCAAATAGACCACACTCCATTTTGCATGTCAGTAGCTGCTCACCCATGGCCAGTTTTCTTCCCGAGGAAACCTTGAAGTCTGAGCATGACACCCCAAGAAAACTACTTGTGTTTAGCATGTGAGCGAGGCTGCTCAAGGGATGACGGGACACTTGGGGACAGATACCATCAATAATCCAATGACACTCAGCCCCGAATCCCACTCCCTTCCTTGTCCAGTCTCTTATTTTATAGGCTCCCTGACGAGATAAATACTAGCCTAGTTCATTGGGGACGGAATGAAGGTAATGCTGAAGGTGAGGGAAATGTCCGATGCATTTTTCCTAATAACTCAGCACAAGTACCTGCTTAAATGGAGAAATATGTTCAGCGTCCAGGCCTCCAGAGGGTCAGGCAGCATATTTTTTTTAACTAAATCTGTTCAGTCTTTGTATTATATCTTGTGTCCGAGAATATTTGCTTCATTTTGAAGAGCAAGGAAAACGGGGCCATCTGTAGGTACTTGTTCACAGGCCCTAACTGTGAGGCATGCCTGTTTTCCTAAGAAGGAATTAGGAAGTATACAAATTCTAGCTAGTCTCAGTGTCTACCTTGCCAGCGAACTCAGGTGGCTTAGACCACCACCTTCCACAACTGCAATTTGTCCCCTCACCACTTGGGAAGGTCCTACTTAGAACCTGTAGGCAATGGGAGCCTTCCTTGTTCAAAACTTTAAAGCCAAGCTGTGGGGATAATTCTGTAATGGTCTTGTCTCCAGGGCAGAATGTCTTGACCATGCACCTGAAAGTTTGAGACAGGAGGATTCCTGGGGTTTTCTGTCCAGTCTTCCAAGCCTACTTAGTGAACCTTCTGTCTCAAAAGAGGTGCGTGGGATTCCTCAGGCTGGTACCTCAGGTGGTCCTCTAGCCTTTGCATGTAGTTAGGCCAGAAGCCAGCAAACCCAGTGATCTTCCTGTCTCTGCCTCCTTCAACAGTAGGGTAATAGACACATGTATCCACACTTGGATTTTTATTATTATTATTATTATTATTATTATTATTATTAATTGTTATTATTATTATTATTATTATTATTATTATTAGTGCTAGAAGTTTGAATTCAAGTATACATTCCATGAGGATGGAGGTGGTATACCGAGTGCCTGGGCCTATAAACACTGTTTGGTGACATGCTCTACATCATGCCACCCCTGTGGAGGGCAGAGGGGTGACCTCTAGAAGGATGCGCATCTTGAGAGCGTAAGCATCCCCAGTGCACACTGCTCACCCCTAGCTGTAGAGAGAACGCTGCTTTCTTTAAAACCCTGCTGATAAGTGATCATGTTTTTGCTTTAGTCCCAGGTATGAGATACAGGGCTGCTTCAGATCCTCCACAGCCGCTAACTATGATTGTCTCGTGCTCTAGGAGGGCCATGATATTTACCAGCTGCAGATAGTTTAAGATTGGAATTCTGAGGACTCTGGAGAAGGTATAAATGAGGGGGGAGCGCTGAGAGAGCCTGTTGGCATCCCCTGCTGCTGCTGCTGCTGCTGCTGCTGCTGCTGCTGCTGCTGCTGCTGCTGCTGCTGCTGCTGTTGGATTGCTGGGTCGCTGGATCTCTGGGTTGCTGGGTTGCTAGTTTGAAACATTCTAAAAATGAAAATTGGACTCCCCCCCACACACACAGGAACTCTATGCTGCTAGTCAGCAGGAAATAATCTAAAGAGGTCTATGCCCACTTTCCCCTCTAAGCTTCTTTCTCCCCAACCTAGTGTTGGGGGTTGGAAGGCATTAGGGTGGAAAAAAGTTCGGAAGGGTGATAGATATAAAAACCTAATAAAGAAGCCCAAAAAAGTACACCTACACCTGGCTTATCCATTGTGGTCAGCGTGGCGAGCACTGCAGATACTAACATCAGCAACATGGTCAAACATATTCCCGTACACCAATGTCCCTTTGCATCTGGTCTAAATGATGTCACATGCCACTCTAGATACAGAAAAGCCTGAAGAAGGAGGGGAAAGGTGAGAAGACACAGTTTAACAAGAAAGCCTCGGTCAGCACAAGACTGCAACCCTTGTTTCAGGGTCAGAGAAGGGCACATCCCCAGAATTCACTGTCCAGACATTTGGCAAAATCAGTCAGACCCTGCGTCATTGGGAGACCATGTCTCAAAAGATACGGAGTCACAGTAGAGAAAGACAGCTTCTGGCCTCGACATACACACAGACACACAAACACATGCTTTTAACCACGGGAATATATGTACACATACACACACACACACCTAAGCATTTATCGATTGACAATGTACATATAACACTTTGGGGTTTTGTGTATCAAAATATTTTAGGATGGTTTGGAACAGATTACAATTTGCTCTAAGGTAGTTAAAAATCTATTCATTTAGCAAATTCTAAGAAAATTCTGGTTAATGGGATGGGAGGCAAAGAGGATACTGAGGACAAGAGAATAAAAAACATATTTTTTAAAGTGTGAGCAGTATTTTGACAGGCCAAGAGATTGTTGTGCCAAATGGAGACAAGTTAGCAAGAAAAAAAGGGGGGCTGCTTTGTGGCACAGCAGGAGCTGGAAAGTCACTGCTTGGGCAGCAAAGCTGCTCAAATAAAATTTATTTATTTATTTATAATATTTTTGTTTTCAAATGTGTTCAACAGTTTAGAGCATTACTAAGACAGTCGTAACGTCTGTACGTCATCTCTCCAGATTAAGCAGTTTCCATTTTGTGACAGATGGAAAGCCATGCCCCAACCCCAGCCCCACCACCCCCACCCACCTACCTCCATGTTGAGAGTAAGCTGACAGAACCGTGTACCTTTACTCCTAAGCAGCTGAGCCTATGTTCCCAAGGTACCAGGACCTATTACCCACCCCACCCCACCCCCCTTTTTTCTTTTCTTTTCTTTTTTTTTTTTTTTTTTTTTTTTTTACTTTTCGAGACAGGGTTTCTCTATGTAGTCCTGGCTGTCCTGGTACTCACTCTATAGACCAGGCTGGCCTGAACTCAGAAATCCATCTGCCTCTGCCTCTCAAGTGCTGGGAATAAAAGCATATGCCACCACTGCCTGGCAGGACATTTCCTCCTGCACAGCAGTTCAGTTGTCACATTCAGAGCATTCAATGATAATGCTTCATGATTTCTGCACCACAGTCAGGATTTAAGCTGTCACACACTCTGATAATGCCCTTTCAACTACCAACCAGCGTCCTAGGAACTAATTCATAACTCCATCGCTCAGCTTCTGGGTCTCCTTTCTCAGAACTGGGGCACTGTCTGCTTTCTGTTTCCATCTAGAAGCCCCACAGTTCACTGACTGCAAATGCTACTGCTCAGGCGGCTAGAGACAGCACAAGAGCAACTTGTGGGCCTTCTTTCTGCAGGGATTTCTCAGAAAAATTTGACCTTCTCATTGCATCCTGTAGCCAGCCAAAAGCACATGGCTCTCCCAACACCAGCCATGCTAGATTGACTACTTGTCAAAATGGGATGGCTTGGCATTCTGAACTGTGAAGTTTGGTTCTTCCACTTGTAATCAATAAGTTATTGGCGGGAGTGGTTTTAAGACCCTCCACAGAGGGGTCCTGATTTCAGCTACAATGGTGCATTCCCTTAACTTATTATATTCTACCCATTCAGCCACTTGTCTTTTTTCAGTTGCATGTTCTAGAGTTCCCTATATTTTCATACTTTCCATGCTGAGATTCCCGGCCTGTCCACTTATTATATTTTCCTTTAAATCCTTGAACAATTATAAATACTATTTTCAAATCCTTAGCCGCTGGATCTAACACCTGGTATGTATCAGGTGCTACTGTATCATGACTCAAAGTCAAATTTTCTGTGTTCTGGTGATGTCTGTGAATTCTTTTGCAAGTAATTTTAAAATTTTTCAATTATAATTGTTCTTTATTTGTAAGAGTTTTACAGGTGAACTTTGGTTAGAGTTCGGGCTGTGGATGCCTGTTCTTTAAAGCATGTTTCTTTAAAGCATGTTGATGCTTGCTCTAGCAGACAGGCAACACAAACTAGCTGAAGTTGAACTTCAAACTCCATGTCCCCTGGACAGGTAGCAATTACTCTGTGTCCTCCAAGTGTCCCCTCTCACTGGGAAACTGGGATCTCTCTGTGTATCATGCTAGCAAACCATAATCATAGGGAAGCTTATATATTAATATAGGGGTTACCTTTTCCCTACCCTTAATTTTCATAATCTCCTTCACTTTCCAACCACTGCTAGTTCCAAATGACACTCAATGATCAAACCAATTGAAGTTCTTATCTCTCCTCATGTGCTACACACACAACACAACCTATAACATCCTCACACAAGAACACAAACAAGCAAGTGAAGGCAGCAGGCACCGGTACTCTCTCTCCTCACCTGGGCGTCCAGTCCTCTCCAGGTTTGCCTGCCTGTCCGTATTGTCCGACACCTTGAGAATTTGATTCTATAGTTTTTCCATATTGTACCAGTGGGTGGTTATTCTAGCACAGTCTTCTCCATCTCGCCAGACAAGGTACACTAAGCATCCTTTTCCATCTGAAATCCCATGGCTTCCTCATAGTGTCGGCTCACTCTCATATTATCCCACGATTTGAACTTTTCCTCCGGCATTGTTACTCCTCCTGTGATAGAAAATGGTGCTTTTATCCCTGCGCTCAGGGATTTTCACTTGCTGAAAGGGTGCATCTCAGCAGACGTTCTGAATGAGTATATCTAGTGGTTTGACTTGGAGCTGTCTTCTTTAGTGGGTGGAAAAAATCTAACCGGTCTTGCGCATTGCATCATTGAAGTACATTCAGTCACCTGGACACTAGAGAAAATGAACATCTAGGAAGGGCTCTCTCTCTCTCTCTCTCTCTCTCTCTCTCTCTCTCTCTCTCTCTTTCATCATCATCATCATCATTTAGCATGTGTGTATGTATTTATAGGAAACCTGATCTTATTTAGCTGTGGGTTAACATAAAAGGAGAGTTTTAATTACACTCCCCAAAATAACTCTAAATACACTCAAGATACCGTTCAAGTGTTTCCACTCAGTTTCATCAAGCCGCAGGTTTTTGGTAACAGTCCTTGTTTTACATTCTCCATACAGTACAGTTCACTGCCCCAAGCCTTTGGGCAAAGGAGCTCACTTATTCAGACTACACTGCTGCTGTGTATTCATTCCTTGTCCCATGTGTCACCTTGTCCTAAATCACATGTCCCCTGACATCAGCTTCCATCACTAGGTCACTGAGCCTTGGAGTACTGAGAGAGAAGACAGTAATGTCAAACCAAACCAGGTCTCCCTACCATGTCTGCAGATACTCACTAAAGGAGGACAGGAAGGGAATTCACAGCTGACATAGAAAACTCAGGTACCTCTTCAATCTCAAGAGAAGACATGAGGGGGAAATCTCAGAGGTGAACACAGACCAATGAAAAGGGGAAGTTTGGGCTAGAAAGCAATTAGAGCCACTACCAAGACACTGGAGCCCCGTGGCAAACACTCCACTGCCACCCTGCAATTTATAGTCTTGCTCTACTTGTAACTCTAACCTAACAATGTGCCATCTTTCCTTTGCATGTTATTTATTTACAAGTGCATTTTCAGTATCGGCCCCTTCATTCATTAATCCTAATGTGGCCTTTTCCAATGTCTACTTACCATTTTAAATACTTACTATAATTTACAGGGCTTTCTTGAACACATCCAAGGTATATTATATGGGGCTAGCTTAATGGAAAGTCTTGTATACCAAAGCGGGAAAAAAACACATTTAATTTATGATGGCTTTGAATTTTGATCATAATTTACTCAAGGAGACCTAGTCATACAAAGCAATACCAATATAATCTTTCAAAAGCAATCAAAAAATAAAACAATAAATGCTGATCTTATTGAGTTTTTTTTCTCAAAGCTTAAACATGTCCTATCCTGGTATTATGCAAATTATATTTAACTACATGATACTTAGGTTATCACAATTGCTCTTGAGCTAATTTTATTAACTTACATTGTAGGAACATTTTATCCACACAAAAATTAATTTGTATGTTTCTCTTTTCTCCTCAAAGAAACTGTCCATTTCCCCATTTTAAGACTTAAAGGCAGCAAAAACAATGATAAATAGGAAATTAAGAGAAGTATGACTGAGAAAGTTACACCCAAGGAGTCCACTTCTGCAGGTCTTCCCTGCAAGCTCCTAATTCTAATGTCAAACTGAAGTCTCTAGTTTTGCAGAGATGATGCTGAGAAAGGCCGCCAGGGAACTGGGCCCTCTCTGGCCCCGCTTCTGGTCTGAGCCCATCAGAATAAATTATTTCCCAAGGTTCCACTTAGTGAAGGAAGTTCACACAGTAAGTGAATTAAGACAACACGGGTCTTGGCTCTCCCGCTTAGAGTTGAGAACAGGAATCCCATTGGTGGGCTGCATCCCAGATGCAGTTATGAGCCCCAGAAGCCAAAAGAGCTGCCTCTTGGAAAACCAAGAAAACTTTCTCAAGAGACTGGGCTTCAGCGGGGCTTCACACAGGACGACTGAGTAGTCCTGCCAAAAGATTCTTGTAACCCAAGAACAAAGAGGGCAGACATTAAGACAGTGGCCAGTAAGGCTGTTTGGAGGTGACAGGGCTTCCGTCTTACTGCAAAGCAGGTTTGGAGCAGGTACCCAGGGCATAACTAAGAACTCCCCATGGTTAGTTAAAGTAGAAGACTGGTTTCTTTGGAGACCCAGTTAGGTTATAACTGTGTTTTGCTGGGGCAGACAGGAGAACAAATGTTTTGCTATAGCAAACACATGAAAGGAAGCATGATGTTCAGAAAGAGTATAAATATGACCTCACAGACAGTGGAAGCTGGCGCTTTGGTTCCCTTTGCTCCACTGCGATAGGCTTTGCTGACTACACCCATAGACTGGTTCACCTTACACTGAGTTGCTGCTGAGCTTCCCTGTGGGGACCTCATAGAGAGAAACTTGCCAGAGAACTTCTCATGAGATTCCTGCAGCTTCTTGTGGCTTCTTGCAGCTTCCGTGGATTAAGGCCAATTTGTGAGCCTCATGGGTTTTCCCAGATTGAACTGTGGTATCTGTAGAGTAGACTGGACTGCTGATTCATGTTTGGTGTTTGTTACTGAAATAAAATTGTCCCCAAGAACTATTTCTAAGCAGGTCCACTTCCCTTGCATCCTAATAACCTTTCTCTTCCACTACCTCTGGTGAGTGGTGGACAAGAGGAGAGGTTAAACCCTTCCTTACTAAAATAAGTTGTGAAAAATATATACCTACAAGGGCCACCAACATGGCTTAGGCATAATGGGGAACTCTGCTTCTAACGTGGTAGAGGAAACAGCAGACTATGAGGGGTTAGCAGTGTTGCTTAAGGAGGTTAGCAAAATGGCAGCTACTGCCGCTGGGTGGTCTCCTACTGTGTTCCTGGAATAAGTTTTCTGCTTTTGCTGTGTAGTCTTCATGTGTACAATTTTGAAAAAGATTAGGGGTTTGGGAAGCTGAATACTTAGAAGGTTCACTCAGTTCTCTTGCGTTAGGAAGGATTTCAGAGTTGGCTATGCATGTAGTGAGTTTGCAAACAGAAGTCAAAAGCTTGGAAAGCATTAAGAACCACTGGGTGGAGAACAACAGAGTTCAGGCTTAGTGACTAAGACCGGGAATGCACCACATGATAAAAAATAGAAACAACCTGGGCTGCAAGGTCAATTGCCACCCTGCCCTGTTTCACGTACTTTCACTCCCAAGTACCCAAAGCACCTCAGTGAGATAAAGAGCCTGGAAGAGCAGGAGGTGGCACAGGGACAATGGGTTAATATGCAACCAAGTGCACCACCAGAGGATTTTCTTGGGGCTACAAGCCTTCCCAGTCTTAGTGCAGCATATGCAGCTAATGATGGTAGAAAAGTTTACAATGAGTTGACCTGGCATCTGATAGAAATGCGAGATTTAGAACATTTTAAAGAGGCTGTGGTATTGTATGGCTTGCAGTCTCCATTTGTTAAGGAAATATTAAGGAACTGGGCTATTCCTAATAACTTTTCTTTTCCACTACCTCTGGTGGGTGGTAGGCTAGAGGGGCAGATGAACCCATTATGGATGTAATTTGTGAAAAATATATGCCTATAGTTAGTCACTATCTGAGGATTCCTTGAGTACAGCAGTGTTCTATTCAAGGAGTGGACTCTAGGAAATGCTTGGTGGTGTGAGTGCTACGTGGACATTGTAGCCATATACTCTACCAAACAATACTGAGGGTCAGAATTCAAGCAGAACCTAGACTCTTCAATCAGGGAAGAAAAAAGCTACAAAGCACTATGAGTTGGAGCTCTAAGATAGAAAAATTCTTCCTTCACTCCTGGTCTCTGCCATGTTGATTTGTCCCATGGAAGCCAGGGTTCTGTACCACTGTGTACCAGCTGAGCACAAGAAACCACAGGCAGAAGGAAGTCCACCTGCTTAGTGGACCTCACACCTGTTGAGAACGGTCCTCTTCATCCCAAAGTGAATACAACCTTGTGCTGGAGAAGTCTACAAGCTTTCTCCAGGAGACAGAAATGGAGTTTCTCCTCGTTTTTCTTTATTGGATATTTTCTTTATCCAATAAAGAAAATGCTATCCCTTTCTTGGTCCTCCCCCCAACTCCCGGAAACCTCATATCTCATCCTCCCTCCCCTGCTTCTACCCACCCACCCACTCCCACCTCCCCACCCTCGATTCCCCTACACTGGGGCATCTATGGAGCCTTGATAGGACCAAGGACCTTTCCTCCCATAAATGCCTGACAAGGCCATCCTCTGCTACATATGCAGCTGGAGCCATGTGTACTCCTTGGTTGATGGCTTAGTCCCTGGGAGTTCTGGGGAGTCTGGTTGGTTTAGAAACTGAGAGAGGAAACTAAAAACAAAGGTCTTTGGGCCATCACCAAAGCTTAAGCAAAGCACAGAGATTCCTCAGTGCAACCACAGCAAGACCTCCCACCTAGGAACTATCTAGAGATGGCCCACGAAGAATGCAGGGGATAATTCAGCTAAGACTGAAAGAGGCCACTGTCTTAATTACCCATGTTACTCGGTCCATAAATTGTGAGGTTGTTCATTTATGCATCACATAAGAGGCATGGGAGGAACCTGGGTGACATGGGAAGATTGCAGTGTGACATGATAGAAATGAACAAATGGCACTTTAAATACCTACATATGACTTGACTGCTCTTCTAACCACAACAAGCACTGTTTAATGCCCCTCTCACCAGTGAGTGACATGCTTCTCATAACACACTTCTCATGAGTTATCCGTGTTCTTGTCTTTTTGGAAAGGCTTTGCCCAAGAATGGAATATGCTGACAGCTTTAAGAAAAGGGTCGAGAAGGGTGTGATGGCACACACCACTAATCCCAGCACTTGGGAGGCAGAGGCAGGCGGATTTCTGAGTTCGAGGCCAGTCTGGTCTACAAAGTGAGTTCCAGGACAGCCAGGGCTATACAGAGAAAACCTGTCTCAAAAAACAAAAAACAAACAAAACAAAACAAAAAAGAAAAGAAAAGAAAAGAAAAGAAAAGAAAAGAAAAGAAAAGAAAGAAGAAGAAAAGAAAAAGGGTACTTAACCTGGACAGAAGGACAGACAACAAAAGGCAGAAAGGGATGAGGAACAAGAAGGTGGGTAGAAGACACCCAAGATGGTCACCAAATGGGTTTTGGGTTCTGCTATATTAGTTTCCTTTCTCAGTTCTGTGGGCACACCCGTGTCTGTCTTAGTAGTCACCCTAGGCTTTATATTGGCTTCCAGTCTGAAGGGACAGAGCCCATCATGGGGCAGCTCACGGTCAGGAAGCAGACTAACTTGACACAGTCAAGGTATGTTCCCAGTGACCAACTTCCTCCACCAAGGCTTCTCAGCCTTCCAAAACAGTGCCACATTTGGGGACAAAGAGTTCCCACACAGGAGCCAATGAGGACATTTCACATTCAACCATAGTGCCCTCACCTGATACACTGTGGCTCACACCAACATTGTATTGGCACGTTCTTCTTCCTGCAGAACAAGCCTTGCTTACCACACCCTGCGATTTAAGCAGATGTACTGAATGTGGGAGAGAGATGCTGCAGTGGGATTCCTGTATCTTTGAAATTAAATATCTGAAAACCCACTGGATTTTAGACTGCCTTGGCTCAGTTCTTCAGCTCCAGTAGGTTCATAAAGCTGTTTGGAATTAGAATGCACTTCCATCTTTAGTCCCTAGGGGATGAGGCTTAAGGGACCCCAAGAATCAGCTACCTCATCCCAGCCACCAGTACTCACCTCACAGTGACAGTTCCCACAGAGTTGCTTCACTCTGGCCACCCATATATCTATCTGCCCATGATGTAGGAAAGAACACAGAAGCACACAGAAGTCAGCCCCCTGAAGTCATGTGGTGGACAGTTGGTGACACTCCTTGAAATCCAATCAAAGAAAAGGCTGACTCCTGTGGATAGTAAGGTTGGGCTTAAGAAACCTCACTCAACATTTCCCCAAGGATATGGGCTCCTGTAGTTCTGTCTAGGACTCCAAATACAGATGCTTCTGTGATAGCACTTAGAACAGCCCTTTACTTTCATCCAGGGAGACTGAGCTTGTTTTAAGGCCTGGGTTGTCTTCAGACCCACACCCTGGGCTATTAGTATGTAAGCATTACATTCCCACAGAATGGGAATCATGATAAAATAATTTGCCCCCGTGGGTAGGAGTGATGCAGAACTGAGCTGCATAACTATCTGGTAAACCCCAGGGCCCCCTATACTTGCATAGCTTCCACCATTGGCTAAAATGAAGTGTTCTGGTCCTTCACATATAGCCACACAGAGAAGAACTGCAAAAAGGCCATTCTGCCAGCTACCAACGTAGCACTTGGACTCCCTGGCATCACTGTCACCAGGTGGGTGTCTCCATGGTCACTGAAGCTAACCCTGCATAACCAGCCACAACAGTGTCTCCGCATCCACACAGAATCGCTCCTACCCACTGGGGCAAAGTGCTTAAACACGATTCTCTGCAAGGAGACATAGGAGAGAGAAGGAGAGGCCTCCCCAGCCCAGCTCCATGGGCTTTGTGAATCTCTAGCCCCCTGTAAGACTGGGGAGTTTCCTACTTTAGTGCTCCAATAAAGCCCTCTCTGGAGATCTGGCTCTTGGAGATAATGTTCTTCATACCCACACACTGCACAAACCCAACTTGAGATGTCAAATCTCAAGCCATCTCGTCTCTTGACCTGGCTAAGGCAGTTTTCACATCCGGTATCCTGCAAGGAAGTGTTGTCCCCACTGTAGAGATGATGATGACTTCCTTTCCAGGTCTAGAACACAGGCCAGTGAGATAGCCTGAGCCAGTCCTTCAGACACCATGTTAAACAGGCTTCTATAGTTTTGTCTAGGACCCCAAATTCAGATTCTTCTGTTTCTGTGCAAGCATGTAGAACCTGCCCACGAGGCTATTGTGCACCTACGCAGTGACCCTCTCTCACAGAGGCATTGACTTTAGCCTGCCATGTGTCAGCCATATCTGCAAAGTAACCACGGTAAGGGGATGCTATCTGCCTGCCAAGAGATATGCTGCTCTCCTTCCTCGAGCGGCAGAGTCAAAAGGCACCCATTGCTGAGCAGTGTGTGTTCCGGTGACTGACATCACTGCATGAACTTCCCATTTGCACATGTGTCAGGATGATCAACAGCTTCTTAGAGGGAAGTTCATAACCCAACCATATATTAGCAAGTGAGAGGTTCTGAGATGAAATTCCTGGAAGTCCCCTTCTACCCCCATTAACTGCCAAATAAATAGATGCCCCGTTGTGGCCCTCCGTGGCCCTGTGCACTTACAAGGGCTTCCGCCAGAGCTGCTGACATGAAGATGAGACAAAGGGAGAAGCCTAGTTTTGTCTGGTTCTTGTCATTCTCTTTGCTACCTTGCTAGCTCAAGTTTTTAAAGGGTTGTGTGTGTGTGTGTGTGTGTGTGTGTGTGTGTGTGTGTATGTGTGTGTATTTGTGTATGTATGTGTTGGCATATATGTGGGTGTGCACATGGGGGAGATATATATGCATGTCTTTGTCCACATTGTGACCAGAGGTTGACATTGGGAGTTTTCCCCAATTGCTTTCTGCCTTATATAGCTAGGTCTGGTCTAATACTTGAACCCAGGACTTGGTGACACAACCTAGATTACCAGCATGCCTGGGAATCCTGCCCCTGCCTTCTTGGTTCTGGAATTACAGGCAGGACACTACACCCATTGGATGCTTAGGCAGATGCTAGAGATCTGAACTCCAATCCCAACAGTTGCACAGTGGATACTTTCCCCCCCTGAGTAATACACCCATCCCTCTCTCAACATTTTAAGGGCTTAAGTTCTGCAGTCTTAAACAAAGTGTACCTTGTCCTCACAGAAGGATTCAAAACCTGGTTGTGTGATTTTGTGTGGAAAGGTGGCAAGGAGACCTGAAGTCCCTGTAACACTCTGAATTTCAATAGTTAATATTCAAGTCAGCAGAAGCTGAGGAAAACCATGAGGGGTTGGAGCTCAGCCTTGGTGTCTAGATGTTAGTATCATCTCCTGGCCTTCTGTTATGAAGCCTGGATCTCGAGAAGAGCTGGATAAGAACGCCTCAGAGACATGGCAAATCTCCAACACCTCAGGCAAGTGGTCTGAGCCAGGTAGAAATCAGGCCTGAGGAAAACAAAGAAAGGGGCCATCTTCTTAAGTCAGCCCTCTGCTAAGAGATTCAAGGATGGAGAGACCTTCCATGTTCTCCACATTTAATACACTCTGTGGACCTCTTCTATCTTTATGGTGTTAAAATCTCAAACGCTATCAAAGAGAAGTCAGGAGTCGGGGACACAGGGCATTATCTGAAGAACCACAGGCAGGAAAGCAGCTTCCAGCGCTCCTCCATCCCTGACACCAGCTGCTTCTCACCCACACTAAGTACCACGAGAACCTCATCCACCCTCTCCCAAAGAAATTCAGATCCTAGATGGACACTCCACTGTGCTGTTAAACCTCTGGGCATGAACAGTGACAGTTACTAATAAGCCAGGGCTGCCTTGAAGCTGAAGAAGCGTCATCATGACAAGAGATCATGATATGTTTCTGACCTAGACTCTCTGGGATGCCCAAGAGATGGGGATGTATGTGGTTAAAATCCACACCTTCATGGTTGGAGGTTGTGTTTCATGTTGCCACCTTTGTAGGAAAGTTCTGGAACACAAATCAAACCTCATTTGATCAACATTCCATGAAGGGGTAGATAAAGAAAAAATGAAAGGCAGGAACTATGGGGTAAAATGGGAAGAAGGAGCTTTCTAGAATCAACAGTTTGGGAAACAGTACCTGCCAGGTGTTTCCCTGTAGTTGTTCCTAGAGTCAAGAACAGCATAGAGTACAGAGAGTCACCCACGTGCTCTGTGGTGACAGTGGCCTTGGAGATGGCTCTGCTTGGAAACAGGTTGCACAACCTTGAAGACTCTGCATGTCTTAGGATGCACACACAGTAGTTGAAGTTCCTAAGGGATGTATGTTCCATATTTTGAAATTTGTGAAAAATAAAGCATTTGCATATTTTTAGATGTATCATTTTAATTGTTATAACTGATCTGATAAAACAGTAAAACTTATTGAGCTCAACTTGGTCTTTTTAAGTCCTTAGACCTATTTTAATCAAACAAGGGCCGAATTATTCTTTAACAACAGATTGAGGTATAATTTATACACCATAAAATTTACCCTAAAGCGTTCAATTCAGTGGTTCTTAATATAACCTCGAAGTAGAGTAGCCACTATTCTCTCTGATTTTAGGGTAACCTCATCTCCTGTAAAGTGACCCATGCCCCTTGGTCATCTATTCCTTACTCTCACCCTCCCATCCATAAAAGCTTCTCTTCTTTGTTCTCTTCCTGAGTTAACTTGCTCAGGATTTCATATTAACTTGATCACACACCCTATCACATGCAGCCAGCTCCCTCTTCCTTTCTGTAGCTGGTAAATATTACAGGACAAGCACAAAGTGTCTTACCGTCATCAAGTGGCATTCGGGAAGAGTGTTGCTGCTCCCAAAATGCGTGTGCAAGTTCTAGATTGAGTTTTTGCTCTCATATCTCTTAGGGTTACTGTTTGGATATGAAATGTCCCCACAGGTTCATGTGCTAAGGGCGTGGCTCCCTGATGGTGGCTCTACTGAGAGGTGACAGGATGCTACAGGTACTAGAAAGGGATAGATTCACACATGATAAGTGTGTGTGGGGCAGGGTCTAGTTGGAGGAATGAAAACATGCCTTTCAGGGCATGTGTCCTGGTTGTTTTCTATTGTCCACTTTTAAGATCCTAGAGTCACCTAGGAAGAGGAAATTTCAGTTAAAAAAAATTATCTTGCTCAAACTGGCCTATGGTATGACTTACATGGAAGGGCCTAGCCCTCTATGGGTGGCACTATCCCCTAGGCAAGTGGGCCTGTGCTGTATAAAAAGAGCTAAATAAGCATGAGCCAGTAAACCAAAAGGTAAGACAGTATTAGTGTGTTACTGCATGGCTTCTCCTTAAGTCCTGCCCTCACTCTCCATAATGATGCTCTGTAACCTGGAAGTGTAAACTGAAAGAAACCATTTTGGTTTATTTTATACAGTTTTATGTTTATAGTGATTATCAAAGCAACAAAAAGTAAACTAAACTTCATTACTTCCTGTCCCTACTCTTCTCCTCCCTCAGTCTGTCTCTATCTCTGTCTCTGTCTCTGTCTCTGTCTCTGTCTTCCTCCTCTATTTCCTATCTTTCTGCTTCCTCCTCCCTCTTCATCTCCTCTCTCTCTCTCTCTCTCTCTCTCTCTCTCTCTCTCTCTCTCTCTCTCTCCATTCCTACATCCCTCCCTCCTTTCTGGCCCTGGCCATCATGAGTTGAGCAACCTCTGCCCCACCATACATCCCACCAACATGATCACTGTAATGTTCTTCTTCCCCATGCCCAAAGATGGAGCCAGCCAACCATAAAACAGACTAAAACTTCTGCAACCAACAGCCAAGATAACTATTTTAAATTGATATTCTCAAACTGAGATCCTAGAACTTTCTATAGATGCTTATCAGCTTGTCCTATTCAAGTATTCTGATGATCTCTTTTGGCCCTAATGGGTGAGCAGCTCTAACTGGTTATCTGGCCACTTCAGTGCTTCACCAGGAAACCTGTTCTGAGCTCTTTGATTTTTGTTATTGAACGCTACCACTGTGGTTTCTTTATTCCCATGGCCACCGCTGTCAGAGTAGAGGTCAGAGAGTAGAAGTCAAAGAGTACCCTACGGAACACCACTGGTTCCTCGGATATATTCAGAAGTTCATGTAACTTGCATAAAAATACTAAAACGTTAGTGTTGCCTGAGTGGGATTGCCCAGATCCTACGAGGGGTTTGGTATTTCACAAGATTAGCCATCAAAGCAGATTAAATAAAGCTGGAAAATAAGGCCCAGCAGTAAAGAGGTTTGTAAACATGCAATGGGTACCATGCTTGATACAAGGTTAGTCTCTCCTAGACATGGTGGATGGCAGACTCTAAGGCTTCTCTGATGACCTACAGCCTGTGTGAAACTGGGCATCTAGCTCAAAAGACCTGGCTTGAAGTGACTTAGACCTATCTTGTCATTCCTCTCAAGTCCTAGCCTGACCTTGAGCTGACAGAGAGTAAAACAAAAACAGAGGTGTTTGATCTCACCTTCCTCATTAACTCATGCCAGAGAGCTAGCTGCCCTTCTTATGGACCACAGAGATCCCAGTGTTCCTGCCCTGTCTCCACCCCTGACACTGACAGCATGACTGGGGTGATAATCTATGCACAGCCAACAACTTGGAACCCCAGAGGGGAATCCCCCAATGTACCAGTGTACATTATGTTTCATCTGCTGTTTCCCAAATTAATGAAACCTCCTTTCTGAAAGACAGCCTCTGTCTTAGTTAAATTTCTACTGCCATGATAAACACCCTGACCAAAAGTGACTGGGGAAGAAAACTGTTTCTTTTGCTTACATCTCCACGTCACAGTGCATCACCAAGGACATCGGGCAGGAACTTGCTGCGGGAACCTGGAATCAGGAACTGATGAGGGAGGCCAGGAGGAATGTTGCTTACTGGCTTTCTCCTCATAGTTTCCTCTGCCTGCTCTTTTTATACACATCAGGACCATCTGCCAAGGAGTGGCCCCCAACCCACAGTGGACTAGGCACTCCCACATCAATCACTATTTTTAAAAAAAAGTACCACAGGCTTACTTGCAGGCCAATCCAGCAGGGTCATTTTCTCCATTGAGGTCCTTTCTTCCAAAATGACTGTTGCCTATGTGTCACGTTTACATGAAAGCTAGCAGCACACCCCTCAGGCCTTTTAGAGCTCTACTATCACACAGTGCTGCAGGACTTGGACATTAGCAACTGTATGTAATATTCCTGCAGGTTCTTTGCGGGGCCTACAGTTACTTTTGTTTATGTGTTGCTTTGCTTTGCTTCGATTTTTGTTTTCAATTTTACTTAAGTTAGCCACATTTGAAAACAAGATGCTTCGCGCTCAACACAGGTAGAGTGAGAGGTTCTCCGAGCTCACCATGTGTGAAAGAGCCCAAGAAGCTCCATAGCACCCCCAAAACCCTGTGGAGGGGGAGAGAATCATTCCTGCTCCACAGCACCCCCAAAACCCTGTGGAGGGAGCGAGAATCATTCCTGCTCCACAGCACCCCCAAAACCCTGTGGAGGGAGCGAGAATCATTCCTGCTCCACAGCACCCCCAAAACCCTGTGGAGGGAGCGAGAATCATTCCTGCTCCACAGCACCCCCAAAACCCTGTGGAGGGAGCGAGAATCATTCCTGCTCCACAGCACCCCTAAAACCCTGTGGAGGGAGCGAGAATCATTCCTGCTCTAGGCACGCTTTTAAGATGCCTCTTGAGTTTTCTAACCATCCTGTAGCATCTTGCAACCACTGGTGTACTGTATTAGAGCAGGCAGATCCTGGAGATCTACAACCATAAGGTCCAAGATGAACCCCAATATCTCTTTCTGCACCATCATCTCCAACTCAAGTTTACTTTAATTAATCACCGGAGAGCAGCCTCTAAACACCTCTAAACACAAACATAGGGCAAAATAAAAGAAAGAATAAATGACACCCATAACTCCAGACACTGTCTTTTACCATGTTCTCTTCAGCCTGGTATGAAACCTGCCTCAGCTTCCATCCATACAAATCCTCTTTGATAACTCTTCCATAATATTAGAGCATGTCCAAATCAAACCCCACAGATCTTATTGAATGCATTTTATTTTAATTGAATTTTAAAAGTCTTATTCATCTGTGGATGGTATACAGAATAAAACACTCATAGCCAAAGTTGTATGCTGAAGACTGGAATTTAAGACAGCCTTGGTAGTTCAGAGGCAACTCCAGGTATTTCGACAATAATTAAAACCACTAACCCCACCTCTTCACAACAGAATCAGAATCAAGACTTCTGCTACATTAGGAAATCATCTTTCTCCTTTTGCCTCAATCCTTGAGTGTCTCAAAGCTAGACGCCTATTAGCAGGTAGACTATTAAAATGCTAATGTGTAGCAAGGGAGCTGCTCTCTGAGAGAGAAGGGTAGCTGAGCTCATCCTACACCTTAGCTTAATTCTCTGGTGAGGCAGATGGTCTAGCTTCTCTCAGAACCAGCTGGGTTCTGATCCTAAAATGGTCACTCAGGTCTCACAAGAGCCATCCCAAATTTTTCACTCATCAATTTATTTTAAAGAAGTCATATGGGTTTATTTTTCCATTTCTTGAAACAGTATCAATCAGAGAGTTCTTGGGGATGTCATGTCTGTTTTGCTACATGTGTCTTCGTACCTTGCTGTGAAATTTGACTTCTCTCATTACCAAGGTTATGTTCTTAACCTACTGTTGATGGAGTGTGTGTGTGTGTGTGTGTGTGTGTGTGTGTGTGTGTGTGTGTCCGTGTCCATATCTGTGTCTGTGTTTAGGGGGGTTGTCTCATTTTTCATTAGTTCTTTGAGAATTATATGCAATGCATTTTGATCATATTCACCCTTCTCCAGCTCCACCCTGCTTCCTTACCCACGCAAGTGTGTCCAGTTTATTCTGACCCAGCAAGTACAGTTTGTGCTGCCCACACCCTTGTGTGTCTTTCACTAGAGTGTGGTCAAACCCTCAGGGTCACACCTCCTCACAGCTGTCAGTTGCCAATTTCTCCTTAGCTGGGGCTTTCCTCACTGAGATCTTTGTTTCTGGCTTGAGCTTGCATGGGTCTTGTGGATGCTGCCACAACTACTATGAGTTTGTATGCACAACTGCCAGAATGTATTAAGAAAGCACTGTTTTCCTGTGGGCACCTCTGAGTCTTAACATTTCTGTCTCCTCTTCCAGGATGAGCCCTGAGCCTAGGGAGGACAGGGTGTGATATAGATGGCGCTTTTACTCCACAGTCTTTTATTCTTGGCACCTTCACCAATTATGGATCTCTACGCCAGCTACTACAAAAAAGCTTCTTTGATGAGGATTAAGAGGTGTATTAATCTATGGATATAACAATAAGTCATTAGGATTTGATTTAATACTATGCACATTTAGCAAAGTAACACTAGGCCCTCCACTGGGTCCTATGACCTATCTGGGCACATGTTCTTGACATCTATACTAGTGCCTTATGTGGAATTCAATTTTCAGTAGGTCTTAAGCTCAATCAGAAAGTGATTGGTTACTCCCTAAACATTAGTGCCATTATTATGCCAGTGGGCATATCTTGCCAGGCTGGCAATTATTGTAGCTTGTACAGTTCACAGCTGGGTAAGTGCTTTACTTAGGATTCCTATCTCTGTAATAAAACTCCATGACCCAAAAAAAGCTTGAGAAGGAAGGGTTTATTTGACTTATATATCCTGGACTGCAGTCTACTAAAGAAAGCTAGGACAGGAACTCAAACAGGGCAGGAACCTAGAGACAAAAGCTAATGTAGAGGTCATGGAGGGATGCTGCTTACTAGATTGCTCCTCATGGCTTGCTCAGCCTGCTTCCTTGCAGAACTGGTTCTACCAGTGCAGTGGTAGCACTGTTCACCATGAGCCATACCCTCACCCTCCCATCTATCACTAACTTTAAAAATGTACTACAGATTTATCCACAGGCCAATCTGGTAGGAATATTCTCTCAATTGACATTTCCTCTTCCAAAATGACTCTAGCTTATGCCAAGTGGACATAAAAACTCGCCAAGACAGTGAGACTGGTGGTTGTTTTCCTCCTCCCCTGGCATGCACAGTATCTTCAAGCACTACAAAAACTAACCAGTGGGGATGAGGTGTCCAGCCACTACAGCTTGATTTCTCTGTGCTCTGTGTCTCACATATGTGACGTCTTCAGCAATAGAGTCTTACTGTCAAGTTCTGGAGGATATCTAAGAGTATTGGCAATAGCCTATAATGTTTAGGGCCTATGGGATCTCACTGGCCAACAACTCTAAATGGGTTAACCCCTTTCTGTCCCTAGCTTTTTATTTATAGCTGTGCAGTGATGAGTTGGGACATCGTTGTTATAGTATGTCTTAGTTACTTATCTATTATTCTGGTAAAACACTATAACCAAGAATATATATCTTTATAAACCAAGGTAAGTTTATAAAACAAACAAACAAACAAACAAACAAAAAGACACACATAAAATTTGGGTCTTACTGTTTCAGAGATTTAGAGTTCATGCACTTATTGTTGGTTGAGAAATACGGCAGACTGATATGGCACTGAAGCAGCAGTTGAAAAATCATATCTTAAGAACAATCCCATGACTCAGGAGTGGGAGGAGACAAAAAGAAAGGGAGAGGGACAGGGACAGGGACGGGGATGGGGAGGAGGAGGGAGGGGAAGGGGGAGAGGGAGAGAGAGAGAGAAAAAGAGAGAGAGAGAGAGGAGAGGAGATGTTGTATCCTTTGAAACCTTAAAGCCCACTCCCAGTGACACACCTCCTCCAACAAAGCTATACCTCCTAATCCTTCCCAAACAGCTCTACCCATTTGGAACTAAGTATTCAACAATATGAGCCTATGAGGCTGTTCTCATTCAAATTACCACATAGAGTGACTTCATTTAAACTCTTTTAATTTGTATATGTTTTAGAAAACTTCAGTAGTAGGATTCCACAAGCCTTTATTTTTTTAAAGACTCTTTATCCCTCCATATAGCTCCTTCTTTCCCGTTCCCTTTCATTTCTCAACTCGTTTAGCCCTGCCTGTTTTGCTATTCCTTTTTAACACAGTGTAGTCTATCTTCTTTTCCTTAAATGCACTCCTTCTCCACAGTCAGTTATTAATTATCTGACCTCTGTGGGTATTCCAAATAAAGCACACATATCTGAAGATTGAAAGCTAACATTCACGAATGAAAGAAAATGTGGCATTTGCCTTTCTGCATCTGGGATTCCTCACTCAGAGTAATTGGATCCAGCTCCATTCATTTATCTTTAATTTCATAATTTTTGTTTTTCTTAATGGCTGGATATTTTTCTATTTCTAAATGTACCACATTTTGTTGTCTATTCGTCACTCAAAGTATTTCTAAGCTGTTTCTATTTATTGGCTATTATAAATCTTGAGCAGCAATTGATACTGATGAACAGGTAATGCTACAGTAAAATATGGAGTCCTTTGATACGCCCAAGAGTGATAGGTCATGGTGGATCCATTTCCAGCTTTGGGAAAGCTCTACACTTCTATAGTGTAGTGTCTGTACCAGTTTGTACTTCTTCCACTAAGTGCCTAAATGTTTCTCTTTCCCCACATCCACAACAGTATATGTTATTTGGTTATTCTTCTGTTGTTTGCTTGCTTGCTTTGTTTTTAATTCTAGACATTTTGACTGAAGCAAAGGAAAACTCAAAGCAAAGTAATTTTAATTTGTTTTCCCTAAGTTGAACAGGTTTTAAGGCCGTTCTCGGCCTCATGCACTTCATCTTTGCTCTCCCCTTAGTTCCATGATCCATTTCTAATTGAGGGCTTATTTCCTTAATGTCTAGTTTTGTTTTGTTTTGTTTTGTTTTGTTTAAATTCCATTCCTCTGTCAGATGTGTATCTCATGACGACTCTCCCTGCTCTTCAGGCTGGCTCTTCACTCAAATGAAGTTGTCCTTTGCTGTACAAAAGCTACTTGGTTTCATAAGCTCCCACCTTTTTATTCTTGGTCTTAGTGCCTTTGTTCTCGGGTTTCCCATTAAGAAAGTCCTTTCCTAGGATTTTTACCAATCCTAAATCCGATAGGGGACTAATATCCAACATCTACAAAGAGCTAAAGAAGCTGGACTCCAGAAAAATGAATAACCCCATTAAAAATGGGGTGCAGAGCTAAACAAAGAATTCTCAATTGAGGAAATCCGAATGGCTGAGAAACATCTGAAAAAATGTTTAACATCCTTAATCATCAGGGAAATGCAAATCAAAACAACACTGAGATTCCACCTCACACCAGTCAGAATGGCTAAGATCAAAAATTTAGGTGACAGCAGATGCTGGCGAGGATGTGGAGAAAGAGGAACACTCCTCCATTGCTGGTGGAATTGCAAGCTTTTACAACCACTCTGGAAGTCAGTCTGGCGTTATCTCAGAAAATTGAACATAGTACTACCAGAGGATCCAGCAATACCTCTCCTGGGCATATACCCAGATGTTCCAATTGGTAAAAAGGACACATGCTCCACTATGTTCATAGCAGCCTTATTTATAATAGCCAGAAGCTGGAAAGAACCCAGATGTCCCTCAACAGAGGAATGGATACAAAAATATGGTACATTTACACAATGGAGTACTATTCAGCTATTAAAAAAAATGAATTTATGAAATTCTTGGGCAAATGGATGAATCAGGAGGACATAATCCTTAGTGAGGTAACCCAATCACAAAAGAAGTCATTGGATATGCGCTCACTGATAAATGGATATTAGCCCAGATACTTAGAACACCCGAGATACAATCAGCAAAACACATGAAAATCAAGAAGGAAGACCAACGTGTGGATACTTCATTCCTCCTTTGAATAGGAAACAAAATACCCATGAAAGGAGTTACAGAGACAAAGTTTAGAGCTAAGATGAAAGGATGGACCATACAGAGACTTGCCCACCGGGGATCCATCCCATAATCAGTCACTAAACTCAGACACTATTGCATAGGACAGCAAGTGTTTACTGAAGGGACCCTGATATAGCTGACTCCCACAGAAGTGGATGCTCACGGTCATCCATAAGAGGGAGCACGGGGCCCACATTGGACAAGCTAGAGATAGAACACCAGGAGCTGAAGGGGTCTGCAACCCTAGAAGAGGAACAACAATATGAACTAAACAGAACCCCCAGAACTCGTGTCCCTAGCATCATATGTAACAGAAGATGGCCTGGACAGCCATCATTTGGAGGAGAGGCCCCTTGGTACTGCAATCTTTATATGCCCCAATACAGGGGAACACCAGGGCCAAGAAGTGGGAGTGGGTGGGCAGGGGAGCAGGGAGGGGGGAGGGGGAGGGGACTTTCAGAATAGCATTTGAAATGTAAATTAAGAAAATATCTAATTAAAAAAAAAAGAAAAAAGAAAGTCCTTTCCTGTCTAACAAGTTCAAACGTATTTCTTACTTTCTCCTCTATCCATTTAAAGTTCCTTGTTGATGGCCTTGATGTATTTCGAGCTGAGTTTTGTGTTAAGACAAGAGATAAGGATCAAGTTTTGTTATTCTATATGTAGTTTGACCAGCAATATTTGTTGAAGATGCTGTCTTTCCTGTAATATAAATTGTTGGTCTCTTTGTCAAAAATCAGGAGACTGTTGGAATGTGATCTTATTTGAAGGGGTCTTCATCTTTTCTGTTGATCAGTGTATTTGTGTTTAAGCCAGTACCCAGTACCGTATTGCCTTTATGCTGTTGCTCTGTAATGTAACTTAAAATCCAGGGTGCTATTAATTCCAGCGAGTAGCTTGTTTGTTTGTTTGTTTGTTTGCTTGCTTGCTTGCTTGCTTGCTTGCTTGTTTCTCAGGGTAGGTTTTGGTTATTTCAGGGTTTTTTTGTTGTTTGGTTTTTTTTAATGTTTCCAAGTGAAATTTAAGATTACATTTCCATTAAGAATTGAATTCGAATTTTTATGGATATTGTAAAGAATTTGTAGGTGGCTTTTAGCAGTGTGACTATTTTTACAGTATTAGTCCTATACATTTGTAGATGTTAGTAGAGGAGGTCTCTTCCATCTTTTGGTATCTTCTTTATTTCTTTATACAGTATCTTGAAGTTGTTGTTGTAGAAGTCTTCCACTTTCTAGATTCCAAGACTTTTATGGCTATTGTAAATGGTATTATCCCCTGATTTCTTTCCTGGTAATTTCATTGTTAGTATAGAGAAAGGCTCCTTTTTCCATGTTCATTTTGTATCCTACAACTTTGCTGACCGTGTTTATCAGGCGTAGGGGATTTCTTCTGCATTCTTTAGGGTTTTTATGTATAGATAGAATCATATCATTCACAAATGACGATACTTTGAGTCCTTTCTTTTCTCTAACATCGCTTTCTGTTATGTGGTTTCCTGTGGCACGCCTTCAGAGGCAGCAGGTCTGAACTCTCAGCCTGAGGTGGCTGAGAAAGGGGGCTACAACTCTCTTTACTTCATTTGTCTTATTACTCCAAATAAGACTTCAAGTACTATATTAAAACAAGTCAGGATAGTGGACTTTCTTGTTTTGTTCCTGATTTTAATCGTGGAAAGCTTTGGTTTATCAGCCAACTGTCAACCGATCTGCTCTCTCAGGAGACTGAAATCCAGAATAGAGAGCACGACACTTGTTCATGAGTTGCACGCTCTTATTACATGATGATACATGGGAGGGTCTGAGAACACTGTCCTTTGTCATATAGATTTATCTATATAAATTTTAAGTAAAAAAATAATCTATATATTCAGATCTTATCAGAACACTAAAACTAGTGTTCTAGAATCAAAGGTCTCTTTTACAATTCATTTAACTTTGACTTGTTATATTTTAAAAAGAAAACTGGAGAAAATACTCCAATCTAGTGCCTTCATAATAATATGGAACCCTGTTTCTTGGAGTATTCCATTAATATACTTATAATTTAGAATAATTAAAACACTGCAAGTCAGGTATCTTATTCTGGGGGTTGGAGAAATTGCCTGGTGGTTAAAATTACTTGCTGCTCTTCCAGAAGACCTGAATTCAATACCCAGCACCCAGGCCAGGCAGCTCATTGGTCATAACACATATAACTCAGGGACCTGGTGATTCCTTCTTTTGGCCTCCTCGGACACCTTCATTCACACATTCACACACACACACACACACACACACACACACAAAGAAAGAGGGAGAGAAAGACAGAGAGAAATAAAATAAATCATTTAAAGAGTTGTTTTAGGCCGGGCGTGGTGGCACACGCCTTTAATCCCAGCATTTGGGAGGCAGAGGCAGGCGGATTTCTGAGTTTGAGGCCAGCCTGGTCTACAAAGTGAGTTCCAGGACTCTCAGGGCTACACAGAGAAACTCTGTCTCGAAAACAAACAAACAAACAAACAAACAGAGTTGTTTTAGATAACTCAATGAAAGTTATGATTCTCTTTTTACCTATTTCAGATGTATAACAAGAATGTATATTTGCACTATCTAAAAAAGCACATTTAATTTATTTTAGAATATTTACCTATATATGCTTATTTATAAAGGTTAAAAAAAACTGATGTTGTAAACTATAATTATAGTTAATCCTTTTTGGTTATGAAAATGAACACAATATTCCTCTTTTCTTCATACTGCTGGTGCTTTTCTATATGACTGGTGTTATTAGGAAATTACAACAGGACCAGAGGGGTCTCTAGAGACTGGGAAAAGGGCAAATGCAGAATATTTTGAGATGGGTATAAATGGTCACCTTAGTGGTTTCAAAATGACACTAGAACATTTATTGAGCAATCAATTTGTAGTCACCTATGAGAGTATAGCTACCAGGCAGCAGCCATGTTACTGTGTGGAATGAAATTGGGCTGGAAGACATTCCACATTACAATGCATCCATGAGGGAGCCTGACCCGTGCAGATGAGGAAGATAACCAACACAGCAGCAGCTGCCATCACCAGATCTCTCTGAGAGGCAGGACAGATGTGCATCAGCTAGAGTGTCAGAACTCCAACTCCTCCTAAAGCTGGTGACACCTCTGATGTAACAGAAGAACGACATCAAGAAGGCCTCCAAGTTTGCCTAGCAGGAAGTCTCCAAGGAAGCAGTCCACAAAAGCTCAGCCTATCAGTTATAGGGGGATTACAGCTGCTCCTAATTAAGACCTCAGTAGAACAGAAGTCAGACTATGGGCTGTGACTTGTCGGCCAGCCAGAGGTCATATTAATTTTTTTTTTCCTTCACAGGTTAAAAGTCCCTCCTGTTTTCCCACTGAGAGCTTCACAGTCCATTTGAGCCTATAGCAGCAAGGACAAGAAGACCCTGTATCTGTTTCCTGCTCTAAGGATGTTCACGGTCTTCACATCAAATGCTGACCTCCAGAACCCAAAGCTTGGTGTGTGTGTGTGTGTGTGTGTGTGTGTGTGTGTGTGTGTGTGTGTGTGTGTGTTTTAAAGGCACTTACAATCCTAGGACTGGGGAGACAGAAGGATTCCCAGAGGCTCACTGGGGCCAGCCTAGCCTACTTGGAGAGATTCAGGACAGTGAAAGAGTCTGTCTAGAAATTCACACTTTCACAACACACACACACACACACACACACACACACACTGGAGCAAACAAATGAAGGCCTTACTTCCAAAGTCCCTGGGACAAGACTTAAACTGTATTTGGATGTTGAATTTCTTCCATACCCAATCAATTTTTAATATGGAGAGGAAAGTGGCCCATTACAAAGACTGGCTTGTCTCTGCCCAAGTCCTCTCTGTGAATCCCAGCACTTGGGGGAGATAAGTCCCTAATTGGACATTATATATTCTCTCTGCAACCGGAGAGTTTACATCACAGTGTGAAGGCTCCATGGCCAAAAGTGTTGCTGGCTCATTCAGAGTTCAGTGAAAAGGAGGCCAGGAAGCATTTGGGATAATGAGGTGAGGCCAGGCTAACCCTCTAACCCAAGTCCTATTTCCCAATAAGTTTTGCTAAGCAGCCTGGACCAGAGCTGGGCTGACTGGGAAGAGCTTATCCCACATAGCTTATGTTCCCTCTTCCTTAATGAGTGGAAGGAAAGAAAGCTGCTCCCAGCCAAGCCAATATCCTATGAGTTATAAATGACATTTCATCCTCATATGCAGATTTCCAGCATGGAAGTGAATTATTTACAAGGCAGAGCTTGTGGCTCCTGCAATCAGCTGCCTAAGATTTACACCTATGCTGTCTCTGCTCTCCTGCTGGGAAAAAAGGGAAGTTTCCCACTGCCCTGCCAGGTCTGAAGACTGAAGGGGAGCAGAAAGGGGGACACAGGCTCCCCTGCCCTCACCAGCCCCCCCAACCCCACAGATAATCACAGAACAGCTCCAGAGTCCAACCTGACCTGAAAGGATGCCAACCCTGGGCAGGGACCTCTCTCCCTGCTCCCCAGGACAGTGCTATCTGCCCATGAATGCAAACGAGGGGCCCCATTGCATTTGAAGAAGACTTTAAGTTTTCTGAAAGGCGCTCTACCCCATTGGAAGGGATTTTATGACCTTGAGCTCTAGTTAGGTAGTATGATGATCTCTTCCTGAATGTGTGAAAATCTAAACCTTCACCGAACAAAAGCACCATGTCCAACAACGTGTTTTGTCTGCTTGTAAGTAGAGGTGTGCATTTATTTGTTAAATATCAGATATCACTGTAATATTTTTGAACAAAGGCTTTTAGTAGAGTCTCCCCAACTCTGCACCACGCTCCACTCTCCGTGCCACTCCCCCAATACCTATAACCTTAAGAATGGAACTCATCTTAGTACAAGGAGATAAGAATGGATCAATTCCCATTCTTCTACATGATAACCACCAGCTGTGCCAGCACCATTTATTGAAAATGCTGTCTTTTTTTCCACTGGATGGTTTTAGCTCCCTTGTCGAAGATCAGGTGACCATAGGTGTGTGGGTTCATTTCTGGGTCTTCAATCCTATTCCATTGATCTACCTGTCTGTTGCTGTACCAGTACCATGCAGTTTTTATTACAATTGCTCTGTAGTACAGCTTGAGGTCAGGCATGGTGATTCCACCAGAGGTTCTTTTATTGTTGAGAAGAGTTTTGCTGTTCTAGGTTTTTTGTTATTCCAGATAAACTTGCAAATTGCCCTTTCTAAATCGTTGAAGAATTGAGTTGAAAATTTGATGGGGATTGCATTGAATCTGTAGATTGCTTTAGGCAAGATAGCCATTTTTACTATATTGATCCTGCCAATCCATGAGCATGGGAGATCTTTCCATCTTCTGAGATCTTCTTCAATTTCTTTCTTCAGAGACTTGAAGTTCTTATCATACAGATCTTTCACTTCCTTAGAGTCACACCAAGATATTTTATATTATTTGTGACTATTGTGAAGGGTGTTGTTTCCCTAATTTCTTTCTCAGCCCATTTATCCTTTGTGTAGAGAAAGGCCATCGATTTGTTTGAGTTAATTTTATATCCAGCTACTGCACTAAAGCTGATTATCAGGTTCAAGGAACTCCACATAAAACCAGAGACACTCAAACTTATAGAGGAGAAAGTGGGGGAAAATCCTCGAAGATATGGGCACTGGGGAAAAATTCCTGAATAGAACAGCAATGGCTTGTGCTGTAAGATCAAGAATTGACAAATGGGACCTCATAAAGTTGCAAAGCTTCTGTAAGGCAAAAGATACTGTCAATAAAGTAAAAAGGCCACCAACAGATTGGGAAAGGATCTTTACCAATCATAAATAAGATAGGGGACTAATATCCAATATATATAAAGAACTCAAGAAGGTGGACTCCAGAAAATAAACAAAGAATTCTCAACTGAGGAATACCGACTGACTGAGAAGCACCTGGAAAAATGTTCAACATCTTTAATCATCAGGGAAATGCAAATCAAAACAACACTGAGATTCCACCTCACACCAGTCAGAATGGCTAAGATCAAAAATTCAGGTGACAGCAGATGCTGGCGAGGATGTGGAGAAAGAGGAACACTCCTCCATTGCTGGTGGGATTGCAAGCTTGTACAACCACTCTGGAAATCAATCTGGAGGTTCCTCAGAGGAATTACCGGAGGATCCTGCAATACCTCTCCTGGGCATATATCCAGAAGATGTTCCAACTGGTAATAAGGACACATGATCCACTATGTTCATAGCAGCCTTATTTATAATAGCCAGAAGCTGGAAAGAACCCAGATATCCCTCAACAGAGGAATGGATTCAGAAAATGTGGTACATTTATACAATGGAGTACTACTCAGCTATTAAAAACAATGAAATTATGAAATTCCTAGGCAAATGGATGGATCTGGAGGGTATCATCCTGAGTGAGGTAACCCAATCACAAAAGAACTCACATAACATATACTCACTAATAAGTGGATATTAGTCCAGAAACTTAGAATACCCAAGTTACAATTTGCAAAACACATGAATCTCAAGAAGAACAAAGACCAAAGTGTGGACACTTCTACCCTTTTTAGAATTAGGAACAAAACACACATGGAAAGAGTTACAGAGATCAAGTGTGGAGCTGAGACAAAAGGATGGACCAACCAGTGACTGCTGCAGCTGGGGATCCATCCCATAATCAGTCACCAAAGGCGGATACTATTGCATATGCCAGCAAGATTTTGCAGAAGGGGCCCTGATATAGCTGTCTCATGTGAGGCTATGTCAGTGCCTGGCAAACACAGAAGTAGATGCTCACAGTCAGCTATTGGATGTAACACAGGGCTCCCAATGGAGGAGCTAGAGAAAGTACCCAAGGAGCTGAAGGGGTCTACAACCCTATAGGTGGAACATCAATATGAACTAATCAGTACCCCCAGAGCTTGTGTCTCTAGCTGCATATGTAGCAGAAGATGGCCTAGTCAGCTATCATTGGGAAGAGAGGCCCCTTGGTCTTGCAAATTTTATATGCTTCAGTACAGGGGAACACCAGGGCCAAGAAGCGGGATTGGGAGTGGGTGGGTAGGGGAGCAGGGTGGGGTGGGGGGAGGGTTTAGGGGACTTTTGGGATAACATTTGAAATATAAATGAAGAAAATATCTAATAAAAAAATCAGAAAAAAAGTTTTCAAAAGAATTGAACTCATCATTTTGTCTCCAAGACCCCCAATTTACAAGAATGATATAAATGCGATCCTAGCATCATATAGACAGGGTTGGGGGTGATGGTAGCTCAAAAACCAATCTAAGCATGTATGTGTGTGTGTGTCCACAGTCCATGGTAAAACTGGCATGTCAAATTAGCACTGGGGAGGGGAGTAGTTCGTTCCTTTAAATATGTAGAATGGAAACAACAGACTAATTCACTTAGAGAAATTAAAACAAGATAGTCCTGGTGTCTCAAACAAGTCCCTCTTAAATCAAAGACATAACTTTTTAAAACAATAGTAAAAAGCAAGACTTAAGGTAAGAGCTGAGTGGCAGAGCAGCTGTGTGAGGCCCACAGCAACTTCCAAACAATAAAGACAGAAGAAAGCAAACTGCAGAGGAGCAGCAGAGGTACACATAAGGGGGCACGCTCACATCGCTCAGTGGGAACACACAAAGTAATGAAGAGTAAGAGGAGGAGGACAGAGAGAGAGAAAGAGAGAGGGGGAAGGAGAGAGGCAGATGGAAGGGGAGGGGAGGGAAGGGGAGGGAGGGGAACTGAGAATGTGGCCCACACAAAAGACCTGGATTCAAACCTAGACAGTACATAAATCTGGCCTGGTGGTACCCACCTGTAATCCCAAACCTCTTGAAGTGGAAGCTGGAGTTTCAGAAGTTCAAGGTCAGTATTAACCACATAGGGAGCTCAATATCATCCTTGGCTACTTGAGACCCCAGGAGAGAAAGGGATGGGGAGGGAAAGAAAGAGAAAAAAGGAGGAGGGAAATGATGTGTTCCATTACAAAACATTACAAATTTATTTCTAGTGAAAACCAGACTAAAGAAAACTAAAAGACACACAGCAGACTAGGGACGGTTGTATTCACAACAGACTAAATATTAATATTCCATATTTGGAGAAAGCCAACTCATCAAAAACTATAGCAAGTGATTCCCAAAAGAGTTGATGACTACATACAGACAAAAAGTTCAAAGACAAATAAATCCACCAAAAAATGCTCAACTGCACTATTGATTAAAGGAACACAGAAGTAAATAATGGTAGAACAGGTTTTCCAAATCTGATTGTTCTTATGAATGGATTGCTGTTGTCGGCTGTGGCTGAGGGTGTAAATAAAGTAGATCATGCCATGGCTATTGTCAGGAGCAAACATGAATACAAAATTTGGGGGAACTATTTGGCATTATCTAATCAAATACATTTGCATATCCTTTGCTCAAGCAATCTCACTTTTATGAATCTATCAAAAGGATAAAAACATTATAAAGATATATGTTCTGGGCTGTTGATTGAGTACTATATAATAGAATACTCCGCTTAGAGCCTAAGTATCTATCAACAGTAGGCTGCTTTAATAAATTATGATAGAATCACAAAATAGAATGTCATAGTCTCATTAAAATCTGTGAACAACCAAATTTCCATCAATGGGGGAATAGTTAAATAAATTGTGTCACCCTTAAATTGAATATTAGGCAGCTACTAAAAAGAATGAGATAGAGTCACACTCAAAAAGATGAGAAGACATCTGTTCCCCAGCAAGTGGATAAAATAAGTTGTATACAAACAGTATATGATACAGATGGATAGATAGGTTATTGATAGAATATAGGATATATGAGTCCTATTTAACTTTTTATGGAGTTTGTGTATATATCAATGGAATGAAAAAAATACCTCCAGTGAGTCTGGAGGCACTATGTGTGTTTGGTGTGGGGTGTATGTGTGTGTGTGTGTGTGTGTGTGTGTGTGTTCTAGTGTATATGTTTTGTGTGTTTATATGGTAGTATGCATGTGTGGTTGGTGTGTGTTTCTGTATGTGGGAGAGGTGCTATGGGAATGTAGAAGTGTCTGTATTGTGTATGTATGCCTACTGGTTTCATCTTAGGCTAAGACATTCCTACAATATTGAAGAGAGATCTAGTCCCTGAAGCAAGGACCCTTTGGGACCCTTCAGATTCCTTCAGTCCTTCTCTTGCTTTACAAGTTCTTTCACCTCTCTTGACGTGCTTGATCACAAGAAGCATTGTGGAATCACGGGTTTCCCTGCTCTAAAGTCTCTGAATCTGAAGGGTATGAGGAAGAAAAACCTCATGGCTCAGATTCCTCTAGCGGTGTGAAGTGGTGGTACAGAGAATCAGAAACAGGGGACAATATCCCATATGTCTGGAAACTGTAGAGTCTGTATGTCCCTTACCACATGGTTCCATGCATGGTCTGTGTGTCCCTTACCCACATGATCCATGCAGGGTCTGTGTGTCCTTACTCACATAGTTCCATGAAACCTGAAAATCCCATGCTCACAGTGCCAAGAGTGGGTACATGGTTCTGACTTATGGGCCACTGTAATAAATATATTTTCATAACCTGACTAATTTATGTTTCTTTCTGAATTCTTCTGTGATTCTGATCAAGATTAACTCTTGCTCCTCTTTCTTCTGACATCACCACCCCTGAGCATGGATGCAAATTTTAAAGCTAGTACAGTGCAGGGTCCCCAAATGGGAGGGGTTGAGGGGACAGATTAGGTCAGGATTTTAAAGTGTCAGAACTCTGCATCTGTGTGTCTCAAGTGCCCAGTCTCTCCTGCTCATCCCATTCTAACCCTTCAAAGACAGGAAAAAAAAAAAACAGCAAATATACACCCCCAACACTCACTCTTGGTGAGTGTTGAAGAACCAAGAGGTGACTTAGGCCCATGGTAAGAGGGGCTTCATCCGTGTTACATAGACAGCAAGCTAGACACACTCAGGAGCCACTTCAGTTCTCCAGAAAGTTCCTTGGTCTCAGGGACAGCCCTGGAGTCCTCCTCTTGCTGAATCCTTCCTTCTCTCTCCTCTGATATCTGAGAGGCATCCTGTGCAGCAAAAAGCATGTCATACAAGCTCCATATATGTTATATATAATATATATGTGTGTGTTAGGTTATATGTATATGTATATATGTATATATTTAATACATTTTTTTCTTGCAACCCAATATTGAGTCCAAGCATCCTTCTAGCACTTAGCACACACACATGCCTAATAAATAGGAGAACCTTTTTATGTGCATAAAAAGAATTTTGGAGAGCCAATGAGAGGGCTCAGTGGATAAAGGTGTTTTCCACGATGCCTGATAACCTAAGTTTGATCCCCAGGAGCCACAAGATGGAAGGAGAGAACCAGTGCCCACAATTTTTCCTCCTCCCTCTGCATGCATATTCCCCTACATACCAAAATGAACAAATGCAACTTAAAATTTAAAACAAATTTTACATGAAGGCACATTCTTTACATTGCCTTGTTGCAAAAAAAATGATTATTTAACATGTTTTATTTTTGTGATCAGTGATAATTTAGAACCTGTCATTAGACTGAACAAATAATAAGTATAGATAGCAATGTCTTTGTGGGGGGGGGGGGGAGAGAGACAGAGACAGAGATAGAAAGAGACACACACAGAGAGGCAGAGAATCTTAGAAATTGTCATCCTAAGCAGATTTATCTAAGCAAAATTTTGGACATTTTTTTGTTGTTGTTTTTCAATTGTTTCCCAAAGCAAATCCCATGTCGGACACTGCACTCATTTGAATGTCTGGATGCCAGGCTTCCTCTGCTAATTCTTAAATGCATCTGAGTTGTCTGCATTGCATTCATTGCTGTCCTAGATGATACCCATCCCATAGTGAAGTAGACAAGGTTTATTTGTTCCCTTGGAACCAAGAGAAAAAAGATGATCTGGTCATGGATGGGCTTTGTAAAGAGTGTTGTAGTAAATACTTAATCTCAATTGGGGATTTCTACCCTGCCTCTTATTACTCAGTTCCCAGATAAAAGACATTCAATCCTTATATTTATAATAAACCTTTAATTCACTAGAGCAGAGCAGATATCTACCCTCTCTCTACTTTCCTGCCAATAACCCGAAGTATGACTTGCCATGTTCCACCTGAGCCACTCCTACTCTGGCTGGCCAGCCTCATGTCCATGTTTTCATGACTCATCTACCCTATGGCATCTTCTCCTCTCTTTGTCTTTCTCTTCTCCTCCTTGTGGACTCACACAGCACAGGCAAGTGGACAGTCCGGGGGTGGTGGGGGGCAACAACAAGAATCCTGGAGAGAGAGAAAAAGACAAGAAAAGCCAAAGCTAACCAAGGAATACATGTCCTTGTGGTTTGTAACATGTATTCAATGAAGTATTTTCACGGTATTGAGAGTTCTGTCAACCTGGCATTGATGTTCCTGAGTGTCAGTATTCAGAGCACAGACTCTTAAATCACAGACAACACACCCCAGATGCTCTCAAAGAACACGTAAGCCAAAATCCCTTGTTGACCTTGGATGTCAAAATAACGTGGGCTACTACATGTCTGAGTGCCCCCAGAAGCCTTGTGGCTTCTTCAATGGCAGTCATTCCCTTAATTCAGTGGCAAAATCACCAGCTCTTAACATTTCTCCAGAAGCAAGGACAATCCTGCAAAACATTCTGAGCACACGGTATGAGGGTCCCATCTCACCGCACAGTGAAGGACTGGAAAACAAGAACTCCTATGACCGCTGGGCATCTACACAGCAGTTTGATAATCCATTGTGTTCAATTCTCTTTCTTTCTCTCTCTTCCTCTGCTCCCACCTTCACTCAACCCTGCAGACACTCAGGAAAGGAACACTGAGAGGCCTTCTAAATTCCACTGCACATGGTATACCCATGCTTGCTTTCTAAAATTTGGTTTTTGGGAAGTCAGAACAGTGCTGAACGTGAACCCTCAGGAAGCCTTGGGGGACATTTAGAAGTCCAGTTGTCTTTGTGCATGGCAGCCCAACAACTGTAATAATTTGATTTCTTGTGGCCTCTGTTACTTTCATCTGTGTATTTCCCGGTGATTTATTAATCTCTGTTCCACCTGCCTCAGTCTGCAGCAGACCTTGTGTTGCTAAATACCTTCTTCACAGTGGAAAGAAATGGAGAGAGCCAACAGGATTATGGCTTACTTTCCAATATCGAATTTATAAAAAGATCTTTTGTCAGGTGTTACAGAGTAGTCTCTGGATGGAATTAATCCTATGAATAAAGCAGCTAACTCACTTGAAATGGGTGCTTTATTTGAGAAAGGATCAATGAGGCTTGCTAAATATTATTTTTACCGTTGATAAAGCTTTTCGTGATCTCAGGCTGTAAACAGCGACTAAACGGACTGTCCTGAGTGTATCACACTGCAGCTGGCTGACAAGGGTCTGCCCTCACCTGTCTGCAGGCTGACTGTTTCTGCACTAGCAGTCCTGAATGAGAAAAGTGACTTTCTTCGGGCCCTGGAATCTATACTGGAGCACATCCCACATACAGCATTTCCCAAGGAACATATTTGTGACCTCAAAACATGTTTAGCTCACTTCCCTGTGGAACGAAAGTCACCCTTGGTGTTAAGCCTTGGTCTCCTAGTCTTTGCTCCATGGCTTCATGACTCACGTTTGCAAGGTGAACATTGATTGTTCTACAACCCTATGCAGATTTTCATGCTGTTCACATTCATGGCATAATTTATTCTGTGGTATAAATACATCTGGCCTCTTTATTGTCTTGGCCATGGGCCAACAAGGCCTTGGAGAAGTCCATCCACTGTAGGGCACTATTCTGTTCCCACTCAGAAAGTTATTTCAAGACTCCTAGCTTTGCTGAACTCAAATCCCTCACATTAGACAAGTCTAACTCCTGGGCCTACCCTCTGAAATCCCCCAAAATCTGGAAGGAAATTTAAATTTTAAAAGGTGTTCCTGGATAAAAGTAAACATTAAATTTTATTCTAGCATTTTTATTATATCCATCAAAACCAGACTATGTCTTTGTTCCCCTTTTATCTTTTATAGGAAAAGTGTGAGCTCTTCTCTTAAGACGGTAGACATACAATAAATAACAGCACACTCATGTCTCGTGGCCTTCATGTGATCCATTTCCCTTTCTCAAGATGAAAAGAACTTAAGGAGAAGTCAGATTCTAGAGGGGTCAGAAAACTACTGCTCACTTAAAACAAAACAAAACAAAACAAAATGGCTCCACAAAGAAAGAGTAACCTTTGATAAAACTGTGTCTGCTTGGCTCACAAGTCCCCTTTAGAACTCAGGAATATTCGGGAAGAGAGTTTTAGATGCCACCCAGCCCTTCAAGTCCAAACAGATGCATTGCGGCAAAGAGCATCTTCATTAGGACGTCAAGCCTGTGGTCATATTTTCAATCAGTGCCGTAACTCCTCCCTTGCAAGGGCTTTCACTGACTTCAGGACCACCTAAGGCTCCAAGTGAACACAGCAACACAGTTTGAGACGTTTCTGTGATGTTCCATACATCATATACTTGCTAACAACCTGTCAAAGTCATTCTGACACCAAACTGAGAAGCTGATGGTTTGGGTAACATATTAGAGGAGATGAAAAAAAGAGAGAGAGAGAAAGAGAGAGAGAGAGAGTCCTCATTACTGTAATAAAACCAGCCGAGACACACTGCGAATCAATTACTGATTGTGACCTAATGAACCAACCCTCAGTCAAGTAGAGAGCTGAGCAGAGCCTCTTACATTATCAAGTGATTTAGGATGGAACAGTGTCTGAAGACAGGCAACAAGTCGAGGCAGATCCGTTTTCTTAAATTGTGGCTGACTTAATTACCTTGTTCCTGAGCAGGAGATCAAACGAGCAACTTAAGGTGCTAAAGCTCTGAGCCAGCTGGAAATGGAAAGGAAATAATTAACACCAACAAGAGCTCCATGGAAGGTCACAGCACCTCCTGACAGGAGCAAGGAGATTCAAAGTTAAGGCAGGTGTGAAGTCCTTGATGAGCAAGCCCTGGCTCTGCCTGCCTGGCTGGCTTTGGCCAGGTTGCTTGTGGCAGCTGTGTATAGAAGAATCCAGTTGGGAGAGGCAGCAATTCAGAGGTCACAGCACAGCTGGGAGACCCGTCTGCAGATGGCCGTGCTCCCAAGTACAAGGGACAGGGAAAGCCAAGGCAGAATTCTTATTCTACTGCCCACAGTTGTGTAGCTGAGATATATATACATATTATACACATTATAAACATATATTATATATACACATATATATTACACACACATATATATTATATGCATATAATTATATATACACATATATTATATACACACATATATATTACACACATATATATTATGCACACATATATATTATGCACACACATATATTATATACATGTATATTGTATATACATATATTTATACACATATATATTATATACACATATGCTGTATAGACACGTATATATTATATGTATACACATATATTATATACACTATATTGTATACATATATATATACACTATATATATATATATATATATACATATACATATATATATATAGTGTGTGTGTGTGTGTGCGCGCATGGTGTGTTGAAAGTTGAAATCAAAATCTATTAAGTCCTTTTCACTAAGGGTATTGTCTTTGTTGATCATCTAGAGTCATACCCAGTCATACTGTCCAGCATTACAAGTAGAGATACTTAAATAAACAATAGCTCAAGATAAGCCAGTTTGTAGACAGAGAAACGTCTCTGGCTTTTATATCAAATTTCCAAAAAACAGTTTTTACTTCATCTTTCCCTAGAATGTCCTTCCCCTTATACAGGGTAAAGTGGCAAGAATCCCAGAGCAAAGCCAGGTAGTATCCTTGCCTGAGAAGATGAGCGCCCTGGGTAAGCGAGCTCTCAGTGCCGCAGAAGTGCCCAGGAAGTAGGCAACGAAGTGGAGGGTGCAGGCTTGGGGTTCTCATTTCTCCATCTTCCTCTGAAAATCCTGAGCTCTTCCCGGAGGATGCGTCCTCAGAGAATATCTCTGCCCACTGCACCACTTCATAGGTACATTAGCCTGAGAGACTGGCTTTCTAAACACAAGGTTCCATGAAGCCAGCTCATGTTCTACTCACAAAAGGCTGTGCGGGGTTAGTCTTTCCGGTCTCCGACAAGTCGCTCCCATGAGCACTGCAGGTGGCAGCATCAGAAGGTGCTGACACACCTCAGGAAGGGTTCACAAAGGACTGACTCACCACTAAAGACTTGACACACAAGTGAGTCACCGCTGGGACAGTGTTTGGACAACTGGGCTTTTAAGAAAGGGCTGGGGTGGGCTGTGAGCTGTGTATTGGAGGAGTCTCTTGTAATGACACACCATGAGTCAGAGCCCTCAACTTGAGATGAGTTCCCAAAAGCTGCACTCCTCAAAGTTAGGTGTGCCTAGGACTCAACTCCTTAAGGACAAACAAGGATGTAGGTGGGGCCAGAGATTATATACTTCTAACAAGCCTCGGGCTCCAAGTCTCGGACTTGGCCGATCTTTGAAACATCCCAAAATAGCAAAGGTTTAACATTTTGTTCTCTGGGAAGCTTCATTCAGATGTATCAAGCTCTAAAAGTATAATTTAAGCTCTGAGAGCTGTTTACTATCCTAAAGGAGGTGGTGGAGTCAGAGACCTCTGGAAAGAATTTGGGGGACCAGATCGCTTAGCTAGCCCATTCCGTAAGGCACTCTCTGAAGAGGATGCTCATTTCAACCCCACCTACCCACCCACAATAAACAGACCAATAGGTGACAACACAAAGGAAATCCAGCCAGGCCTGTGGACGTGTGTGTGTGTGTGTGTGTGTGTGTGTGTGTGTGTGTGTGTGACTCCCTCACTGTTAGTCAAATCTGAGAGCCAGAGATTGACATCAGAAATGATTCCCAAATCAACAGCACTTGTACAAACCGTGAGGCCATTGCTCCTTCCTAGAATGAAGGCGGCACATGAGAATTACACGACTCCCAGAATCTCCATTAAGAGGGGACATGTGAACAATGTCGCCCTCAGTAACCAATTCTTCTTTGAATGAGTGCCTGTGCCTGCTCTGGTCCGCACTGCCACCAGGGACGCCTGGTCCAGCCATCACTCGGTACTGCTGTGCAGTGTGCCACCCTGCCCTCCTGAATGCTGTGATTCATTGGATTTAATATTGTCCCGAGTCTCACTCCAGGGAAAACTGCAGGCAAGGTTTTTTGTTTTTTTTTCCAAGCCATTTAAAGCAGTCTATAGTCACCATTCTATAAAATAGGCGCTTTATTAACTTACGGCCATAGCAGCTGATGCGCTCAGCTGGTACATGGCCACAGAATAGTCTCTAGTAAGGGGGACAATTTAGATTACTTTGTCCTTACTCCCCTGCCTCTGTGGTACCATTGGTTGGTTTGTTTGTTTGTTTTGTTTCCAAACAGGATTAAGGCAAAATCCTTTGTGTGAAATGCAAGGGCCAGAGTGAGCATAGCACCAGCTTGCCTCCTCTTCCTGGCTAATGGGGGCGCTGTAACTACTACTCACCTTGATGGCTCTCTGGTCCTCCACTCCGGTGCTGGACTACGGAAGAATGCTCTGACTCGTCCCCCTTACCTCCTCAGAGGAGACATGGCAGCCCACGCAGACATCCCTGCTGTTTAAACTTGCTCCAGTTTTCTTCATCTTCTTCTCACTGTTTCTTGACTCTAGAATAAAATGCATGAGCTGGATCCCAGGACATACATGAGAAACAGCTTCTCTCTGTACCTGGATTGTTCTGTCCTCTGGATACACAGAAAAATTAGTCTCATCCAGCACCCAGATTTGTTTCCCTGTGAATCAAACTGCCACATCATACGGTGAACTATAGCTGTGTGAAGCAGTGTGATTTAAAAGCCTTGCTCTGATCGTGGCTAAACTCTTGCATGCACAGCAAGCATTTCTGAATGAACTTTCTGAGACCAGTTTACCCAGCTATCTATCCAGGCCAACTTCTGGTGTCCACTTTTGGGGCCAGTTTCCAGGGAACCTTCAAGGACATTCGGAGGGTTACTCCCAGTAACTTCCAGAGACCATTTCCAGAGAATAATTTCCAGAAACATGCTTTTGAGATGGAACTCCTTGATCTATAACTCTGAGACGGAACTTCCAGAGGAAGCTATGGACCTGACTGATGGGACCATGATAGCTGTGAGTCTGCCTGGCCAGTTCAGCTGTGTTCCATTATGCATGATGTTTATAGACAACAGAACCTGACTCGGGAAGCATGGAACTAAGAGTGACTTGCTTCCTTGAAAAGTCTGGAAATTTCTGATTCCTGTAGGATGTCCTGAACAGCCATGCTCCAAGGTTCTGCCAACACACTCCAGGGCAATTTACAAGTAAAGAGGCCTATCCTTAGGGTTTGCCTGCTCCTGGCTGGATACCACTCTAAACAGCATTCCATGAGCTGTTAGTCTGCTGTTTACCATGGTGATACAATGCAGAATGTTTCCACAATGATTTTTTAAAAATGGATAAATAAAAATGACCACAAAGATGAGAACTTTTGATAACCCCGCCCTAGAGACAAACACAGGCACAAAGGCTGTCAAGCATAGCTCTGTAATCTGAGACTCAAGTTATCACGGGCAATAACCACTCCTCTTCGAATGATAGACTTGGAGGCATAGAACCCTCACCTGCATCAGGCTGCACACATATATTCCACTCCAAACAACAGAATACATTTTTTCCTCCTTAGACATCATCAAAGATGCCCCTTTACTGGACAGCCTATTCAAATACATCTGTGAATGGGATACAGGGAGTGAATCCAGCCTAGACTTGTTTGGAATACATGTGCAGTAAAGCAAACTGGCCTTTGAGCAAAGTTTTTGGGAAAACTTCCTATTCATCATCATGAAAATACGGAATTATGAGTGCATATAATTAAGATCCAATGTATTATGGGAAGAAGGTACATTCTCATTAAGCAAAGGCTTACATAATCAAAGCCTACCCTGTTATACCCCATACCAACCAAATTCTTCCTCCCTTTGGCTCCACCAAAGATAACCCTAACCAGTAACCGGGACTCTTAAGGGAATTCCCACTCCAGTAGCATCTTCCTCTCTTGGAGTGATCTGACCTACTTTCTAGTCTGTAGCTGCCCTTACTTCAAGTCCCTAAATAAGGCACGAAGAATTTGAAAACACTCATTTCAGTCCCCAGCCACCCTTGATGGCAGGGTTGAGTTTTGCTTTGTTTTGTTTTTTATGTTTTGCTATTTTGGTTTTGTTTGTTTGTTTGTTGTGGGATTAGTTCTGTCTTCCCAAATAACATTTCAAAAACATCCTAAGAATCAGGTCCTGCAAGTGAGCATCCCTCTACCTGTGGAACAGAAGGACCCAAGCTCATCAGATCTGGGAAAGGCTGAACTGTGGTAGCACAAGAAGGATTTGTTATCTGAAGTCCTCTGGGATGGCACCACAGCCTCCCTGGCCATCCTTGGATGCCTTCTTCTACAGGGAGCCAAGCAACACAATCCCTGCTGTGTTGTAGACACACGGCTGAGTGTAGGCTTTTGCTGCCAGCCATAGGCAAAAGCAGCCACATGGCTTGCCCAGACATCCTGGTGTTTGCTCTGGTCTCCATTAGCCTGAACCTGGAAGGAATTTAACACTGCCCGTCTCCCTCCATACTTCTACATCCAGAGAACATGGACATTGTCACTTGAGCTACAAATCTTGAAAGAAAAGTTACTCGTGAGCATTGTCAACAATATAAATTACTGAGGAGAGACTATGCACTTTATACTCCTAGGGGGGTTGGGAATTAGAAAAGTACTGGAAACTTTGCAGCAAGCTACTCCAGGAGCTAGGAGGGCAAAATTGTTTTGTGGTGAATAAATGAAGAAGTACTAGAGGAGCGAGTGAGACAAGAGTCTTTTCCAGAACTTCAGAGGACCAAGAGCCACCCCACCCACCCACCCACCCATAGACTGCCCCTCCCCAGCCCCATTCCTCCAACCCATACCTTGCTGGCTGTGTTTGCCCCCCACCAAGAAAGCAACATAAAGCCACTGGGGTGACAGAGCCCCCCAGCTGGGCTTGTGGGCATTTGTCAGCTTCCCTGGCTTTCCATGGAGACGTAGGCTATCAGATAGGAAATGTCTGCAGTCTCCATGCTTGCTCTGCCTGTCCTCGAATTTCTCTTAGCAAAAGCGAAGCTCTTCCACTCTTCAGATCCAATCAGGCTACTATGCCCACCCCCTCACCCCGAAGATACACTTTTGATCTGTCCTTTCCATTGGCTTCTTCCACCTGTGAGCATGCTCAAAGAGGGCCTGAACTTGGGGACAGGTGATTATGAGGAGTCTAGAAGGGGAAATGGGGGCATAGATATGATCGAAATACGCTGTGTATATATTTGAAATCTCAGGTAGATATAATTTCTTAATTATATTTAATTTATAATGCTTAAGATAAACTAAAAATAAAAATAGATAAAGAATACATTTTTAAAATAATAATGCCAGGAAATAAAAAAAGTACCCCAGTGGTTCTCTTTATGTCTCTCTTCCAAAGGGAAATATATCTTTAGTAGAACTCCATTTACCCCATCACAAAACAATTTTGTCCTCATAGCTACTGGAGTAGCTTGCTACAAAGTTACCAGTACTTTTCGAATTCCCAAATCCCTAGGAATATAAAGTACATAGTGTCTCCTCAATGATGTATATTGTTGACAACGCTTCATTTTTGCAATATTTTTCTTAGCATCCTGATCACCAATATGTCCTGGCTTTACTCCTGCCCTTCTGCCTATCCCACTTTAATCTCTTGGGCATGGATGATCTGATCACTCTTCTGGCTTTAATTGATATTTCTGAATGCCACAGTCTTAGTCAGGGTTTGTATTCTTGCACAACACATCACAACCAAGAAGCAAGTTGAGGGGGAAAGGGTTTGTTCAGCTTACACTTCTCTATTGCTGTTCGTCACCAAAGGAAGTCAGGTCAGGAATTTACACAGGGCAGGAACTTGGCGGCAGAAGCTGATGCAGAGGCCGTGGATTAGGCACTGCTTACTGGCTTTCTTCACCTGGATTGCCCAGCCTGCTTTCTTATAGAACCCAGGACAACCAGTCCAGGGATGGCACCACCCACAGTGGACTGGACCCTTCTCCATTGATCACTAATTGAGAACATGCCTTACAGCTGGATCTTAAGAAGGCATTTATTTCCTCAAGGGAGAATCCTTTCTCTGTGATAACTCCAGCTTGTGTCAAGGAGACACACAAAACAAGCCAATATAGCCACTAACTTTGAAATTTGTATCTCTGTCCTAACTTTTCTCTAGAATGCGAGAAGCATGTGTCCAGCTTGGGCCCTAGCTGTGTGTACCGAGTCTGAAGCCAACATGAACTACTGGCCTGTTGACTGTTTGTACCTGCCCTGCTCATCACTGAGGGGGTGCCAGTCTTCTAGATGGGTATCAGCACAATCCTACCCTGTTGCTTCATGGCCCAGTTCATCGTGGGCATTCCAGCTCTACTCTGAGAATACTCCAGAGCTTCTGCGTTTCTCTTCATCTCTTCTATGATTGCCTTAGATCCCAGGCTTCACCAATTTCCTTTTCCAACCTTTGTTTTCTAACTAAATCTGATTCAGTTTTACAAAGATATCAGTATAGAGAGACCCAAAAGGCGAAGACAAAAAATGACTTACATGTTCACATCCACAATTAACTAATATTGATATGTAGGTGGATAGAAGATGTTACTGAGAACTGGGCATATTGTTGTGTTGTCCATGCTGTTCTCATGATGCTTTTTTATTTGCTGTGTGATATTCTATTTTATAAGCAGGTAGCTACTCCATCAAAGAATCCCATAGCCTTGGGTATATGAACAGGAAAAACAAAACCTTTGTAGCACACAACACATCTGTTGTATTTTAATCATTTGTGACCATGTTTGATGTATGTGACCTAATATAGGTGCACATATGTATGCACACTGACGTTTGTGTGTGTGAATTTGGCATGTGGATCTCAGAGAACAATCTTGGATACTGGTCCTCACCTTTTACTTCTGTTGGTTTTCCATTGAAAACACAAGTTTGCCCAGCCTGAGAGCCTCTGGGGAGTCTCCTCCCACTGCCTCCAATTTCCCCATAGAAGCTCTGCGATTTCAGACAAGCGGGTGCTCTAACCACTGAGCAATTCCCTGGCTCCCACTGTAATAAGTTAAGCACAGGGTATTTACTGCAAAGAATTAACCACAAAGTGGGAACACAAAAGGTGGCGATAATAATGTAATTCAGAGATGGAGGGCGGGAGGCCACCAGCACCCATGACAAGGTTTACTATTGCATCTATTGTAAACTGTTTATATGTCTTGTTGTCACCACTAAAAGCTCTAAGACAAGGTTTGGAGAGTTTATCTTAGCTCACAGTTCCAGGAGACAGTGATGCTGGAGGACACTTAGTAGCAGGAGCATGAAGCAACCAATCACATTGCACCCAGTTAAGAAACAGGGAGAAGAATGCTATAACCCAGCCCATTTCTCCTTTATATTCATAAGGGGTGCTAGCTAGCCCATGGAAGGATGCACCCACATATAGAGTGTGTTTTCCTACCTTAGTTAACCTAATCTAAACAATCCCTCACGGAGGTGCCCAAAGATTCGTTGCCATGGTAATTCTAGATCCTATCCCTATAATTTGTTGTTTGAGTTCTATTGTCTATGCCTTTGGGTGCTTCTTTCTTGCCTTCCTCTCTTGTCTGCAGCACATTAAGCAGATATTTTAAGTCTCACATGGGTGTTTCTGAAGCATTACTTTTAAGGGTTGTTCTAGCAGCTACATATAAAGCTTTAACTTACATCTACTTCAAAGGAAAATGTCATCGTTCAAAACACAGCACTGGGAACCACAGGGGTGTGTCTCCGTTTGGTGCCCTGTCCCAAGGATCCTTAGACTACTGTCACTGGAGACTCTTTCCCTGCATAATTTCTTAAAGAACCCCAGACATATAGATATGTAAAATAAATACACAAAGTTTATGCTTTCATTATAATAAATCATAAAGAAATATACTTTAAAGCAATCATTTGTTAGGCTTATAATTTTAATAAGGAAGAAAGCAAATTTACTTACAAATGAAGTGGATTTATTTATTTATTTATTTATTTTTACACAAAGACCTAAGTCTTGGTAAGAAGGTGTGAGGACCAGAGTTCAGATCCCAGGCGCCAATGTAAAAATGCTGGTGATAGCTACACGAGCCTGCAGCATTTAGAGACAGGCTAGGGTGGATGCATGGGGCTCAATGGCCAGACACGCAAGCTTAAAAAAAGGGAAGACCTAATGTTTTCTCCAGGCCTAATCTTATGCACATACTTACACATACAGCCACACGCAGAGACGTAGACACTCACAGACACACAGACACACCACAGAAAATGATCAAATCTTGACAATATCTAACAGTATAGGACATAGAGCATCTTCAACACTTCTTAACATTGATTAATATTTCTGTTTTAAAATCATTAATGCGCTGGATGGTGGTGGTGCACGCCTTTAATCCCAGCACTTGGGAGGCAGAGGCAGGTGGCTTTCTGAGTTCGAGGCCAGCCTTGTCTACAAAGTGAGTTCCAGGACAGCCAGGGCTACACAGAGAAACCCTGTCTAACTAAACTAAACTAAACTAAACTAAAATAAAATAAAATCATTACTGCTAAAAAGTTGCCTTGCATAATTACATAATAGAAAATAGTAGTATGTTTAGACCAGTTTCAGAAGTTGTAAATGTTGTCCTAATCTCAAGCCAAAGTTTGTTGAACATGTAAGTCGGTAACTCAAGCAGCAGTGTCTACAACCAAACATTCTATCAACACAACCCCATCCGTGCTGGTTTGAAGCTGACATGCTGGAGAATGAAGGTAAGATGGTGCTAAGTCTTTGTTTCCTGTAACTAAGCCTCTGTGTTTCCAGAAGATCAGGAAACCACGAGACCAGTGCTTCACAGCGTACAGTAGGATCCGAGATGAGCCGAGGTGTTCCCCGCAGTATTTGCTCACATTGTAAGTTGTGATGGTGTGTGCAGTGCTAAGTGAACAGCGTGTGCATACAGAAGGAAGGCTGTGGCAAAGCTATGCAAGCAATGTGGGGGAGAGCTGACTGCATGTGGGGGAGAGCTGACTGCATGTGGGGAGAGCTGACTGCATGTGGGGGAGAGCTGACTGCATGTGGGGGAGAGCTGACTGCATGTGGGGAGAGCTGACTGCATGTGGGGAGAGCTGACTGCAGCACCCCAGGCTCAGGAACATTTGATTTCAATTGCATGTTCAGAAAGCCTTTTATGGTTTGAGCAGTTTTTGCCACCTTCACACTATATTGGGTTACAAGACCAAATAAGGGGTCACGACCCACATTTTAAGACCTGCCCTGTCCACCCTCTGTACAACTCTTGTCAAAAATAGCCATCAATATAGAAGGTCTGTAGAACATCTTATATTTGCTTTAAACATATTCTACCCATGTATTGAGAGATAGCTAACCATTAATATCCTTCCTAGACATGAATTTTCATCTTCTGTGAAGAATGATTTCGCTTGTACTACAAATTCTCTTTATTCATTTATTTGAAATGTCTTGAATTAATTTTTTTTTCTTGAGGGATAGTTTTGCTAGCTATAGAAGGCTTGTCAGTAGTTTGTTTTCTTCTGGTCGTTTACAACACTCCTTCATTATTTGGGACCCTCCTGGCCTCTGATGGAAGTCGACTGTTATTCAGACCAATGCTCTTAGGCTGTGATCCTTATTTTCCTCTGCCTGCTCTCCATAGTTCCCTTCTAGCTTATGTTTCAGAAGTCTGAATGTTATATGCTAAGGTATAATTTTCTTTGATATTATCTTTTTATAAATTTCTTAGATTTGTGTGTGTTGATGTTTTGCACATGAGTTCAGATAAAAAGGAAGCCTGTGCTCTCTAGCATGTCACTTTCAGCTTTACTCATACATGGGTTTTGGGTCCACTCATCTTGTTCCAGTTCTCCTGCTTGCCTTTATCCAAATATGATGCATAATTTTCACCTTTCTCTGCCTCTGCTGTGAACCAGAAATGGCCATTCTGCGATCCCTTTATCAGCAAGTTATTGTATTACCCATGCACTGAAGCATAGACAGAATGTCTGCTGCCTATGACTCTTGCCCACAAAGCCCCAGAAACATGGAGCTCCCAAATGTTGCTTTTCTTCTTTTGCTTGGAAAACAAATCATTTTAATTGAGTTTCACACGTCTTCTTCCACTTGTCTTCACTTGACGTTAAAAGTTCATATTCTCCTTGTGCCTCTCGTTTCTAGCACCATGAAACTGTCTTCATAAGTGTCTGATAAATAGTTACATGTTGAGTGGGTAGATTAAGGAGCCAAATTCACTTAAGGTAGTTGTGTAGCATTTTGAGGACCCTTGGCAAGGAGAATTGAAACAACACCAATCCTCAGAGCTCAGCACAGTGAGGGCCAGCACTGTCTGGATTTTGACTGAGGACTGCCATTCAGTGGCTCCTGAGCAACCTTCCATGACAGGCTCTCAGGTTCTGGAGGCCAAGAATGCGTTTAAACTCTGTGATGGATACATAGAAGCAGAAGCAGTCTCCTTTATTATATATTACCTCCTCTGTCATTATGAAATCATTTTCTAGTCACCGTGGTAGCAGCTATCATTAATGTACTCGTTTGACATTCATACAGCTCTCTTATGCACTTCCATAGGAATCCTGTGGTAATTAACTATTATTTAACGTTAATAGTAATGGATTTTTGAAATAATGAGCCTGCAAATAGGGTCAGTGGCAGCAAAAGGATCAATGGATTTGAGCCTGAGAAACAGGGGAGCAATCCCTTTCACTGTGAAAGATCCTGAAGGGGATAAAGAGGTTGGGAAGTCAGAGAAGTGCGACAGGCCTGGTGGGAGCCCAAGACAGGTGGTCACCTCTCTTTGAGAAAAATTTGATTTGGGTCTAATAGAAAAGTATGACAAGGTGGCATTTAATTCAGCATTTTCCCTTTGGTTTGTATGCAAATCAACTAGGTCCAAAATTATCTCTTATTTGCCTCATTTACAAGCTGTATTTCTCTGTGAAGTAGTAAATCAGATTTGCCCAGATGATTGTTCTAGAAACTGACCTGGAGGGCAATGTCAAGATAAAAATGTATACTAATGTTCAGATCAAAGAAGTAGCCGGCTCTTGAAAACAGCACCTTGGTGCAGGTGACAGGGGAATGAGAAATTTAAAATGAAGGTTGCAATGAACTTCCTGAATTTCACTTTGTGAATTGCTAGTGGAGAGGAAGCTTGTTTCTAGAATATGCTCAGAATTCTTTCCAAATGTGGCCCTTGTCATCATAAATACCAGTGATGGCAAGATTTGGCCAAGCTAGTGTCAAGTTTCAACCACCCATCTCGTGTCTCCATCTCTGTATGTCCTTGAACACAGTATCCCTTTTCATGAACAGAGAGTCCAGGGAGATGAACTCTGGAGAGTTCTAGAATGACGTGCGTATGAGAGTCGTGGGAATCCTGTGGAGTTTCAGATCTGGACATTTGGGTGGTTCTTTTGCTTTTTCTCTGTCTTACACCATAGGATACCCTATTGGCACTTAAGTCAAAGAAAGAAGTTAGGCATATAATCTCTACCTCCTACAAGATCAGCAGTCACTTCTCCTACAACACTTCTCTGGGCTGCATGAGATTTGTCTACAAGAGTGAAGTCTCTTTCTTAAACGAAGAACTTCATGTTTACAGTGAGATATAGTCAGAAGTAAAACAATGACCCCCACTTTGCACAGTAGGGCAACCCATTGGTTTCTATACCTGGTAAAACTTGTTTGACATGGAGGAGATATAGAACCATTTGAGCAGTAAACAGGAAAGGTAGAAAATGGTCTCAGGAGACAATGAAGTCCAAACTGACACAACTTTGAAGGCAGACTAGCCTCTCACTGCTGTCCCTCTTCATGGATAACAGGAGTCTGAAGGGATGTGGTATATACCTTGAAACCCAGCACTCAGGAGGCAAAAAAGTAGCTCTCTGAGTTTGAAGCTAGCCTGGTCTAGAGCTGGTTCTAGAACAGAGAAAGTTCTAGAACAGCCACAGCTATTCAGAAAAACCCTCAAAAAAACAGAAACCAAGCCAATAGTCAGGGAGTAACTACCAAAGGAGGAAACGGTGAACCTGGCCCTGAGTCACACGGATAACAGAACCGAGTGCCTAGTATGTAAGAAGATCTGGGTACTCTGGAACCGAGCACCTAGTCTGTAAGAAGATTTGGACACCCTGGGATTCTGACTACAGTGGGGGGGGGGTGCTTATGGAGGAGCCATGGCTGAACTAGAAGGGTCTGGACGGTCAATGCCCATCCCCCAGCACACATAGTGGCTAACCATATGATTCCACCATCTCTCTCTCCACCCTCAAGATGAATGTACATTTCCTTTACAAAACCTATCCTCCTTGGTAGCACAAGTTGAATTCCAATCCGCAGTCATCTTCATCAGCACTTTAAGTCCTAGGAGATCAAAGCTGCACAGGCCCTGGATTGGTTTCATCTGATCATTTTGTTTATGGATCTAGAAACTGAGGTCTCAGGTAGGAGACACACACACTGAGCGCTATGGTCATCTATGCTCTCCTGGTGGCATCCTCTGTATCTTTTGCTCTGGCTCAGGTGCCTGTTACTTGAGAATCAGGTATTCTATGAAGGCTGTCGTCATGTATTCTGCTCAACCTAAGTATTAAAGTAAAAGACGAAGAGAGAGGGTGTTTCAGAGCTGGAATCTGACCTCTGGAGGGAAGCCATCCTTCACTGGCCTTCTAGCCACTCATCTTACAGGCACCAGTGTGAGCCACACACGAACCATCGGGGCTTTGGTCTGGACCATCTCAGCCTTAAACTATGCAATCCAGCCACCAGTTGAGGATGCATGAGGTCTCTTTCCTGTAAGCAGGAAGGTATCCCAGTTTTATTCATGGTATGCACATCAGGAGCAGCTGCAGAGACAGAATTCAGCCAGACATTGCCTTTTAAATCCATGCAGCAGAAAGCTTCCACAGTGTCTACCTTAATCATTACGTGCTTCTTCTTGTCTCTACCAAACAGCATCTATAAAAACCATAAAGTAGAAATCTTTGATTACTCGGAAAGGTCAGGCTTCAAATTGTATATTTAATCTGTATTGAAAGAAGCGTGTTCTGTGAAGAGTTACGTTGTACTGTCTAAACACCTGCTGCTTCCATTTTTTCAAGACACGCATGGGCACTCCTGGGCCCAGACCCACAAATAACATAGCTATGCCTATCACCAGCTACCTCCCTTCTCAGATGCTCCTTTTAGAATTTAAATATTTCAACACCTGTCAGAAGACAGGTGATTTTTTTTTCATGGTCAGCAGAAATAACAACAATATAAAATAAGCTATTTCCACCTGCCTGGAGTGAATTGGGAAGCAGGCCATCCTGAGATTGGATATTCTGAAAATGTCGGCTTCCTAGCTAGCCTTCCATTCAACCTTTCTCCTTCTCCTCTTCTGCTTTCCTTTCAGACAATTCTATTAGGCTGCTCAGTAAGTGCAGGGAGCGGAGCGGCAGCCAGAGCAGGTGGCCAGCTGCCATCTAGGAGGATATCAGGAATGTGTGGAAGCAGCAGGTTGGGTACAGGAGAGCTTCTTGTGAGGGGTTTGGCAAAGGGGACACCAGCTGTGCAAGCTTCATCCTGTGGCACCCAGGAAACTCAGTGAGATCCCAGCCCCCTGCTTCGGACCAGGTGAAATTGCCATTGTGAAGAAAAATCAGACAAACTCAAATTGAAAGATGGTCTACAAAAATAACTGACCTTTAACCTTCAAAATTATTACTGCCATGAGAGTTGATAACACAGATTGTAGGATGCAGTTCTTGGTTTACAGTGGACAATAAATCCCTACTGAATGTGTCTTTCCATGCCTGACAGTTCCCCTATGGAAAGAGCTTGGTCAAATACTTGAGAAAGCATTGACCTATGAAAGAGAATTTTTTAACACACATACATGCACGCGCACACACACACACACACACACACACACACACACACACACACGATGAAAGAGTCAATCTGCATAGACACCGTTTTCATTTGTGTAATCCAGTGATTTACAACTCTCATAACTTGTAATAGTGTTTAAGGGAAACAAAAGACTAGAAAGCCATCCATTTCTGGGTCCTCTGATGTAGGTATGTCTGTATCTTTTTCAGATCAAGTGAACTCCTTTCTAGGCATTGGCTAGAAATGTGAGCATGGTTTGCTGACCAGCTAGAATCTTTAGTGTCACTGCCTGGCTAAAGAATACTTAATGAAAAAAAAAAAAAAGAATACTTAATATTTTCACGTACTGCAAGAATAGAGGAGATCAAGAATACTTGAGCACTGAAGTGTTTCAAAGGTTCTGGAAGCTGATAGAAGAGTAAAGATATTCAAAACAAGTATTTGAGTTCCTCCTCTTTGAATTTGAATACAAATACGTCGTTTAAAATGTAAATGCAGAATTAGAGCTATTTCAGCTTTTAAAATCCTTGGAAAAGACAGAAGCTCCCCATCTTGGGAAAAAAACTGATCTGTTTTCTTTGTTATGCATAAGCAGACTACATTTCCTATTTACCACTTTCCAACTTGCAGGAGAAGGGAGTTGTTCTAGGAGCTGGTTAGTATATCTTGCTTAGGACTCTTGCCAGGACAAGCTGTAACCCAGTGTTGGTAGGTCCTGTCGAGAAGTTTTGCCTGTCATTGACTGGGACACAAACTACATCATTTTCTAGTAAATGGCATCTTTAAGAGATAATTTTTGGAGGATTTTCTTGGTGTTAGAATTTATAGCAATATTAGCTATGCCAAGCAGGTTTTCTATGCAAATGAGTAATATAAATAGTATTTATGTTAAAGAAGAGGTTTATGAGATTTTTTTAAAAAAGCTATTCCCAGTCATTCAAATTCAGTCTTCTTAACCTAATACTCTAAAGTGGAACACTGTAGAAAGCAAGCAAACAAGTTCTTTCTTAGTGATGAGTCTCAACCGCTCAAGGGCAGCCCTCCCACGCCAATCACTTCATTCAAAGTTTGATAATGATTTGTAAACTTGTTGTGATGGTTAGTTGGTTTTAGTTGTCAGTTTAACACAATCTAGAATCACCATAGAAAAGGGCCTCTGAGAATATCTATGAGAGATTATCTTCATTACATTAATCAATGTGGGAAGTCCTAGTCACTGTGAGTGGCACTATTCCTTAGGCTTGTTGATCCTAGCCTGTATATGTAGAGAAAACAACATAGCCTGCAAGCATTCATTCATTGCTCTCTTTTTGAAATCGAATCTATGTAATCTGATGTTTCAAGGTCCTTCATCCCTGACTTCCCCCAGTGACAGAGGGTTCCGTGAACTGTGAGCCCAAAGAAACCCTTTCATCATTCAGTGCTTATATCAGTATATTTATAATAGCAACAGAAAAGAAACTAAGACCCTGTGTCTCCTTGAGTTTCTTGATATCAAGAGGATCTGTTCATACCATCAGCCCTGGCATCAGTCTAGAGCTTCCACAGGATCCAGAGCACCTTACTCATAAGCAAAAGTAGAGGTTTGACAAGCAATGCTCTCTTCTGAGCGGCAAGGTTTTGCTCTGCTCATTTTTGAAAATTAAAAATATCACCAACCCTTGATTTAGAATGATTGCTTAAGATCAGAAATCAAGAGCAGAAAACTCTTAGGTTGCCCCGCCAGGAATTCTCTCTGGCTGTTGAAAGATTCTCTGCATTCTGTCTTAGCTGCATCCGCCAACAGATTCGAAATCCTGCTGGATGCTGAAGAGGGGGCCCAGCTACCAGTGTCTCTCTGTTCTCCTACAGCAGAGAACTCAGCTAGAACTGTTGTGAATGGCAAGGAAGAGGAGTGTTCACAGTCTGGTTGGCCAAACTGACTGGGTGGGCTTGTCTCCTCAAACTCAGCTCCTCTCAGTGGTTTGACATGCCTGGGATGCTTTCCTTTCCAAAGACTCCTAACCCACAACCACAGCACTCACATAACCACCCTCATCTACAAGCACAATTGAATGTCTGTAGTTGATACATGATCAACATCACTGACAGCCATCATGAAAAGTCATCATGCAGATCAGGAGACACAGCTTACTTCTGTACACCCAGCATTTGGGAGGCTAAAGCAAGATGACTGCCATGAGATATCATCCAGCGTGGGCTGCATAGTGAGTTCTGAGTAATCCTGGGCTACAGTGAGGCCTTAGCATACATACATACATACATACATACATACATACATACACATCTTCCCTTCAAAGTTCTTCAAGTAGTGTCTCCAGATTGCACACAATGGACGGCAGGAGGCCTCTCTTCATCCCAGCTAGCTAATTATAATAATTGGGTTTTTTTTTCTTTGCTCAGTGTACTTCCTCTGAAATAATAAGCTTTTCAACACACAAAGCCCCCCAAAATGGTGGCTGATGAATTAATTGGCTGGATGGGAATACTCGAAACACAAAAGGGAAATGAGAAGAGTCAGCTCGATGTCTGTCTCCGGGACTGTGAGGGAGGGACACACTAACCATTACTGAAATCATAGAGACAGATTGCTCAGCACATGCTAATGACATCATTGTTCCTGTACCATGGGTAAACATGACATTTCTACAATTGGATCTAAATGGAAGATCACATAGAACAATTAGACCCCTTGTGCATTGTGAGGCCAATATCCATCTACAGGCTTGCTTGCTCTAAGACCCAAGCTATTCCTTAAAATAAATAAAGAGAAATAGGCCAGTGCCATCTGAACTTGTCCTTGAATGAACAAGGTCATGGGGTGCCTTTTGTATCATGTAGACTCAGCTGGCCACTTTAGAGTCTGGCATAGTTCAACATATAGGAACGTCATGGATGAGGTAAGAGCATTCTGCTTCAGATCTGTATTCTCAGTGCTGGAGATGTCTCACACAGCACCTCAGGACCATAAATCCGCGCTCCACCTAGGAGCTGTGGCTCCTGTTCTGCCCTGGTGCCTTTTGAACACAAGCATTTTCTTTTGTGTGTTTAGATGTCTCCCTCATAGTTGGCAGTTGAAATGGTTACTTCCCCCAAAGCACCTGCTGACAAATGAAGAGATGGAGCGCCAGGACAGAGTGAGCCCAATCACTGGCCTTCCTTCCAGTCCCCATTTCGCCCTTACTTGCTGAATGAGCCACACATGAATGGGCCACAGGTAAGAAGTCCCTTTCTGTGCTGGGAGATAGACCAGTAAGTACAGTGCTTGCCTTTTAAGCATGAGACGCTGACTGAGATTGTCCCCTAGAATTCACATCTCCAAGGTCCCATGTGGTAGTACCGACTTGTAATCCCAGCATTCTGGGAACAGATACGCATGGCCTCCTAGCCTGCTTGGTGAGCTCCAGGCCAGTGAAAACTCTTGTGTCAATAAACAAGGTGGACAGCACCTGAGAAACACAGCCAAGGTTGTCCTCTGGTCTATAACAACTTCTCCTTTCTCTCCCTTCCTCTCCCCTTCCACTTCATTTCTCCTTTTCCTCCTCTTCCTCTTCCTCTTCTCCCTCTTCCTCCTCTTCCTCCTTCTCCTCCTCCTCTTCCTCCCCTTTCTCTTCCTTTTCTGTTCCTCCTCCTTTTCCTCCCCCTCTTCCCTCCTCCTTTTCTGTTCCTTCTCCTCTTCCTCCTTTTCTTCTCTTCCTCCTCTTCTTCCCTTCCTCCTCTTCTCCTTTTCCTTCTCCTTCTTTCCCTCCTCCTCTGCCTCTTCCTACTCTTCCTCCTTCTTAATTTAAGATACACACAAGCATCTCAGATTGCACACAGGGCTCGCATGCAGCAACAGCTTCTCAGGTAGGTCATACGATAGCAGAAGACAGAATGGCTGCAGTGTCCTTGGTAGCCCATCCCTCCACTCTGAGATTCATTGCTGATAGAAAGAAGGCTGGAATCTTTGCTGGCACATGGCCATTGCCAAGCTGCAGGTGTGGAAGACACTCAGCTAAAATCAGCTGCAGTAATCAGAGCAGATCCACAGGGACAAGAATGAGGAAGGTGACAAGGTGCAGTGTAGTATCACCCCAGGGAGGGCACAGACTCCACCTCCCTTCCTTGATGAGATATTAGGTAACTGCAGCAGCTATCGAGAGGCAACAGAGAGGAGCCCAGCACACTTGTCAACATCGTATTCTTCACTATCATCAGTGGTCATGCATATTCATAAAATAGCACTCAAATAGCTCTGTGAGGATGGATACCTTTGATACTAGGAGATTTGCATTCATCTGGAGTTGTTAGAAACCACTGTCCAATGCCAGTGTCTCACCTCCAGATCTTAAAGGTCTTACAGGCCAAGGTCCCAAGCTGCTTCTGATATATGTATATATTTTTTAAATTGGAATTGGTACTATTTCCATTTCCCCTGATATGTTTTCTAACCTCAGTAATTCCGTCTGGATCTTCTGTAAGTAATACCTAGACAATTCGTTGGCTGATGGTCTTGCGTTTATTTTTCTTGTTTTTTCCCTCTGCTGGACTCCCCTCCATGAGGTTAGCTAGATGAGTCAGGTGCCAGTTAGGCTCGTCTTTGAGAAATGGACATGTTTCTGGGGCCTTGACATCTCATCGCTCCTTCTGTGTGCTTGGCCACTGTGCCTGTGCACCATCAGTGGCAGCAGGACAGAACTGGGCCACACACAGTGCCAGCCAGGTCCTTCAACCTTTCACCATTTGTCACCTTGAATATCAGAAGGGCTCCACGTGGCCATTCCAGGATGACTGGCTGACATTGCTCTCTGAAAGAATGTCGTCTGAGTCTGCTGGCTTCAAAGATGAGAGAGAACAACGCACAAAGCGACGATGCACTAGAGGACAGTTAATTTATCAGTGTTGGTTGGAGATAGCCAAACACATTGAGACCAGCAGGGAGGCCGAAGACAGGAAGATGCCCTCTCTGCTGCAAGTAGTGCTGGGTGCCAAGCTGATCAGCAGCACTCCAGGACCACCTGCCTGATGAAAGGCAAGTTGTGGGGGCATGCTTCTGAGAGTGGGATATCTGCCACTCAGACACTGAACCATCACCTCAGTAACCAGGGGCTTCCCTCTTCTTGAAGGGGAGTGACTGTAGCAGTCCCTCCCTCCCTTCTTCCTCTCCAGACCTGTAAGAAGTAGCAAGGCAAGCGTCCACTCGTCAACTGCCATCAGGGCATCACTGAAGATCTTCCATCTCTAGAAATAAAGCCAGCCATAGGCTGACACCCAGCCTGTCAGTGCATAAGGCAAGGAGTGTTTACCAAAGCCAAAGGCCGGGCACCAGTGGTTTTCTTGTGGCGAGAAATAGAGTTCCTCGCTGGCATATTGTTCCAATGATTGATTTAAATGCTCCCCTCTCTTTGTAGCAACAGGAAGGTCTGTGAAGTTTCCAGTCAAAATGGCTCATGAATGGGTAATCACAACAACCCTAACAGTCTTTTGATTCCCTGACAGATCCAAGGAACACGTGAGTTTCTTGTGATTGATGGCTGTTGACTGACAGTGGGTTTTGTGGAATAATGAGACGAGTCCCAGACAGCAAACGGCTCCAAGAACAAATTAAGTGCATACCCAGGAGATGTACACAAGACAGGATGGAGAACCTTCTTCCAGAGCCACCAGGCAGCCCAACTCCACCCACTAAGAGAGTGGCGAAAGCCCAGTAGCCTCTGGATGGTGTTGGACATTGGTCCTTCTACTTCTTCCTCTCCCAGAGGTCCTTCTTACAGCCCTGGGTTCATGCCCAACTCTCAGACAAAAACACTGTAGGCCCTGACCCTACTGGTGGCATTACAGGAAAGGAAGGGCTCTTAGCACAATAAAGTCAACACTGTCCAAGAAATCCAGCACTGGATTCAAATCACATTAACCTATATGCACATAAAAACATTCAACTTGATCAATAACCCAGTGAATAATAAAAACATATGTTCTTGACAGATAACAAGTTAGAAGAAAGCAGATCCAATGACTTAGGGACCATGTGGAAAGGGTATTGGCTAGAAGCCACGCCTCCAGCATGCTTACTGAAAGGTCATTTGGAAGTCACACTGGGCTCAATTGAAATACAATGTTCTCTTGCTTCCATTTTGGAAGCCAGCTGATCATGTACTAAGGAAGGGATGGTAGAAGAGGAAGCAGCATCCCTGAACCCCCACAGCCCCTGTCCACACACATATAACATTCACAAACACACATACCCTGTGTTGAAGACTAAAGACTTTTGTGTGCAGAGAGTAGGGCCCTAAAGGTGTGGCCACTAACAGCAGAGAGTGATGCAAACACAGTTATTATCACGTGTGCAACAAGCCAGAAAGTCCGTATCCAAAGCACAGAGCCTAAAATGTGAGCAGGGGACTCTGAGGTCCACAGGGGCCAAGGTCCTGAGATTCAATCCAGCAGTACCCTTAGAGATAAGAGCAGAAATGATTGTAGTCTTCATAGAGTGCTTATGTGCCAGGGGAAGGTGGAGCGCTTCCCGGTCCCTCCTGACAGTAGTCCAGGGGCCGTGGCCTCTGCTGCCATCAACACTGGCTATTAGCTTTCATGTTGTCACTAGAGCAATGGAAGCAGAGCTCTCTGTAGGCACAATGGCTTTGTGCACTGTGTGAAGGTTATCTTTGTATTATTCAAATGTTGATTTCTTTGCCCTTATATTTGTTTCAATCCAGACATGGCATTTCGATGCTTACACCAAAAATCTCTAGTCTCAAAATCGTGTGAACGATTCTTACCATTTATTCTCTGACTTGTCAATAAATGCTGACCACCCAATGGCTGGACAGAAGAGATAACAGGAAGGACTTCTGCCACCCAGGAGAGGGAGAGAGAGAGGAAGGGAGATTCAGATCTACCACAAAGAGGAAGGAGGAAAGAGTTCATAGAGTTCAGTTGGAACATAGAAGCTCCTAAGTGCAAGTGTTATGGGGATGTTGACTGACAGGAAGCCAGATTAGCTTAGGGGGTTAAGATAGATCATTTAACTGCCTAAGTATTGAGGTGTATACTTGAAAATAAACTTTGGCCTCTTTGTGTTTTGTTGTGAACTAGCTATGATAAAGAAATACAGCCACTGTATTAATTTACTGCTTATATTTATATTAAAAATAACATTTATGGGGCCCTCCTACCTCAGATGCTGCTCATCTAAGACCCTGACGCAGAAGGCCCTTTGTGTCAGGCCAAAGTTAGTAGCATCCAAGTAAACACTTTTCTGAAGGTCAACAAGCAGCCCAGACATAAGGACAATGGTGAAATCTGCTCCCCCAGGGAAGCAAAGCTGGACTCGCCTATGAGACAGCTCTGAGGGCTGCCGCCAGGACAGGGCTCCATCAGACACCGGGGTGAGAGGAACCTTAAGTGTGGGGGTAAAAATCTAATTCTGTTTTCCCAAGCATACCACACCAGGGGCCAGAGGTGTTGACTCTGAGAAGTAAGCGTGCATTAGGTGTTCCTATTGCAGAAGCACTTTACAGCCCACGGTGACAAGCCTTGTATCCTCGGTGGCTCCCAGCCAGATATTTTCCATGACTTTAGCAACCTGTACCTTAAGGGAAAAAGGATTGTCTGCTGTGAAAGTAGAAATATATATATATATATATATATATATATATATATATATATATATATATATATATATATATGAAAATAATATGCAGGGTCTTTGCTGCCTTTGGCTTCAGATATTGAAATGAACCTTGAGACAGTTTAGCATCTTGGGTCTGAGGAAAAAGCACCTTGTACCTATTTTCTGCTCCGGGTGGAAGGTGGTGGAGGTGAGATTGGATTTCCAGGCACAGGAGTAGACAGGGGTCTGCAGCTGCACTGGGAAACATGAAGAGCAATAAGTGTAGTCAGGAGCATGCTCGTGGGCTCCACACTGACTGTGGCGGGGTCGGTGCATGTCTAGGGCTGTCCCCTGAGCCTACAGACAGGAGAAGGCAGCTGTGAGAAGCCAGGCTACAGGGGAGCTCACAGCAGAGGCTCCAGAGCAACATTTCGGGATGTTTCTGTTCTTATTGCTCTCATAAGCACTTGGAGAACCATTTCCTCTGTAGTAGAATCTCTTCCTTGAAGCCTAAAGCTGAGGAGAATCTCTTGTCCATCCTTCCCCACCTCTCTTGGGAAGTAGGACAGTCTCCAGCCTTCCTGAGTCCAAGAACACAGGGAATATTGGAGTGACTGGGCCCAGTTATAAGATGAAAGGTATTTGTGGTCTCCCAGGGTTTGCGACAGTCAGAGACAAGATAAGCCAGCAAGATGGTAAGCCAGGACCCATAGAAGCCATTATTCAGCTTTTTATTATCCTTCTTTTTATTGTTTTGTTTGTTGGTTATTTGCTCATTTTTCTTTCAAGATGAAGTATGGTTACACAGCTCTAACTGATCTTAATGTGCTCCGTAGGTAAGGATGACCTTAAGTTTCTGATCCCTCCTGCCCCTACCTGCCAACCTAGTTTCTGTGCTCTATGAAGTACTGAAGATTGAACTTAGCGCTTCATGTATGCTAGAAAAGCACTTTAAAAACTGAGACGTATCTCTAGTCCCACTACTGTTTAAAGGAGGATGTGGCCCATTCTGAAGTGTGTGCATTCATACACGTGCGAGGGCATTCATGTCTGCCTGTGTGTGCATGCTTGTGTGTGTGTGTGTGTGCACATGCCTGTGTGTGCCTGTGCATGCCTGTGTGTGTCTCTTGCTCTCTCTTGCTTTTCCTTGCTCTGTGTGTGTGCACATATGTGTGTGAAATTCACAACTCTGTGTGTATTAGGGAGGTATAGAAGGAAGTGGTTGCAGTTCTCAATAGTGTGGAAGAGTCTTTCCAAGCTGGAGCAGGAGCAACTCTAATCAGAGCTTTGGCATTTGTACATTCAGAGCAGATGTATCTTTTTAAATCATCATTTTGGTTCTACTCCAAGCGCTTCCTGACTACAAACAGCAGGATGAAACCCACAACTCTTCAAGCACAGTGAGAGAACCCTAAAACCCAGACTCGCATTTCAGACACTGGCTACAGCCATGTGTAGTGGTATAAGGACAGGGTGTGTACCAGGGGGTTAATTTGAGCAAAACAAAATACATATATGAAGTCAGCTAAAACCATTGAAGAGGGCCAGGTGTGGTGGCGCATGCCTTTAATCCCAGCACTTGGGAGGCAGAGGCAGGCAGATTTCTGAGTTGGAGGCCAGCCTGGTCTACAAAGTGAGTTCCAGGACAGCCAGGGCTATACAGAGAAACTGTCAAAACAAACAAACAAACAAAAAAAAAAACCAAACCATTGAAGAAACAAAGCCCATCCCCACCATAAGAAGGCTTGATCCTACATCTAGCACTCACAAAAGGACACTACTGGATCTTTTCTCTTCCAGGCTAGGCCATAGGAAAGCAGACTAAAAGTTACCACAGAGAGGATGACAGCCCACACATCCCAGGTCATTAACTGCTGAACTAGAGACTCCAAAAACTGAACCCTGTGGACTAGCAGCAAAAAGAGCCTGGACAAAAGTAAGCCAGAAACCAGGGGACATTGTGGTGAGAACTGGGGACATTTTAAAAGCCCAAAGGGTCTTGCATGCATCCACAGAAAGGACCGTGGTGGGATGGGCCAACAGGAAAGGCCCAGCATGAGTGACATGAAAGAAACCTGTCAGTCATCAGTGGGAAAGAAGGCCAAAGGGAAGAGGCTTCCTGTGAGGAATGCTGTTTGCCAGCTTCCGGTCCCCTGGAGAAAAGGGCCCACAGGAGGAAGTAGCCATTTTGGCTCATGGCTTCAGGGACTTCAGTGCACAGGTGATGGGCTCCACTGTTTCTGGGCCGTCCTGAGGCAGAGCCCGTGACGAAGGCACAGGGATGTGGAAGAGCAACGTTGCTCATATTGTGGTAACCAGAAAGCAGAGGGGGACAGCAAGGGAAAGCCTTCGCAGAGCATTCCTCGGGGAAATTATTTTCTTCAACCAGACCCTGCCTTCTACTCCCCACCACTTCCCAAAAATGCTGTCAGCCGCCTACAAATGCCTTTGGGGGTTAAGGCATTGGAGATAGAGAGCTTCTGATCCAGTGGTCTCAGCAGCACCACTGGGTGTCAGGCAGAATTCAGCACAAGAGACTTTTGGGGTGCTGGGAGTTACCTGACATCTACACTGGTAACATACACAAATGTAGTCCTGAGAGCTTAGCAGAGTTAAGCTCAGGCCTTCTCTCTCTTATGGAGAGAGAAGGCCTGAGCTTCCAGGGAGGCACTGATAATTAACCAGATAGCAAGCCTGAAGTATCCCAATCCACAGGATAGCAGCCCCTCTTTGTCGTGTGCTGAACAATATTCAATCAATATTTATCCCAGCATTATTAGCGGGTAAGAATGATAATGTAAAAAAAAATGTGTCATGTAAATATAAAGTCTTATTATAGCTAGCAAATTGGATTCCTAAGCTGATTAATTTGAAAGCTGTTTGGATTTCTTCTGGATGATATTGCCAAGTTTCTGGGCTTGCAGTTTGAACTGGTGACTTTCAGAATTGATGCTGAGGGCAGGAGACGGTGCTAATTAGTGCGTGAGCTTTTCACATCTGAAAATCTGGGAATGAATCCTGCTTGGGTCAAAAGTGAAAATGAGCTTGGGTCTCTCGCTCTGATCCCTGTTGACTTTGTGGTCATCACAAAGCTACCGTGTCATCTGGCATAGATGCTAGGCCTGTCAGGAGAGCAGCACCCCAAGGCTGCTGGGCATGGTAGCAGATCCGGGCCACAGAGTAACAGGGAGAGCAGATTTTTAAAGGAAAATAATAAAAAGGAGTTCATGGCACACGTCCAATCTGAAAGACAGTGCCATCTTCTTCCACTGACTGTCACCTCAGCAAGTAACCCGAGTACATAAAATGACGTTGTCTGGCAGAATTTATTTTTATCCCCGCAGCCCAGCCCATCTTCTCCATAATGGTCCACATGACCACATGCATATGGTGGGATGGGAAAACACGGCAATATTTTTTTTTACAGCAGTCCTGTGTGGAGTCCCTGAAGTCAGAATTCTAGTGGCAAGTCGGATTCAGGACAAAGAACGAATGACAGATAGGCCATTACGAGGGCACCCACCTTCTTCTTTATTTATTTGCCACCCACTTACCTGTTGGTTGAACTAACATTGCCCTAGAGGAACTCCAGGATGCCAGCTAACTTTTCCTGGGAGCATCCTCAGTGCACATAGACCAATCTCCCAACAGCATCACAAAAACACTAGTGCATACGCCAGCAAGATTTTGTTGAAGGGACCCTGATATAGCTGTCTCCTGTGAGGCGTTGCCAGTGCCTGGCAAATACAGAAGTGGATGCTCATAGTCATCTATAGGATGGAACACAGGGACTCCAATAGAGGAGCTAGAGAAAGTACCCAAGGAGCTGAAGGGGTCTGCAACCCTATAGGTGGAACAACAATATTAATAATCAGTATCCCCAGAGCTTGTGTCTCTAGCTGCATATGTAGCAGAAGATGGCCTAGTCGGTCATCATTAGGAAGAGAAGCCCCTTGGTATAGCACACTTTATATGCCCCAGTACAAGGGAACACCATAGCCAAGAAGTGGGAGTGGGTGGGTAGGGGAGCAGGGCGGGGGAGGGTATAGGGGACTTTTGAGATAGCATTTGAAATGTAAATGAAGAAACTATCTGATTAAAAAATAAAAATAAATAAAAATAAAATAAAATAAAACAATAAGGTGTGCCCAGGTAGGGTGTTGGGCCAAGCATTCCACCAAATGCAAGGGCACAGACCCCATCATGGCTGGAAAGGGAGACAGGGAGAGAGGAGATCCATCCACACCTGCCTCCACAGCCATTGTCTGTCAAACTGAGTTTTGAGCTAAAGGCAGCGAAATATAACACTAGTGGCTAAGCCTGGACTAAACTAAAAAGTAGAATCAGAGATGTAAACAGAGGACACACACACACACACACACACACACACACAAAGAGAGAGAGAGAGAGAGAGAGAGAGGGAGGGAGAGGGAGAGAGAGAGTTGGAAAGTTGTCCATTGGCTTTGGCTCTAATTTAGGGACACCAAATGGCTTCATCAATATCATTTCCCAGGTCTGAAATTCAATGGGAAATAAAGGTTCCAAGCAGGGGCCATATGGGTTCCTGGGTGTCAAGAGTCCCAGCTCTCTTCTAGTCATCAGTCAGCATGATGGGCTGAGAGACAATGGGACCTGCACAGGAACAGTGAGCTGTTGACAGTGGGGACCAGGTCCCTACACTGCCTGCTGAGGGTGTAGTGCCCCACAAACATCCTCCAAGCCCTCTTTCCATTTCACGTCTCTCGCATTTAATAACAAATTTTCAGCTTAATCTTTAAGACGTAAGTCATTTTTTTCTCAATCTGGCTCTCCGTGCGCTGCTATAATCTCACAGTGCTCATGCCAGCCGCTGGCAGGGAGCCCATCACACTCCCAAATCAAGCCCATTTTTTCATTAGCTCGAATCCTTCCCGAGGTGGCCTCCTTTCCAGTTGGCTGATCAGCAACCGACACTAGTGTGTTTCCATCAGAACAGCTCTTATAACTTCTCGTTTAAGAATGGACACTCTCAAAACACATTAGGAAGAGGCATATGGAGCAAACGAGATTTTAACAATGGGTTGAGGTTTTTTTTTCCTTAGGGGGAAAAATATGTGGCAGAAATCCAAAGGCAAAGGTTCATTTGTGAGCCGGGCGTGGTGGCGCACACCTTTAATCCCAGCACTTGGGAGGCAGAGGCAGGTGGATTTCTGAGTTCTGGTCTACAGAGTGAGTTCCAGGACAGCCAGGGCTACACAGAGAAACCCTGTCTCCAAAAAAAAAAAAAAAAAAAAAAAAAAAAAAAAAGTTAATTTGTTCGTCATTCTATGGACTCATGGAAGACTTAGTCCATCTTAAGTATTCATGAGTAAAACATCCCCTTCTAGTTAAAGATGAGAAAATGGTAGATGCTATTTTTAATCATGGAAATTAAGATAGTGGTAAATGCATTATCTGAACCATGGGCCATGCGCACCATTCAGAAAATACAGGATTCTATGCCAAATAATCTTTGAACAATAATTTCCTTAACACTCGTTTCTGGGGGATATTTTTTAATAAGGGGAGACTCTGATAGGCCTTCTGTCATTAGGATGCGATTGGAGGTAGGTCTCGAACTTCTGCTGCTCCCGGTGAGACAGGAACACTCTTGCAGCCACATGGGGTGGACTGAAGACTTCTCGCCATTGCCTTATGTGGCTCACGGTGGGTGCGTTTTACCAGCCTCGGAACACACCTCACACACAACAATCGCCCTGTCACTCGGTTGAAGGGACAGCCTGAATCCTCTCTGCGGTGAGCAAGCTTGACCATCTATTAGAAGGGTTTGGAAAAGGCATTTTACCGTTTACCATTGGGCTCTTCGCTGTGTCTACAGCCGGAACCATTCATGTTCTACAATTCTGTGCCTTTGGAAGTGCGAGCTGCTCTGAATGGAAGGCATAATGTATGTCTGATGATGTTGTGAATGTATGGTAATAGTATGTGTCTGATGCTATCAAAAGACCCAGGAGTACACCACTAAGAAGGAATAGATACAGTGTCTTGTGACCAGGAGTATACCACTAAGATGGTATAGATACAGTGTCTGTGACTGCTGTCTTTGCTCAGCATCATTAGAAGGCTTCTTTCCTCTTAGCTTTCAGGACTCTATACTATCCTCACTCAAGTTCAGCTGCTCTAAGCCTCATAGACAACTGCTTTTCCCACCACATTGTACCATGTGTCTTCACCAGCTCTGTGAACATGACCTATCTCATAGACCAGGCTCCTCTGCAAGGAAGCAACTTTGTTCCTCTCTCCCCTCCTGACCCTCCCCTCTCAGCCCACCTGTGTGAGGCTTTTGCCCATCCAGACACAATGGATGGGTGTGAAGTAAAGGTTTCCTGACACTTCATTGAGTGTTGCCTACTTAGTAGGCATTTTCTGGCATGTGGGCCCTCTCCTGTGTGTGGCAAAACCATCTTGACAATATATTACCCAGTAAACCTACTGAATACAGATGTGACATGTTTTGTGCCACAATTTCTAAGACAGTATATATATATATATATACCTCCTTACAGAAAAAACAAAAACCATGAACCATCTTCGGGTCACTCTTCAGAACAACAGTGCCCTCTGACTGGATATCTTCACGGAAGAGACTGAGGAAGGTTGAATTGCCAGCCTGCAATGGAACGGTCCCTTCTCTTACAGGGTGGGATTCAGGTCTGAAGCAAGATGTGTGCTTTTGCCATCTGATTCAGTGTATGTCAACAAGATAGTGTATTTAAAAAAAAACAAAAGAGAATCCTTTTTAGGAATCAAAATAATTAGGATTAATAATAATTAATAATCCTAAGTATTAAGAATCCTTTATGGAGCCCACATTTGTTGATCAGCCTGAGGCATGAAACATTGCATGTTTGGATGCAAACTGACTCTGTATTGGTGTGACCTGTGAGTGTGTAAAGAAGAAAGAAACGGTGGTAGCCATAGAGAAGCCATTTCATTGAACCCTTATGGGGTTCTGAATGAAACAAGACCTTTAAATGGAGTTTCCCAATTGAATCTAGGGCTTAAATTAATTTGGGGACTGGCTCTTACTTGCCTAGTGACCCTGAATGGATGAGAGACCACTGAGTGCTTTACTCTCACCTGATAAATACATCTGAGCTTTGCAAAAATCCCTAGCTATCTCACAGATGTGCTGTGAAGAGGAATGAGGTAACACTTCTGCACTACAGGAGAGCTGGAAGAGGCCAAAGAGAGTGACAGGCATGCCTGAGGGGCAGTCTTCACCTTGTGGTGATAGTCTGACTTCTCTCTGTGTATGTCCACAGTTCTCTGTCTCTCTCCAAGTGTTCTCTCACATTGGCTCTCCTTGTTCTCTCTCTCTCTCTCCCCACCCCTTTTCCCCCTCCCCCTCTCTCCACTTTCCCTTCCCTACTTCCCTCTGTCTCTCTCACTCTCCCCCTTCCCCTCTCCTCTCCCCTCCCCTTCCCTTCTCTCTCTCCAATCTCTTTTCTTTCCACTCATGCCTGCATCTCTCTCCCAACCCTGACCAAGGAAAAACTCCGTCCTTACCTATCTATCATTCAGGGTCTCCCAATTTACCCAAACCATTAGCCTCTTGCCTCCGTGGGACCCTGAGTGGAGGTTCCCTGCTGGAACATGCCCCCCTTGATCACCTTAAACTCCTTCAACCTCTGCCTGCCTGCTGACATTGATCCAAAAATCCCCAACCTCATATCCAATTTCCTGGCTCCTGGGCCATGTAGAATTGTTCAAATAAAACACAGACTCATGAAAACTTGTCATACAACAAAATTCACCTTAAACCTGAAAATAATCCTCCTGCATTACTCTGTATTGTGCAGTTACCCTCTCAACTGTGGTCTGACCTCAAACTGGACTGAAAATAGACCTTTCAGGCCAATGGCCCACAAAGAGAACTCCGGAGCGAGGCCTGTGTGGAATAGTCACATGAACCTCTCATAGCATACTGGTACCAACCCGGGACAAGGATGAAAAACAGAAGACTCGGCGTCTTCTGGCAGAACCTTACAGCACAGACCTAACTCCCTGAGCTCTGTTAAAAACCCTAGAAGTGAAAAAATGGGGAAAACATGGACTTTAGTAAAAGAAAAATGAGTAGAGCTCCGGTTAGCATCCAGTTGCTTGGGGAATTGGATACTAAGAAAGCCAGCCTCCTCTAAACAAACATAAAACATTCCTTGCTACCACAAGCTAAGACACAGGCCTTCGACACCCCCCCACACACCCCCACCAGTACTCAGTACAGGTCACACCCCTATAACTTTGCTGCACTGCCTTAAGCTTGGTCAGAAATGACAGAGTTAATCATCTCTGATATCCCAGCCCCTCTGAGTCCTGTGTCTGAACAGTGGCTGTAGGCAAGGAATTCCAGGTCACTGAGATACTCTTCAGGGCCTATGCATTGTTTTGAGTGGGTCTCTCCTTCGGTGGCATCTCTGAGATTTCTGGGAAGTCACACTGGCCTGGGAAGCTACGTGGGGGACAGAGGTCAGCTCAGTAATCCAAGCTTCCAAACCATCTTTTGCTAAGTAGCACACTCCAGTCACCCAGTTACTGCTGGCCGCCGTCCCCCCCACTTGTCACCTCACAGATGTCTCTAGAATGAAAGCTTGTGTCCCACACAAAGCTCACCTCTATCTTCATGAGTAATTCTTTAAGGCATGCAGGTGGATAGAATGCTTTGAAATCCTTAAATAAAGGTGATCTGGAAGGGCTGGCCCGTTGCCTACTCGTTAAGGTCAGCATGAATTAAATTTCATTTGTCATAGAGAAACACAAAGCCGGGTACCACAGGCCTGTGATCCCAGCTACGAGTGAGAGGACTACTATGTCAAGTTCTCAAGTTGAGGACCTGCTTGGGCTATAGAGTGAATTCAAGGACTGCTCAGGGTCCTTCTCGGATGAAGAGTGAGTTCAAAGTTTGGCTTAGAAACTTAATGAGATCCTGTCTGAAATAAAAAGAGTATCAGGAGACAGCTGACTGGTGGGGCACTGCTCTAATGCATGAGGTTCTAGATTCAAACGTCAGTATCAGGGTGAGCAAAAATGGAAAGATGGGGAGGGGAGGGGAGGGGAGGGAGGGGAGGGAGGGGAGGTGAGGTGAGGGGAGGGCAGGAGGTGGGAGAGTGAGAGAGAAGATGAGGAGAGGGGTAGAGGAGGAGAGCAGTAGGGAAGGAGAGGAGACTGGAAGGGAGGGGATAGAAGGAAGGAAAGGAGAGGAAGAATGAAGGAAAGAAGGAGAGAAATGGAGGGAAGGAGACTGGAGGGAAGGGGAGGGGAGGGAGGAGGGAAGGAGAAAGAGAGGGGAGGAAGGGAGGAGTCAGGAAGGAGAAGAGAATAGGGAGGGGATAGAGGAGAGGGAAGAGGGAGAGGAAGAAGGAGACTGGAGGGGAGGGGGATGCAGGAGTGGAGAGGAGGGGCAGGGAAGAGGATAGAGTGGAGGGAGGAGAGAGGAGAGAGAAGGAAGAGAGGGGGAGAGGGGAAGAGGGAGAGAGGAGGAGAAGGGGAGAGGAAGGAGGGAAGAGGATAAACATGACCAACAGCTATAGTCAGGCCAATCAGAATCTCATCGTCCACGGAAGTCTGAAGTGGCTACTCAACTCACCTTGCTGGGTCATTTTTAAAAGTCATTCAGAGGCTACCCTCTTAGGATTATTTCTGACAGGAATGGGTTAATTGTGTAACCTTTTCTGCTCTCCTTCCAGCCTCTGGGTTGTCAGCAGGGAGATGAACGAGCTGCTGTTCTCCCATGTTCCGTTGTCTGTCGGACAGTGAGCTGGCTGCAGACACTCAGCCACTTCCCTGGCTGTCTCAAAGTTGTCACAAGAATTGATAAATTTCAGAATGTTTTTCTTGCCCTCATTAGAATCCCAGCATTGCCATGTAAATAGATGGATTTGAGCCTTTTGTGGGTCCTCACTCCCTTCACTGGGGGCCCTATTTGTTCTTATGACTATTTATGCTGTGAAAGAGGGATCTCTGTGGAGGGGTGGGTGCTGCCTTGGAGGCATCTCCAGAGCCATATGTCCTCCTTAGAGCACCCACAAGGACAGAGGTGGGACACTCTGGGCTGGATTCATTCCTGTGAACAATTTTCCACTTGGCTTTTAATAATGATTTATTTATTTTGTGTTTGTGCATGTGCCTGCACAGGTGCCACTGTGTGTATGCATGTGTGCTTGTGCTGTGCTGTGTGCATGTATGTGTATGCGTGTGTGTATGTGTGTACATGTGTGTGTGTGTGCATGTGTATGGTATGTGCATGTACGTGTGTGTGTGCTTGCATGTTGTGTGTGCATGTATGTGTGTGGGTGTGCATGTGTGTGTGCGTGTATGTGTGTATATGCATGTGTGTGTGCATGCATGTTGTGTGTGCATGTATGTGTGTATGCATGTGTGTGTCCTGTGGTGTGTGCATGTATGTGTGTATGTGCATATGTGTGTGTGCTTGCATGTTGTGTGTGTGTATGTGCATGCCCATGAGTGTATGTATCAGAGAACAACTTGAGAAGTCGTTTCTCTCCTCTCTTCATGTGGATCCTTGGGATCCAAGTCATCAGGCTTTTTGGTCAGCACCAGTACACACCACTCACCAGCTCAGCTGTGATTTGTGTGAAGCCTATGTGGTTGTATGCAGATGACAAGGGACCTTTGTCTTCAGTGACCATTCTTCACATTGCTTCCATCTGTGACATAAGGAATGTTCTAGACTCTAGAAATCTCTGAAGGGGAACAAATTGGTGATTTGGAAGTAAAATTGTGCAGAGGAAAACAGTGTGGTTAGAAATGGATGCAGGAGCTTGGCGGGGCTGGCTCCAAAAGCAACACAGTAGGATCACTAATTAATTGGTGGCTAGGAAGATGGCTAATGTAGGAGCGTGCTTTTAGAGAGGCATTTGCAGTCAGAATTAAGCACAGAACCCACGTGTGGGCTGGGAAGGTGGCTCAGTGTTTAAGAGTGGTTACTACTCAAGCATGAGGACCTACAAGTTGGATTCCAGCACCCACATAAAATGACAGCTGTGGCCATGTGTATCCCTGTAACCACAGCATTACGGTGCTGGAAACAAGGCTCACTGGGCTTTCCTGGCTGCTAGCCTAACTCAGTGAGAGACCCCGACTGAAAGGAGTAAGGCGAGAGTGGTAAGGTGGGACACTTAGCATTGTACTCTGGCCTCTGCCTCATGCATACCCTGCTCGCTCTCTCTCCCTCTCTCTCTCTCTCTCTCTCTCTCTCTCTCTCTCTCTCTTTCTCTCTCTCTCTCACACACACACACACACACACACACACACACACACACACACACACACACACACACAGAGAGAGAGAGAGAGAGATCTTTCACACATACAAATAGAAAATTAAGGTCTACATGCTCATTGGACAGAGACGTGGACAAAGGAAGCAGGAGGGAGTTGAAGGAGGAACTTGAGAATGGGGCTGCCGTGTACCAATTATTTTTATTTCTCTCTGACCAAATTCAGATCAAAAAGTCAAATAGTACAAGGGCATTTGTATATTATTCTGAGAACCCATGGACAGCCTACTATACACAAGCTTCATGGTTTCTATCAGAGAACAAAGAAACCAGATATTAGACTTGTTCCTGAGGGAGCAAGTAAGCGCCTTTGTAAAAGTATGACTTATCACTGCTGATAAAGAAGCAGAATGTAGCATAGCCACAGGATAAAGTACTATTCAGCTATTAAAAGTAACCAAGCATTACTACAAGTATGCAGATGAGCCGCAAACAGTCTACTGAATGAAGGAAGCTAGTCACAAGCAACTGCACACTGTACACACAATACTCAGAATGGCACATCTACAAAAGTAGAAATCAGACTAGTGATTGCCTAGGGCTGGGGACAGAGAATGACCACCAGTGTCTTCTGAGGTCATAGAAATCTCCTAAAGTTGGATTTGGGTGGTAATTGTGGAATTATGTAAATTTACTAAATGAACTGATGTGTAATCAAACAGGTGATTTTTCTACGGTGTGTAAATTGTGTACTAATAAAGTTGTGGTTTTAATTGGTTAGAAATTTTGAGATATTTTTCCCAAGAAGACCATAGCTATGATTAAAGTAGTCTTTTGAGAAGGTCAGGGGAACCTATGAAATAATGGATGTGTCTGTTTTGTTTTATAACTGATTATCAACAGTGTTCATTCCACGTGAACACATCAGAATAAGAAATCTGTGTCCTCAGGGAAACAGGAGTTTCCTGGTTAACGGTAGGACACGGGCTGGAGAAGAAAGAGAATGAGACTACAGAGGTTAATGTTATGGGAACTGTCTAGTGGTTGAAGAGGCGCCAGTTACTCTAGTAACTGGCTAGGTAGACTCATGGCATTTAAGCTGACATTAAAACTTTTATATTGAGCATCTAGGAATTGAATAGACCTCTGGGATTCTTCCAGGGAAAAGTTATATCACCTCTACATATGCAGCCCAGGAGACTATCAGAAGGTAAACTGAGGCAAATATGAAAACAGAGTAACAATCTTTTCAGAAATCCTAAGCAAAAGAGGAGGTGTAGGATGGTAAACTCAGGACAGAGTGTGTCTTACTGTAATATGCACTAGAACAGGTTCAGACTGGATTGACCTTCCTATCCATCCTACTCGGATGCTTTGGGAATATATTTGAATGGAAACTGAGTTTAATGGAAGTTAGGGGACTGGAAACAAATCTTATTTTTCAGAGAGGGGTAAGTTTGAGGTTTGCTGGGTGCATTGTTCCAAAAGGGGTGTGTGCATGCATCGTGTGTGCACATGAAGGAGCGAAGTGCAAGTGCATCTTTACAAGGAAGAAGGAAGGATGCAGGAAAACCAAGTCCAGTCCCGGGTAGCTAAACTCCTCCCCAGCCTCCTGGCCTCAGTGGACATCTGAGGACATCTAGGTTGCTTCCATTTCCTACCTATTATGAATAAAGTAGCAATGAACGTGGCTGACCATGTATCTCCATAGCCGGAAACAGACTCCTCTGGGTATATGCCCAGGAGTGGTATAGCTGGATCGAACGCTAGCTTTAATTTTAGCTTCCCAGCTATTATGGAAATTGCCTGGTCTTTGAAGCTCTTCCCTCCTCCTTCCTTAGAGGAGAAAGCTCTGGGAGTGTCTGGTCCCAGTGTTTAGCCTGCAGGCTTAGAGCATTAGCATTGTGCCCTGGGAGTGTCTGGTCCCAGTGTTTAGCCTGCAGGCTCACAGCACCAGGCCCAGAGGAGGTGATGAATTTGGTCCCCAGCTGAGTGACCTCGAGATGCCTTTCTGCTTCCCATTAATTTATAGGGGCCAGGGTTCACTCTCAGGCGTTGCATTTAACAAATTGTTAAGCTCTTTAGGAGAGGGGTCACGTGACCTCTAAAGACTTCTAAAACATAGCCCCTCATTCACAGTGCCCCCTCTAACATCAGAAGCATCTGGCACCATGACAGAAAGCTGGAAAAGCAAACGCTTTCCCCTTGTTCAACCCCGGAGCTCTCCTTCCTGCTAGGGATCTTCTGCTTCCCTGGAATCAGTCTACACTCACGGGATACTTGGGTATCGATAGTAGATAAGATCCAGCGAGAAATACAAGCCTGTGACAACCCAACTACTGAAACCCTGTCAAGTAACCCCTAATTTTGAAGCGAGTGGTTAATTCCCAGCAAATTGATTTATGCACTGTTTGAGGTTTGGCAAGTTGTGTTGTTCGTCTGCTATTACCAGGAACTCAGCTCTGCCTAATCACTCAGACCACTGACACAATCCAGTGCATCTCCCCAGAAAACCTCCTTTGTCAGCACATCTAGAATCTGCTAATTAAATCAACGATGACATTATTCACTTTCTCAAGAAAAAGAAAAAAAAGAGAGAGAAAAGAGAAAAAGAACGGTCCTGTGCCCCACCACAGCGATTTCCTTTTTCACTCTTTCCTCTGTCTCTGTCTCTGTCTCTCTGTCTCTGTCTCTCTCTCTGTCTCTGTCTCTCCCTTCTGCTCAGTAAGGAATAAACAGGAATGAACACACACACACACACACACACACACACACACACACACACACAACCTCATGCCCTGGACATGTGTACACACAAGCTCAGCCATAAAGGCACCTTTAGAGAAAAGAAGTTTGCCCCACATGTCTTTCACTCTGAGATTTTCCATTCTGTGCTAAAAGTGTGGATTTCATTAAAACAACAGGGTTGCCTACACCGTGTCTGTTGTCTGCCTTATTCCTGCTGAGGAAGTCTGAGGCTCTAGGAATCAATAATTATGCGCCTGAGAGATGTTTCCTCATGGACTTCACATATTCAGAATCACAGAAAGGCTGAGATGAGTCGTGTCGCACATTCCGGAACCTTGGAATCCTGGTTACTCTTAAATTGGAATTTCCATCTTGAATTCACAGAAATTACAGAATAAAACTAGGGCAAAGGCAATTTGGACAATGTGTGGTCGTTTGAATCAGAATCTAGAAAGCTTCCCTATTCTGTGTGCAAGAGAGAAAAATGAAGATCAAAACAAGAAGGGGAAGAGTTATGAAAATGCAATTGTTTATATAGTCATTTTCTAAACAATAGCCTTAAAATTCTCAATTCTTAGCAAGAAACAAGGTCTTTAAAATATTCTTAATTGACTGCAAAACCCATAGTCAATTACCGTGAGATGCCCAAGGGCATGGTCCTGTGACATTTTGAAAGGTCACTGTAGTTTATAGCCAACTCACTTGGTCCCAGATCCAGGATGTGGCTGGCTGCCCCGGGGTGGAGGAGTCTCACTGCACACCCAGGGTGGAGGATTCTCACTGCAGAGTGTTTTCTACAAGTCTGAATACAGAAGAGAAGCTGCCATCAACCCATCTGGGTTGAAATATAAGCCTTTTCTGAAGTGGTACCCCAAAGAGATAATGTGCTCAGTGTTTATAAATAAATGAGACAACTTCAGACCTGGGATCAAGCAGAGTCCAACACTGACTCAAATGCAGAAAGTAGCCAGACCGCAGCAAGGGAAATGCTTAGAGCCATGCATGGGATATGTGCTAAGAGCCTCATGTGTGCAAGCAGAGAGAGCCAGGATGGGCCAGAGGCACAAACAAAATCTTTGTGAGTCTGAGGCTCGAGAACTAAAGGTTTAAGAATAATCTTAGCAACATCTGACACCTTGTAATTAATTACTTGGCTAATGGTTTAGAGAGATAATATGCCTAGAGTCTGGAAGTCATGGAGAGGGTCATACACCAGAAGACCTGCTGCCTAGGTAGAGAGAGGAACAATATACTAGTCTTTCTCTTCCTCTGGCTCCTTTATGTCTCACCCACACTTTCAATGGCCAGACCTCATGAATGGCCATTCAGTCAGCATCCAGCGCTTACAGAGTTGCATCTGCAGTCACGTTGCTATTATGTGTCATTCATTGCCACTTCCACACCATAGAGACAAATCTGAGTGATTGTGACACTGTGGGGCCCCAAAGCAAAGATCAAACACACAAAGGCATCCTCTAGCTTTATCCAGGATGCCTCTTCTTCATGAAAAATGACTGTCTTTAAACCACACCCCAAATCCCATCCCTGCAACTATTCCCCCACCCAATCGAGGGAAGCTAATATGTTTTTCCCATCACCAGCTCCAGGATGAAGGTTTTAGACACCATAGCATCACAGCCCTATTTAGAGCCCACCATCTTCACAGAGCCTGGGAGTGAGGGCTTGTGGAGAAGGAGAGAGAATAGAAACAATCTCACTTGAGGGGGGAGGGGACATGTGTCTTGAACCTATCAATGGGCTCCAAGGCTGGGTACCTAGGGAGAAAGTTGGAGAGGTGCTTGAAGGCAGAACTCTGCAGTCACTTAGAGATAATCTAGTTAGGACAGTTGTGGAAACAGAAGCGTCCGCCCATAGACAAGCCTTGACACAGACAGCCTATTACCAGCTTTAGCTGCCCAAAACCATCTGTACGTACATTTCTTTGCACTCTACTTTCACTATGAACATAGAAAAGAGAAAGACCTAAAAGTTGATGGTTAATTTCCTTGCTACTTTGATGGAGCCAAGAGATGCTGGCATAGCTGGCAAAATGATAATTCCGGGGATGTCTGTGATGGTATTCCTGGAGGAGACCCACACTTGGATCAGAAGACCATGGAAAGCAGATGGCCTGCTCCATTTGGGTGGGGACCACACAACTTGCTGAGATTCCCTGTACAGTAAAGGAGTCATGAAGAACAGATTCATTCTCTGCACTTGGCATCTCTTCCCTGGTCTTTAAACTCCAGCACTCCAGATTAATAGAACCTCATATATGGACTAGATTCACCCACTGGAATTTCTTGGTTTTTCAAGTTGCAAGTGGTGTTTTGTGGGCTTTACTGAGATCCATAAGCAAATGAACCAGTCAACTCTCTCCCTCTCTCTCTCTCTCTCCCCCCCTCTCTCTCCCTCCCTCCCTCCCTCCTTCCCTCTCCCAGTCCCCTTCCCTTTTTCCCTCTCTCCCTCATCTCTGTGTGACAGAGAGACAAACAGATGCTTTGACTACTGTGACATGTTTCTAAAAGCCTATTACAAATAATGTAAGTCAAACACACGTGATACAGCAAGCCTACCCTACACCATAGCTTATCAACATGGAATACTATAGTGTATCTGTTCTTCACTCTTATGAAGCACTCTTATGCTTACGATCCATCACCATGAGACTGTACCATACCGCTTATCACCATGTTGGGTCTGGTAGTTTGAATGTAAATAAACTCTCATGGTCCCTGGATTACGGAATTGTTTGGGGTAGATTGGGAGATGTGGCTTTGTTAGAGGAAATGTGTCGCTGGGGTGGCTTTGCAGCTTCAGAAGACTCATTTCCAGGGCACTCTCTGATTCCTGTTTGTAGATTGGGATGGGAGCTCTCAGCTGCTGTGTCAGTGCCAGCCTGCTTGCTTGCTACTGTGCTCTCTCTGATCTGATGGGGATAGACTCCTCCCTCTCCCTCTCCCTCTCCCTCTCCCTCTCCCTCTCCCCGAAAGTGTAAGTCTCAATTAACCATTTCCTCTATAAGTGTCCTTTGTCGTGGTTTTTAATCACAGAAAAGTCACTTGCTAATATACTGGGAAAAGATCAAAACTCAATGCGTGGCTTCTGCTAACTTGAACTTTTGTACATTTGTGACAGTAATAAATCATCACACCAAGACAGTAAGAGTGTATACCCTATTGGCTCTGTTTCTCTGAAGAACTCTGACTAGTCCACAGGCTAAGCAAGTGCTCTCATTTCTTCTTAGAAGTTGATCCTCCATGTCGGTTGGAACTACATGAAGCTGTGCGAGAGATCCCAGGGTCTTGGTAGGTGACGTAGACTGTGTAGGTACAAGGGACACACTTTGACCGGGTGAATGAGATAGTTTGAATGAAGGTCCAAGACTCATGTGATAGTAAGACACCCGTCTCTCCATCGCGTGGAAGAGAGAGGACTGACGGACAGTTGGGCTCTCTCATTAAAAATATTCGCACCAAACTCCAAACCACCTCCCTGCTTGTGAGAACAACGATTGCACTGTTCAGCTTAAGCCTTCATTTGGGAACCTGAAGGAGAGTTTCCTCCATGCATTACTTACTAATCAACTTTATTATTTTTTTTACAGCTTGTCATTTTGTTTAATGTTGCGAAACACTGCAATTTTTTAAAGTAGGATCTGATTTTGCAAATAGCTGTCTAAACTTAAGTAAAATACTGGATGTAACAAATGCCACCCAATGTGACAGCTTTGCTCTGCCAATGCAATTTGCTGATTCTGAGGAGTAAATGTAGAACAGACTGTGCCATTCTAAGAACAGCGCTGCGCGTGGCAGACACGGATCTGGGGAAACGCCACACACTGCTGTGTCTGGTAACGGGCTTCTGCACTCGCTTCTGACTCAGATTCATGTGAGGTTGTCAATTCTTCGGTGTTGTGCTGATCTATCCAGCCTAGAGCCTCCTCTGAAGAAGGCCCTTGCTTCAGAGCAAGAACATGATGTGATTTAATGTGCTCCCGATTTTTATTTTATTGGCAATATTCTTTTGTGATATTTCTGGAAGTTGCCTAGAGTAGTTTCCACAGATACCACATCATCCTTTATAAGGCAGGTGACATTGTTTAGCCTTGAGGGTCCTACATAGTCAGTACATATGAGGGTCCAACATAGTCAAGACAAAGCAGGGTCCATTGGCTTCACCAGGACAGAAGCTCAGGGAGGGGACATCTGCCATTCCTTTTGACAGGCTGTCTAGAAAACCCAGGTAAGAGCAATAATAAAGAAGAATGATTATAGTGGATACAACTGACACCTAAGTTTGCCATCAGAACCTCGGTATCTGATCCTTAGGAAGAAAGCTAAAGGACACATATCAATTTAACTAGGTCAGGGATCAGCAAACTATAGGACGTGGGCAGCTAACCAGCTATCTGTCCAAACATGCTGCTGGGACACGTCCATCAGATACTGTTGAGAATGCTGAGATGCTGGTGAGAAAGCAGACGTGGTAACAATGGACTTCCGCAAACATTTGCTGTGCGACCCTTGGAGGAAGAAATTTGCCACACCCTGACACAATTGACATGAGTAAACATATGGATGGATGACATGGTGTCCTTGGCTCCTTGTTCCTACTGAGACGAAAGATATGCCTTCTTCGTCCACAGTAGCTCTTTTGGAAGCAGCATCTGGTAGGCACGTCCCACAAGAGGAAATTGAGCCTACAACTGGAAACCCAGCCAACCACTCAAAGTCATGGATCTTGGAGGCAAGGCAAAACCCACCATTCAACTAAACCATTGTAAGTCCTAACTAACTGTGTTCTAAATAGTGGTCCCTCTACCAAGTGCTAAGTGTAGGCCTCACCCATCATGGAGGAATATCTTTTTGTAACAGAGGCCATTGCAAAGCCCATAACCAATCAAAATGCAGAGTTGTGGAGCCAGTGCCAACAGATACATCTACAAAACACTCCCATACCTAAAGCTTGGGGAATATTATGTTTAAAGAGGTCAGGGGGCAGAAAGATGGTAAGAGGACTCAGGAGTATGCTGTGAGATTGTGCCTTCTAGTAATGTCAGAAGCTACACCAATAATGTCTCACTAACATAACTGCTTACCTATGAGCTGAGCAAGGACAACAGTAATCATCTTGCTAACATGAGAAAGTTAGCTAACATGCAAACATGGACGGGGGAACCCCAAGAGGCCTCAGCCCCACACAGGAACCACAGGTACCTAAGAAATACTGAGGGTGGAAATTTTCTTCAACAGGGAAGAGCACACCAACTTTTTTATCCAATATCAAATCATCAGCTTTAAAAACATACAAGTAACATCATACAGACTAAGGTTATGTTTATGAATATATACATACACATGATATCTATGCATGCTTGTGGAACAACTATTAATGGAAAAGGAGACCATGAATTTTAAAGAAAGCAAGTAGCTATATGTGGGATGATTTGGAGGGATGAAAGAAAGGGGGAAATGATGAAATTATATTATAATCTCCAAAATTAAGAGAAATTAAAGAAAAATGAGAGAAATTAAAAATAGGTAATAATAAAATAATTCAAAATAAAAGACACTTTTGAAAACCCGCACTAACCAGCCTGTACTGGTCCTCCTGGTAGTAGGTAGCATAATGCGGAATGAGCACACTTGTGGTCAGAACTGCTTGTTTCGGTCCAGTCTAAAGAACAATAAGCTAATTAACATGCAATTGATTGAACTCATTAGTTTAGACCTGTCTTGCTACCCAACAAAGATAATGCTACACAGAAAGCATGACTGAGTTGCTATCTAATAGGCAACTGTTCAGTGAGCATCACCCACTGGTGGAATGGACTGAGGGGACTCATACTTATAGCACAAGTTATTCAGTGGAAGCCAAGGACATCCATGCTACATCTACTCCAGTACTGACAAGCGCGACAGGCCCCGAAAACCTGGGCACTGTCCTGAAGTGAAAAGTTCATGGAAACTTAGTCTCCGGGAACCGTTGCATCCTGTATAACGAATGCTCCAATGTCCTTGCTTTAGTTGGTAAACGGATCTGTGTGCTTTCCCTTAATAATGCTTTATTATAAGTGCTCCTAAGAATTGATTTTTTGACATATAGCTAAGTTAGATTCTAGGCAGTCCTTGATCCCACCCTGGGCCTGGATAGCTAAGTCATTGCCCTACACAGAAATTTACCATTATCTAGGAAGAAGGAAGTTTATGATCTAAGGAAGAACCAGAGTAGATACTTAGAACTATAGATAGCTGAGTTATACCCATACACAGGTATTTACAATGGCTTAGGGGGAAGGTGGACTATACAATGGACTAGAATAGGAACTATGGCAAGGGTACGAAGCCCTTCCCCCTGACTTCTAAGATTAAGTGGACCTTAGGTGGGGCTGCTTTTGAATCTCATTTGTTAACATTGCCAGTCCTTCCATGTTTGCGTTCCTCTGTTTTGTGTAAGAATCTGGTAACCTCATTGTAACTTGCCGGTGTGTCACCTAATTTCCCTATTTTCTTCTGTATAAAAAGTTTGATGCTTGATTTGACAAATTACATTCAGATCCACACCCCCTTGTGTAGAGTCTGTTTCTCACCCCATTCCCGCCCACTCTATGCCCCTGATTCCAATGGATTGAGGGGGGCCAATTAGGCCCGGTCCATGGCACATCCAGAAGCAGCAAGTAGAAATCCAACTTCAAGAGATTTAAGCAATGCAAAAAAAAAAAAAAAAAAAGAATTTGGTCAAAGCTGGAGCATAGGTATGGTCAGAGGGAGCACTTCGGCGCCACCCCTAACATTCCACAAACAAACATGTAGGGCTAGTGCTATGGCTCAGTGGGTAAGGGTGCTTGCCACCAAGTCTGAGGACCTGAGTTCAATCCCCAGAACCTACATGATGGAAGGAGAGACCCAACTCCCACAAAGTTGCTCTCTGACCTCCATAGGAATACCATAACATAGATGCATCCCCTACACACAATTATAATTTTTAAAAACTTAGACAAATTAATAGAAAATAAATTAAGCAGCATGTAACCATATCTTAAAAGACCAGATGTTTTCTCTTCATCCTCACAAGCACGTGAGTCTTGTAATCAGAGTGTCCGGCACAAGTGGCAAGGATAAGTGTACCTTTCCGCCGGGCTGTGGTGGCGCACACCTTTAATCCCAGCACTTGGGAGGCAGAGGCAGGCAGATTTCTGAGTTTGAGGCCAGCCTGGTCTACAGAGTGAGTTCAAGGACAGCCAGGGCTACACAGAGAAACCCTGTCTCAAAAAAAAAAAAAAAAAAAAAAAAAAAACAAGAAAAAAAAGTACCTTTCCATTTCCATGAGGATTTACCAAGTGCTTGATACATTCTTATTTACCTGGGGGGTAGGAAGTTATACAGTTGGAAAAACTAAGGCCTAGAGCAACTTATTCAAGGCCACTTAGGAAGTCAATGGCAGAGCCAGAATTTGAGCTGTGTGAGACTTCAGAACAGGTTTTCAGACCTTATGTTAAAGTCACTAGTAGAGGACTTAATCACTGGCTGTTCTTCCAAAGGTCCTGAGTTCAATTCCCAGCACCCACATGGTTGCCCGCAACCATCTGTAATGGGATCTGATGACCTCTTCTGCTGTGTCTGCAGACAGCTACAGTGTACTCATATAAATAAAATAAATAAATCTCTTTAAAAAAAAAAAAGGAAATGGACACCTCATACTAGAATCCATGGAGCAAGTCATATTCAGGACCCAACTAGGAGGACTCCTGGCATGGCAATGTAGGGTGTAGAGTCACAGGGTGCTGCGTGTGCCTTGCATTCTGATAGGCTTGTAGGAGGTAGGAAACCTCGGAAAAGCAGCCTGCAGACAGAACAGAAAGGAGAGGCAGAGGGCAGTTTGGATCTCAGACCTTCTGAAGCCACAGGGAGAAACATTGTAGCAGCACTCTCCATGTAGAAGACTGGGGAACCTTCACAACTGCAGAGAGGGCTTCCAGGGTCAGGGGGAAGGCAAGGTCAGAGAAGAATGAAGTGGGCTGAGAAAAGATAATACAGAGCTATTGTTGGCTTCGGAGCAGGGGAGTACCTTGATGAAAATAGCACTGTTGGAAGTTGATCCTGCTGGCTATGTGTAGGACGAACCTGGGCTGGCAGAAGTGAGAGGCAAGGAGCCCTGCTTTGCTGTGACTGCAGCCATCCAGTCCCCATGCAGTGAGTAGGAGGAGAAGGGGGATGGGCCAAGAAGAAAGGACAAACGGAAGAGGCCAGATGGAAAAAGACTGTGGCTGCCAGCTTCCTGGAGGCTCAAAGAATCGCCAGGGAACTTAGCTTCATTCCCCAGGAAGATGCTGAGCCAATCAGTGGGGCCTTAGGAGCTCCAGCTAACCTTGACCCCAAAGACTTCTCTCCTACGGAGGCTGAGTTTGGGAACTGCTTTTGGCTCTGAACCTGCGCTAACACTTGTCAATGTGGAGTGTTGAAGGTTCCACCAGCCATCTCGGCATCTCATCTTTGAAACTATCATGTGATTGCGATTCCCTTTGCTGTGTTTCAGCATCTGAAGAGATGGGCCATCAGAATGTGAGTGGCTTGTTCAGTGGATGGACACATGACAGGTGGTGGTGTCACAGTTTCACAGAGAAATTAGTATATGAAAAGCGTTGTTTGGATCCCTTGACCAACGTTGAATGAGGACATGCATCCTTACTTACTGTAAGAGAGACACTCTAGAAGGGTAAAGCACCAGAAATAACCCCACTTAGCTCTTCTGGTGAAAAACTCTTGGGTATTACTAACAGGGATGCACAGGTTCTGATCCTCACATGTGTGAGTGGCTATGCCTTTAAACAAAACCTTGTCATGGGGGAGAAAGGCTAAGAGAACCAAGGAGCTAGGAAACTAAGAAGCAAATGAAGAGAAGGACAGAATGGCCTGACTTTCAGCACACAGTCTGTCCTGAGAACAGGTCTCCCCTGAGAGAGGAGCCTCACAGACTCCTCTTGGTCTCTGAGGTTTCTTTTATATGACATGAAACAAACCTGTAGTATGATTGAACATAGTGACAGAGTCCCAGGGATAGGAGCAGGTGACAACAGAAAGGCAGTGTTCTGATCCCTCGTGCACCCATGGATATACTTACACCTTGTAATGAAGACAGGCATCCATTTGCATCAGATTCCTGTTACAAAGACCACCTAAGCTAACAGTGTTTCTGACCAGCCATATCTTTGTGAGACAAAGGAGATTTTTCTGTCATTTCCAGCTTCTCACACATGAGGAAAATTTCTTTCTTTCTTTCTTTCTTTCTTTCTTTCTTTCTTTCTTTCTTTCTTTCTTTCTTTTTCTTTTTTCGAAACAGGCTTTCTTCCTGACTGCCAAGAACTCTAAAATTTTTTTCCAGATTTGTCTCAGAAAATGCTAAGTCTCTATTATGTAGTTCAGATCACCAAGCAAATACCAGAACACGCCCCCTAGGCAACCAGAGCCAAGAAGCCATGGGTCATGAGACTTCTTGGACAGACGCAGGAAGGCAGAGATCGAGGGAAAGTGCCACCCCCACCGCCACCTGCAGCACCAGGTACGTGACTCTGCAACATTGCTTTCCAGCAGTGTTAACACTTGACTAGATAATAAAGGAGAGACTCAGTTGCTCTTCTCAAGTCCTCCTTGTGGCCAAGAGGAAGAGGAAGTGGTCTGATTACAGAAGGTGGGGTTAGGACTTGAGTGAGCAGACTAAAGTAGAGGAAGAATGCCTCAATAATTAGACTGTCTCAAAATTGGGACAGTAAATTCCCAGTTGCCAGACCTATCAAGGCAAAAAGGTGAATAGATCGTGTCCAAAGAACAACTACCTCAGGCACTACTTGATACTGAGGCCTCTCTCATCATAGGAAACTCATCTCCTTGACCTTCAAAACTGTCACTGAGTTAGTTCACCAGGCCTGCCATCAACCTCGCTGACTGGAAAAACAGCAGAAATGGGTTGTCCCTCAGTTTGAAGACTAGACATTCAAGACCACTTGTCCTTCTGTGGCATTGAGAAGTAACATCTGTACCTGCTGACCCCTCCCCGTGAGTCTGTCCAGAGTTCCTTCTTTAGAACACAGTAGGTCTTCTGTATTAGAGATTTTCCACAGTGCCTCAATTTTACACATATGGTTCCTTAAACATATTGTTGTCAAAGAGCTTCATGTTCTGAGGTACAAGGGGGTTAAGACTTCAACTGGAAACAAAACCTTTTTGATAAGGATTTAGTCACAATTTGCTGTTGACCTGTTGTGAGTGTCTGTGTTGAGAACCTCAGAAAGCCCAAATACAGTCAGCCCCAAGGCAGCTGCAGACATTGATTAAAGTTTTTATCAGACAGGCCATTTCACCCAGATAAGAGATGGCTTCACTTCTAAGCACATCACCCAGGTTCCCAGAATGAGGAATTTTCTTGTAACTTACTGCATGCAACATGGGTGGGAACACACAAGCCCAGCTTGTTAGGTGCTGCCAGCAAATCCTGCAAGGTCAAGGCTTCAGGGCCACTTCTTTATGTAATGTGTGTGTTTCATCCCTCATTCCACACTATATTTCAGTAGGTACTCAGCGCATGGGGACCTCAGTGGCTTCTTCATGTCCTCATGTGGCAGCTAACAAGCCAAGATACTTGAGTATGCTTGAGCTATTCTTCTTTCAATAAAAGTCAACAACAACAACAACAACAACAACAACAACAACAGTCAACAAAGCCAGCCTATTGGGAGTTTTGTTTTGAATCTTGGTACTAGAGTTGAGATTGCTTTCCAAAATGCTACCTCCATCTGCTTGCTCAGACCACATCTATGAAGACAAACTTACTTGGTAATAGGGACTTTGCTGATGTGACCTCAACATTAAGTTGAGGTCACATTGGATGAACATGGGCTATAGACTGGTACCCTTATGAGAAGAGAAGAAAAGACCTAGATAAACACAAAATATGTGATAATAGAGGCAAAAATCAGTACTATACCACAAGTCAAGAGAAACCCAGAGTTGCTGATATGGCCAGACAGGACTGAGGCATGGAGCTCATTCTCCTAAAACATTCTGAGATGGTCCTGCCTCACCTTGATTAGAGAGTCCTGTGAGGCAAATATTTGATGTTTTATGCCCCCAGTATGTGGTCTTTGTTACAGGCACACAGATACTAACACACTCAGGACAAAGACACCAGTGACTTGCTCTTGCTAATAGTTTATCCTCCATTGTTATTACTAACATAGTTATAATAGTAAAATAGCAATGAACCTTTCCTCTGGATCCTGGATTTCTACAATGCTGCAGCAACCCCCAGGAAGTAGACGCAGCAGTTGTTAATTCTGCTCTTCAAGACAGGAAATGAAGAGACCAGTGGGTTAAAATGACTTGGTGAAGGTGAAGGTCAGACCACTGGGCTGGAGGACTGTGAATCAGCTGCAGGCTTGTCGGCCCCAAGAGCCCCTGCTGTCCAGAATATTTACCTTGTACTGAGAAGCTCACAATTTGTAGATATCAAGGATTTATCCCAAGGTTATAGACAGAGAGAGAATGGTCCCTTTGCCAAAACTCTCAGTGCTTTCTGTTTTTGGAATCATTTGCAAAATTGTCATTTGGAATTTGTCTTTGATTTCACCCAGAAATATTGACACATATGCTGTTGTGACAAGGCAAAACAGTCATTGTGTGTAGTTTTTCGTGAATCCAGAAATTAAATTTAACTGCATTTGGCTGTAATTCATCCAAAATGTAAAATTAATATGAAAAACATTGCTTTATTTTCCAAAGCAAGTCATTTCAATACAAGTGTAATTTGGATATTTAAATATGTCATAATGACAACTATATCCATACTTCGTGGGCTTTGTAGGAGAGATGTGTACACAGCATAGACTTCAGCAATGCAAAAATTAATAAACATGTATCAGTTCTTATCAAACAGAAGTGGGGAACATATAGTTTTATTTTATACTATCTGGAATAAAATTTTATTTTATTTATAATTACTGGGCACTTTATGTGGGAAATATTTTATTTTATTATAATTACTAGGCATTTATGTGTGGGAAGTATGATATGTGAGTGCAGGTGTGCACTCAGCATGGTGCACGTGTGCAGTGTGTACATAGCGTGGAGAACATGGGCAGGGTGCACACATGTGCAGTCACTTTTAAGACAACTTCTAAGAGTCATTCTCTCCTGTTTTTATGAGAGTTCAGAGGTGGAGCTTGGGCTAATGGGCTTATGCTTTTACTCATGAAACCATCTCACTGAGCTCCAACTAAAATATACAAATACACATTACACACTGCTTCATATTTTCCCTCCTCTTCCTCTTTTGCATGCACTCTGGGAAGGCTTGGTCATATGTCAATCAAGGTTTCTTAAGCTTAGCCATGTGTTAATCTGGATCTCCCAACATTGACACTGTTGACGTTTAGGGATAGATCCTTCTGTGCCACCCTGTGGGTCCCAAGCAGTCTAGCAGCACTGGGGATATCCTATCCCTGGATAGTGGTGGATTATCCACTCAACTCACAAAACACATCTCCAGATATTGCCAATGCTTCTTTGGAAAGTTTTAAGCACCATAATAGATGGCACCATGTGTCTAAGTTCTTTCTGTCATGAAGCTGAAAGACTGAATGCTGGTCTTGGATTCAAGCCACATTGAAACAACAATTCTGTAGGCAAACAGGAGGGAGGCACAGATAATAAATTGTCCAGCACATTCCACATCTCCACTCCTCGAAGGCCCAGATCCTGGGGGAATTCGTGTACCGTGATCCTATCTCCTTCCCTAGTACCACACCACTCTGATACTACTGCTTCTCTCCCTACTTTTCAAAGGTCTGCTCCAGATTGTCCTGCACTAAATGAAAGACACAAGAATCCTCTCTCAATGGAATCAGCCAAAGTATTGCAATCAATGGCGGCCAAGCAATCCCGGGCTAAGAAGAATCAATCCCTAACATAGTAGTGGTTTAACTTAGCATTACTATATGTGTTAAATAATGTATTTTTTATTCTCCAAGAAAAACACACAAGGCCAATCTTGCCATCAAGATCTGACCACCCTCATGCTCACTCTGTGTGTAGCAGGGATGCTGTAACAAGGGGATCTCCTTGACCTGTGATCACATCTTCCAGAGACGCAGTAGGTACTGTGGTTGTTCGATCAGCCCTCTGCATCCATAAGTCCTACATCCATCTACTCAACTGAGAGTAGAAACGGCTAGAAGGAAAGGGGTAGGGGATAGCTCGGTCGGCAGAATGCTTGCCTCGCATGTGTGAGTCTCGGGGATCAATCTTCAGTACTATAAAGTAAGCAAAGCAGTGCATGATTGTAATTCCAGCTCTTAGAAAGTGAAGGCAAGAGAATTTAAAGTCCTAAGACATCTGGGGCTCATAGTGAGTTCAAAGACAGCCTGGGTTATAGGAAACCTTATCTCCAAAAAGCAAAAACAAAAAACCAAACAAAACCAAAACAAGACAAAAAAAAAAAAAAAAACCCAGAATAAACTAACTGTACTAAACATGTATATACCTCTTTTCTTGTCATTATTCTCAAAATAATACACTATAACTATACAGCATTTATATTGCAATAGGCATTATAAGTAACCTAAGAATGCCTTAAAGTATGCGTAGTGTACACAAAGCCACGTGCAGAGATAAGAGACTTGAGGATCACAGATCTTAGTATCCTCAGAGATCCTAGAACCAATTCCCCAGGGATACAGAAGGATGGTTGTCTATCTAGAGCAAATAGATAATGTTGGGCAAAGGGAATAAAAGAGAAGTTTTTTTGAATGGTGGTAGCCATAATACCCAGGTTTGGTTTTGTTTGTATGTTTGTACATGAACGTAATGCACTCATGTGTGTGTGTGTGTGTGTGTGTGTGTGTGTGTGTGTGTGTGTACACTAGTGTGTATACTCATGCCCACACGCACGGGTAGGGGAGAGAACTTCACTTGCGTGTGTGACTATGAATGTGGAGGCCAGAGGATGGCCTTGGGTGTCATCTTCAGAAATGCTCCTTTGAAGCAGGGTCTCTCATTAGCTTGGAACTCACCAGTTAGGTTAGATGAGTTGAACAGTGAGCTACAGGGTTCCATCTGTCTCCATCTGCCCAGTATCTGAACTCCAAGCAAATAGCCTCACGCCTGGCCTTTTTACACGGGTTCTGGGACTCAGACTCAGGTCCGCATGTTTGTGAGGCAAGCACTTTACCAACTGAGTTATCTCACCAGCCTCTTCGTAATGCTGTTTTTCTGTGACCTGTCTCACTGTAAATGGTGACCATGGTAGTTCTAGGTAACCTATGGGTGAGGAGAACTGTAAGAATGTGCGTGGGAAGGGAAAGATGAGATGATGAGGAGACACGCTGTCTATCCCAGGAAGGACAGCCTGAAGTCATGGAGGACAGCCTGAAATCATGGAGAACAGCCTGAAAGTCATGGAGGAGAGCTATTTTCAATTTCCAGGATGTACCAAACACCAGAGGCTCGCACTCCATCCAAGCAGTGCTTGAGGACAGAACAAGAAGCTGTTCTCAGACACTGAGAGTGTGGACCTGTTAATGACTGCATACAGCCATTCAAAGACTGCTGCTGTCTTTGACATCACAGAGGTGGCAGAGACATCGCTGTGTGGTAAGCTCCCAGCATTCAGGAGGCAGGCTACTGGCCACACTGGTAAAGCACTTGAGTGCTTGAGTCTGTCTAATGCAGAGCATAATGCCTCTCCAAGAGTGGTACAGAAGCTGCCGTTTCCTCATACTGGTGCAGTTCTGAATTCACTGTTTAAAAGTTGTTGAAACAGCCTTTCAGACGAGACCTTGGTTTCCGAGCACGTCTGAGTTTTCTCAGTGGGTTGTGACCATTATTCACCCTCCAACTCCACTTATATGGCTTTACTCTGCACGTGGTTTCCTGTTCCAGATGCAGGGAGGTCTCTTCACCACTGCAGTGCCTTTGTGGAATCCGGGTTTGCTGCAGCCTCAATCTTTCTGGTTCTTGATTTCTGTTGTAAATCCCAAAGTATTCATTAGGACAGAGTCCCTTGCAGCACTCCTGTTGCCTGTCAACAGCTCAGATGCCGTGGTTGCTAACTGACAGCAGTTACTCTGCCTGTCGAGGAGTGGGGGTGGGGGTGAGGAGAAAGAAAGACCAATTAGGCTATCATGAGATCCAAGAGGACACGATGATGCTCACAAGGAGAGCACTTTAGAGGCTGCTCTGCATATCTTACTCTTTTCAAGGAGTCATGCGTAGCTGTGGACTCCAGAACTCTGCCAACTACACACTTGTGCTCTGCTCTGCTCTGCTCTGCTCTGCTCTGCTCTGCTCTGCTCTGGGGTTATTGCTATACCTTGCCTCTTCATTTCAAAGGTACCCTCGTGGTTTCCCATGGCCTTGGGTGTCTGCACGTGCTAGAATCCACAGGCACTTGTGTACCATTGAATGATTTCCACAACTGATTGCTGTTCGCTGGGCAATGCCCTGTTAAAGGGCAAAACAAATTCTCTTCTAGAGCAACAGGGGGTTGAAATATAACATGGAAAATCCTGGTGTAGGTAAGAAACAAGGCGCTGCTCCTGAATAAGTCGCACGCTGCTATTTGAATTTATGCCCTGGGGAAAGTTGAAGAAATCAGAAAACACAGTTCATTATTATTTGTGTAGATTATGCAAACTTTGCCTTTTCTTAAAAAAAAAAAAAAGAATAAGTTGCAAAGGATCGGGGCAGGAATTTGGACTGCATGTAAGTGGGGATTAGCTAGGAGGGTGTTGATTTATAAACGGCAACAAGCGATTCCTTATGTCTCCACAATGGTTGTGTCTCCTGCACAATAATTCCCAGTGTTCCATTTTGAAAGCCCTCGGTACTCAGTTAGCCCCGAGGTGTAATGTTTGATAATGTAGCTGCTGCTTCTGTCACCGCATTTTGTACAAACGCATTATATGTGGCCTGGAATAGTAGAGATTTATGTATGGGTATGGAAAATAAGAATCAGTGTTGATTAAAAGCCCCAGATAGACCATCCAATACCGCCCAAAGAACATCAGTTATTTTGCATTTTGACGTGGCGATTGATAACTCATAAACGCAAGCAGGAATGACAAATGCGGACGGAAACTGGCTTTGACAAAAAACGATAACAGGATCAGTCTCCAGGGGCGGCGGAGGTATGAGCAGGAGCTGTTTAAAATATTTAATCATTTTATGAAGGCTGCAAGATGTTGTTTGACCCTGAAGGAGCGTGAATGTCACATGGATAGAAATGGCCAAGTCTTTGAAGTGAAATAAAAAAAAAATGGTGTTATTATAGATCCTTCTTGACACCCTATCATTTTTTTATAGGATTAAAAATATGTATACAAAGCACCAGATAAAGAGCTTCTGCGGCAGATGTCTTGGTTGAAGGAAAAGAAATTTTCACTTCAGGATCCCAACACATTTTTATTTTCTTCCAAATAAGCAGAATAGAGCCAGGAGTTCCTACTGGAAAAGATACCTTCAAATTTTCTTTGTTGTTGCTGATGTTATTTAGGGTGTGTATGTGTGTGTATATGTGTGCGTATGTATGTGCGTATGTGTGTGTGTATGTCTGTGTATGTCTGTGTATATGTGCATGTGTATATGTGTGTACATGTGTGTGTGTACATGTGTGTGTGAGCAGGTATGTGTTTGTATGTGTAGATGCACGTGTGTGGGCACCTTCATATATAAACATGTGTCCCCGCATATAGAGGTGAGTGCCATTGCTTAGCAGCTGGATAGTTTTTTGAGAGCATCTGTGTCTGGAGTGGAAGTCATGAAGTAAGCTAGGCTGTCTAGCCCGCAAGCCCCAGGGATTCATCTATCTGCCCCCCCCCCCCCCGTACTGAGATTACAAATGCACACCTTTTCCGGCTTTTCTACACGGGTCCTGTTGTGAACCTAATTTTGGTTGCTTGTGTATCAATCACTTTACAGACTGAGGTATCATCTCTCCCGTTCTGATAAATTTGGTTTTTAAATCAGAGGTAAATACTCTTTTGCTTCTGCTTGCCAGTGCCCACTGCTCAAAGTGTGTTTTATCCCGAGTCCCGGGCATCCTTCACAAATGGGGTTTTGTGTTCGCAGTATATGTTTTTATACAGTGAGTATATGAAGCTCATGTGGCGATAAATAAGCCAGAATGTGTTTTGTACATCAGAGTCCATGCTGGACTGACTTGGTTCTCATTTACTCTACAGTTCTAAGTTTACCAGGTTGGCCTAGCCTTTGCTTCTGTGTGTTACCAGGGATCATCTCTGGGGCACCCCCCATCTCATTGGTTCTTTCTGTAGCACAGAGGTGAAGCACAAGGCTGTGCTCAGATCCCCCAGTGTCTCTGGGTTTCCCTGCTCCCAGTCTGGTTTTTCTGCTGTGAGTGTGTCAGGAATGGTAGCTCCTAGCATATTTTTCCTCTTTACTGAGTGTGCATGGCTCCTCATAGGGGCTAGTATTTAGCTGTTCTTAAATATTTTTGCCATTAATTTTTGGACTGTTCTAGAGTACTCATGGTAGCTGCAGTTTCTGCTCTTGGCTGAAGGACTGGTTCCTGGGGTAGAAGCTGCACATGTGCCTACAGATCATGGGCAGGAAGGTATCTGTGGGACAGTGTTCCATGAGCCAATGTAACTTAGAGAAGAAAGGGTTTACTCTGGTCATCGTGGCCCAGGAGGCATGGTAACAGTCATGGGAAGTCTGGTGGCAGGAAAAAAGATGACTACATTTCATGTACATATGTGAAGCACAGGGTGAACAGAGTGTGAGAACACCAAAGCCTACTTCCACTGACACACTTCCTCCCAGGGAGGCTCTAAATGTCCTTCCCAAACAGTATGGCCACCAACCAAAGAGCAAATATTCAAATACATGAGTCTATGGGAGACATTTCTCATTCGAAGCTACCACATCCATCAACCTTTATTCCCACTGTGAGGAATATCCCCTCAGAGGGTTCTTCTGTTCAGGTGAGGTGGGGGATACCTGACTGAGACTTTCTGATGTCACCCCTTCCACGTCCCTGCACATCCACCTCACAACCTGTCACAGCTTCACTTACAGACATACACATACAAACATACAAACTATAAAGGCACAAACAATCATCTACTCATAGCTCCACCCAACCCTCTGCTTCCTTTGCTTCTCTGTCTCCTCCACTACAACCTACACTGACCCCTGGAGCAGATCCTGCCTCTATCTTATATCGTGGGGGTAGCAGGCATACCTTGATTTCTGGTATCTGGCCTTCAAAGCTATCTGTCATGAATTCCTTTGTTCCTGCCACAGTTCATGTGACCTTGTTAACTGCAGTTCTGAGAAACTAGGAAGCTCTGTGAGGATGATGCAAATGCTTATTCTGGACAGTTCAGAGGCCTTGGATGTAATCACATGTGTTCTCATAAGGAAGCCAGAGGGGATTTGATGAGAGGGAATTTGATGTGGTAGAAGCTCAGGGGAAGAAATGACCAGCTATTAGCTACGTGGAAGATGGAGGCAGTGATGAGGAGCTGAGGAATTAGAACAGTACCAAACATTGGCAGTTTCTTCTCTTCTGGAACACTTAAGAGTCAGCCCTGCTCACACTCTGATTTCCACTCACTGGAGATATCTTCTAGTGTCCATAAATATGGCACAATAAATTTATGTTGTTTTAGATATTGAGTTGAAACATTTTGTTATAACTAACATAAGAAAACTGGGAAGGAATTTTAATCCAGCAACATGGCTGCTCTGGCAAGGGACCACATCCAAAGACATTCTAGGTCTGTGTGATCTGACAAGAATGACACACCTTTAATCCCTCTGGTTGGAATACAGATATACCATTAGTATACACCTTTAGCCCCAAGAAATGAAGGTAAAGTTGATTTGAAGAAGGAAGCACTCATGTTTGAAAGTGATGTCTAATTTGGGATGCAGACAAACTGATAAATCAGAAAAAAACATTGACATAATGAGTCAGAGATGAGACACATCCAACTCTCACAAGAACAGCACAGGAAGGAGAGGCTACTTAAGAGTATTGAAGAATGAGTCAGGGTTCAGTCAGTTCATACAGTGCAGTTGAGTTCAGCTGAGTTCGTTTATGAGTTCCATGCATGTAGTGCAGGTCAGCAGAGGCAGTTGAAGCTAGAGAATGAGAAGGAGCCAGAAGATTAGAACAGATTGCCAGAGTTAGTTTGAGGCCAAGCAGAGCAATTCAGTCAGAAGCTGAGAAAAGCCAGTTTGAATCAGTCAGCTTGGAGAACAGCTGAGTTGAACCAGCCAGTCAGAGTTCAGAAGAACTAGGAAGGGTGAACTGATTCAGCAGTAATCTTCCCAGAGGACAAATACTCAGAGGAAGTTAAAGTTACCTTTACAGAAAATTAACAGAGTCAACACAGGCTACATATGAGGAAAGGCTAAGGTAATCATCTCATGTGGTTTTTTTCTATCTATTCCTGTTGCTCCCCTAAGACACCATACAAAGAAGCATCTCGCAGCGCTCACATGCCCCTTTCCCACAACCCCGTCCCACAGATGCAGCCTTTAGTAGCGAGGTCACTATGTCACCCTAGTTCAAAACCACAGGTGCTACCAGATGGACAGGAACCCTGAAGCTAGCTGTCATAGCCTTTAGTAACCTGAGCTGCTCATTCCCATCTAGCCTCTAGCACTCCCTCAGACAGCCCTTGTTCCACCCACAGGCTTACCACTGCCTCCCCAGAAGTCTTGCTGCTTAGGTCCTTGTACTGGCTGGTTTTGTGTGTCAGCTTGACACAAGCTAGAGTTATCACAGAGAAAAGAGCCTCCCTTGAGGAAATGCCTCCATGAAATCCAGCTGTAAGGCATTTTCTCAATGATCAAGGGGAGAGGGCTCTTTGTGGGTGGAGCAATCCCTAGGCTTGTGGTCTTGGGTTCTATAAGAAAGTAAGCTGAGCAAGGTGAGGGAAGCAAGCCAGTAAACAGCACCCTCCATGGCCTCTGCATCAGTTCCTGCTTCCTGACCTGCTTGAGTTCCAGTCCTGATCTCCTTTGGTGATGAATAGCAATTTGGAAGTGTAAGCTGAATAAACCCTTTCCTCCCCAACTTGCATCTTGGTCATGTTTTGTGCAGGAATAGAAACCCTGACCAAGACAGTCCTGGAGCACTTCCTCCCTTCTGCTTGTAAAGACACAGATTTTAGGGAGAATTTTTGCTTTGTTTTCTTTTCTACCTCTATACTGTGTGCTGAACACAATACCAGCAGGAAATCCACCACCAAGCTACATACCCAGTCTTCTTTTCACTTTGTTTTTGTTTTGTTTGTAATTTGGAGACAGGGTCTCACTAAGTTGCCTAAATAGTACTTGAAGTCACTCTGTGTCCTGGGGCAAATCTTAAACTTGTTGTCCACTTCCTAGTTGGAACTGCTGACTTGTGCCATAAGACTTGGCTTCTGGGATGATTTGTCAATGCTTCCAGCCTATACCAACACTTCCTTTCACTGACTGACTTCTCATTCTAACTAGTCTCAGTTCAGTATACAATAACTCCTTGTGATGTCACATATTATATTCCCTGGCTAAATTGTGTGTTTCTAAATGGTGCTGCAGAAGGCTAAAATAGGATCCATATTCTGGTTTCATCACTATGGCTATGCTAAAAGACCTAAGAAACTCAGTGGAGGAAGGGCTTATATTAGCTCAGAATTCCAGGCTACAGTCCATCCTAGCAAGTGAGTCACACTGGTAGGAACTCATCTACCAAACAGCCATTGACATCATATCCACAATCAAGAGCAAAGAGAAATGAATGTGCACACACTCATTTGCTTGATCTTGCTTATGCTCAGCTTGATTTATCCACTCTGATACATTTTAAGACACCCCACACTGCCTAGGGCAGCCATTCTCAACCTGTAGGTTGTGGCCCCTTTAAGGGTCGCATATCAGATATCTGCATTAATATTCATAATCGTGACATAATTACAGTTATGTAGTAGCAACAAAATGCTATGGTTGCGGGGTCACCCCAACATGAGGGGCTGTATTGAAGGGTCGCAGCTTTAGGAAGGTGGAGAACCACTGGCTTAGGGAAATGGCACCAGTCACATTAAGCTGGATCTTCCCATATTAATTAGTCAATTTAATCAAGACAGACTCCCACAGACATGCCTACCATCCAACCCAGTGTAGACAATCCTTCATTGAGACTGTCTTCCCAGGAGATTCTAGGTCATGTCAATTTGACATTTAAAGCTAACCATCGAAGTCTTTATACACGTAAGGATTACAGTTCAGCTGTGAAGATAAAACATCTGAACAGAACAGATTGATCTGATAAGAAGACTAAGCAATCCTAGAACACGGGACTAGAAGCCAAAAGAATTCAGTTCTGGCTCTGGTTCTGTGCCTGGGGAAGCCCATCTGCCCTGCCAGATTCTTTTCTCATCATCTATAACCTTAGTTAGACATGAGCTGGGTGACCTCTAATATCTCTGCCATCTCCACATCTCATGATTCAGTCCTGGCATGAGATGGTGCTCCTAATTGGGAGACACCTTTCTCCTGGGCCAACAACTCTGCCAGGGCCTGTGTGAGTCACGGTTCCCCATAAGCACCATGTGGCAGGCTATTACTCATTATGCAAACCTAGGTCAAGTACACTTCAGAGCTAGGGAAGCCCTACTTGCCACCAAAGTCTCTGTTGGCACTGAAACCTTGACAGCCATCCCTGACTTCTGTTGCCTTGGCAGGCTGCAGTCAAACAAGGCCCTGGAACGTGGGATGCAGAAAGCAAATCTGGTATGGGCATGCGAGGAAGATGTAAGCTAAGAGAGAAGCTGGTGAAGCCATGGCTTGTTCATACCAGCCCCAACCATGGGCCCTGAACTTCACAGTTAGCTCCTGGAAATTTTTGAGTGCAGACATATTGCTCTACCTAATTCCAAGTGCAAGGTTATCAATAATGAGTTCCTGAGCCACAGTCAGTCATTTCAGTATCCTCATGACAACAGTGGACATGCTGGTAGGAATAGACAGCAGCCCACGGAGACATGAGGAAGGTCACTTGGAAAAGAACCTAGTGTGGGCTTCCAAGGACAAGATGGCATATCAACAGCAATGATCCCTGTGAACTACAATCCAGCATTTTCCCCCAAATCCCTGTTGCTCTGAAAAAAAACAAAAAAACAAAAAAACCTGACAGAAGCATCTTCAAAGAGAAAGGTTTGTTTTGCTCACTATTCCAGATTATATCCCACCATTGCAGAGAATTCAAGACAGCAGGAGCTCAAAGCAGGATGTCTCAGGACATCCACAATCAAGAGCAGACAGCATAACAAAATTAATGTATGCAGCCTAGTGCTCAGTTCACCTTTCTCCACTATTATACAGCCATGATCTCCTACTCAGAGAATGGTGCCACCCACAGTGGACAAGTCTTCATACTTAATTAACATAATCCCCATAGACCATCCTAATATGGACAGTCCCTCATTTAAGACTCTCTTTCCAAGTGGTTCTTGATTGCATCAGGTTGACAAGACTAACATCACAGCTATTAGACACCTTTTTTTCTGGCTAGGGTTCTCCCTAGTACCTAAGAAGTGCAGATACATGAGTGTTCCTATTTACATCTACTGTCAAGAGGGTCTCCTATCTCCACAACAGGTCTGAGTCAGAGTTGCTGTCACACATGAACCCAGACAAACTTCCTCAGTTGGGGTGAGCAGACAGGTCCCAAGACCTTCAGTCTGACTCATCATGCAGATGCCTTGCCCATGCAAGGGCATTATCAAGAAACTCTCAGACTCAGTGCTAAGTACATCCATCTTATCATGTAAGTACAGTTACTACTTCTCCCTATCAAAAGCATTTGCATGCAAGCCTTTCATCTTAGAGTTACAGTTGTAACTCATCCCAGCACTGGCTGGGAAACACTATTGACAGCTCTATCCTCTAGAATCTTCCTCAAGAATAGAAATTTCCCATAAGCTATGTAGCACCATGGGATAGCCACCAGGCAAATGTAACTTCTGAGCACTTTAAACAGTGGCAAAGGAGCTGATTTTTTAGTTTGACTTAATGCATGTGTGTATTCAAATCTAAAACTAAAAAGCCACGTGTGGCTAGTGGCACCACACCTGATGGTACAATTTCTCACGCTTCCTTCCTATGTCTCTGTGTCATTAATGGAGTAGACTCTGAACATTTTTGTAGCACCATTCTAGTGACATAAAGAAGAAAGATGGAATAAAAATAAAGGTGCTACTGCCGGTCACACCCTTGGTCTTCCCAGCAGGTATCATGGGTACTTTATACACAAATCTCTTTCCATGCCCACAATAAACACCAAGAGCCTTTCATAGATGAGGACACTGAAACTAGGAAAGAGTATACAGAGACTAAGTGGTAAAACCAAAGCAGGAATCCCAAGGGAAATGTGATAGCTCTCCTGAGGGGAGATAGCGTGTGGACTGATTCTTAGGAGATTCAGTGCGGGCTGGGGAGTGAGTGTGTGGGAGAGAGATAGAGCGGAGTGAGGGTGAATGGATGTGAAAGAGTGAATGGCATGTGTGAAGATGGGGTGTGTGAAGTGTAGTCACTGTGGCATCTGACAGGGAACATGGCAGGCTATACCCTAGGGAAGGAGTGGCCAAGAGGGCAGGAAGAATGCTGGTCTACCGGACAGGATTCTACCCTGAGGGTCATGAGAATGCCAAAGGGTGAGTGAGAGGAACAGGATATAAATGTGCAGTAATTACAAGGTCTTAGGTGGTACAAGAAGAACAACAGAGAGACAGGAGGACTTCAGGAAATGGGGAGGACAGGAAGGAAACAGGACCCTTAGGGAGTGAGAGGTCTGCAAGGCTTTGGAAATCATGCACTTGGACAACAGGCAGACTGGGCCATCCCAGATTCCAGACCCAAGGGCTCGAGGCAGAGGCTGCCGTGGAGACTCTGTGTTCCCTAGCTAGAGGCGCTCTCTGTATTCCCTAGCTCGAGGTGCTCTCTGAGCTGCCAATTAATGCCATTCCCTATGGGAAGTTTCATTCAACTTCCATGAATCCCAAACTCTCCTCACTTATGGATTCTCAGAAATGAAGATACCCCCAGAGACTTCTTCCAGAACAGGAGTGCCCATAGTCCCTTCTCCCACCCAGGGCATAGAATAAGCTTCTAGTGGTACCTACCAAAAATAACTGTAGTTTTCAATTTTTTGTTTATTTGATTTCTTTATTTTGGTTTTTCTTTTTATTTCTTTCTTCATTTTTTTAGGCAGGCTGTCACTGTATATCACAAGCTAGCCAGGAACATACCAGACAACCCACGCTTGCCACGAACAAATAAAAGTTCTTCTGCCTCAGCCTCCCCATTTCTGTGATCACAGGCATGAACCACTATGCCTGAGGTAAAAAATTTAATTAATGTATTTTTCTCACTATTAATGTGCTCTAGCATCAACAGTGCTTTAAATTAAGTGTTATTGACATGTGACTTGATATTCATAGGGTTCCCAGCACCCATTTAGTCGGTACTGAGGACAAAACTACTTTTCATTCTATCAGCGAGCATTTAGTTTGCCTTTCCCCCTATTTTGGCAACTGTTCTGGGATTTTGAAATCCTCAGTGATGGAGACCATGGATACCAGAGCACAGCCATCCTGGAGGTCACTGTGTGTATTCTGACACACCCACATTGAGAAAAAGAAAGCCAATCTCTCTTCTTGATGAAGCCCTAAGGATTACCACTTCGTGGAGTCTTGATCTTCAGAGCTCTCATTACTCTTCTGCAATGAAATGGGAACCCTTGCCACAAAAGAAGATGGCTCCCCAGGACCAGCATTCACACTATTGTTGGGTCAGGACCAGAACAAGATGCTTTTTCATAGAACACCATTTTATTACCTCAAAAGAATAACTGTGGTTATTCACACATAGGAATTTGGCAAATGTTTTCCCAAAGGAAACAAAGTAAGCCTGTAACTACAGAGAAAATAACTGACAATAACTATTGCCAAGGAAAAACTTCAATCTCTAGAGAAAAAAATTAGTATTTTTAAAAATAGGGGCAGTGCGGTGGCCCAATGGCTAAAGACGCCTGCCATGTGAGACTTCTGTCCAAGTTCAATATCTAAAACCCCACATAAAAGTAGGACCAGAGTACCAAATTCACAAGACTGTTTTGTGATCTTCACATGTGCTCCATGGCACATGCCACACACATACAGACATGCCACACACACATGTATACACGTGCAAATTCATGCATGCTTTCGTGTACACACATGCATGCACACTCATCATATGCACACACACACAAAATTATAGTAATATATAATATATAACATATAATATATAATTGACAGCTTCACAAAATATACAATTTTTTTCTGGTGAGATTGTGTGGTATTAATCATGTGCTATTTTAATGTTGCATAATGAATGTGTGCATGGCTCTGTAGACAAATGCTTTTAAAAGAATGCCCAATTTTAAACCAGTGGTATATAAGTGTGTGTGTGACAAGGAGGGTAACAACATGGAGAAGCAACTAAAAACGATTGGGATGGGATTCTTTCCTTTCCTCACCTACACAGCCTCTGCCATCCTGAGAGTTCTTCATTCTACAACTAGAATGTTGAGAAACAGAGCAGTAGGCATCCCAAAGAAGGGTGTTTTGTGTCCTGTGGTGAGCGACTTTCTTAGTGATCACATTGCGAATGACCTTAACACGGACCATCATTCAAACTTCTCATGGTTCCTTCTGATTCTTATCCCACTAGTGGGGTGCTGACAAAAGATGAGGAAGCCATGAGCCTTGAAAGATAGCCAGCAGGAGGCCTCCACTTCTGGTTCTCAACATTGACTAGGCCAAGGCCAGCACTGAAGGGAAGAGGTTGTGGCACCTGCTGAGAAAGGCCATCATAGGAGCGTCCATACCCAGCATCAGGCTGATGACAGCATTGGGAACCTTAAGAACTGACTGCAACCCAATCTGGCACCAGAAGGACCAACATTGTTCTTAAGAAGTGACCCAAGTATTTTAACATCTCTGGTGTGTGGGAGGGGTACGAACTTCATAATGGCATGAACCTAAAGTTCTAAGACCAACAAGGAATTCCTGCAATGCCTTCCTTTCCTCTCCTCTCCTCTCCTCTCCTCTCCTCTCCCCTCCCCTCCCACCCTTGCCTCTCACACTGTAGAGATGGTTGTTTCTTGAAATCCACATTAATAAAAGCAATGGTAACTAAGACTAGGAGTCATTTAGAGAGAGTCCAACAGGCTCTGGCCACTCCTGCATGTCTCATAAAGAGGAGACTTTGCATACCAGGGGTCACCAGGGCTGCCCACACCCATCCCTCCCCTCTGAGTGATGTAGTGCTGGCATCAGGCTACCCAGTGGAAGGAAGCCTTTGCTTCTAAGAAACCATTAGGAGAGTGCTCACTGGGCTTCCAGAGCATCGCTGAACTCTTTCCCGGAGGAGGACAGCACATTACCAGACTCCTATCTGTTTTCCAAAGAGGTGATTTCAAGACCGGGGTGTGCCGCCCAGTCGTATAAGTTGATGCTTTTCCACCATCTCTGACTAGTGTTAACCGCAAAGTAAAGGGCACTGAATATTCTGGAAGATTAAGGAATTTCCACATGGCCAGAGTTTGGAGTCTTAAATCATTGCTTCTTATGGTGGAGAGGAGGGTGTGCACGGGGG